>BSBK01001148.1:600000-958992 GCA_027943335.1 Chamaecyparis obtusa | reverse complement strand
CACATAATCTTCCATGTTCTTATGCATCATATTATGAAAAATTGTTGTCATAGCTCACTAGTATGTTGCTCTTGCATTCTTTAGGCCAAATGGCATGATGTTCCAACAATAGGTTCCCCATGCACATGTGAAAGCTATTTTCTCTTGATCTTCAGGAGCTATTTTTATCTGGTTATATCCGAAAAACTCATCCATTAAGGAGTATATCTCATAACCCACCGTCATACCCACTATCATGTCTATGTTTGGGAGTGGAAAGTCATCCTTTGGGCATGCTTTGTTGAGGTCTCTGAAGTCTATGCAAATGTGAATGGACCCATCATGTTTTGAAACTGGAACAATATTGGAGATCCACTCAGCATAGTCAATAGCTCGAATAAATCCTGTGCGTAAGAGCTTTTTTAATTCAGCTTTAACAAGAAGAGCTATGTGAGGGTGCATTTTCCTCAACCTTTGTTTGATCGGTTTTATTCCTAGAGCTATAGATAGATGATGCATAATAAGATCAGTGTCAAGTCTTGGCATATTAGAATATGTCCAAGCAAAGTTGATTTTCTTCTTTTGCAAAAACTTTGTATATGCCTCTTTTTCTCCAACTGATAGAGACTGAGCTAGGTGCACTATTTGGGGAGCCTCTTCTGTATTCAAATTCACTGGTTGCATAGGCTCAATAAGAACTGATGACATGTCTTGGAAGTAACTTGGCAAGTTATTAAGTACCCCATCCTTAGGCACCTCAAAGAGGTTTTCACCCTCGGATACATCATTTATCTTTACTATTTTTGGTTCCGATACTGCCACAAGGTGGTTTTCGCCATCAGACCTATTTTTCTTTTTTTATTTTTCTTTTATTTTTAGACTGAGGTACTTAATATCAGGCTCCATCATGCTTGTTGTCAGTTCACTGGTGGAAGAGGCCATAGGTTCAAGAGCATTTAGATAGCAGCCAATTTCATAATCATTCTGAAAGGTGAGGAGTCTAGGCTCTTGGTGGCTCTTAGACCAGTCGTTTAGGTCATAGTGAACAAGGGGTAGGTCAATGACAGGTTCAACATTGTTTATATGGAAGGTGTTATCTCTAGTGACCATATGATTAGGATTCATCCAGTCCCCTCCTAAGATACCCGAGTCAAGATTTGTCCTATCAAATGAATCGTCATCCATTAAGGCAATTCGAGGAGTCCAATCCTCCAATCCTACACTAGGCTCGTTGGTCACATCGAGTTGAGTACTATAAGTATGGACAACATCCATGTCCAGATCAACTGTTGCATCTGAAAGTGAGTCCCATTCAAACTCATGTGAGTCTGTTTCTGAATCATTATTTGGGCCTTGTGATGTAGAAGCCTCAAGATTGGGAAGAGTTTCCCCTTCTCTAATACTAGCATTGTTACTATCTATCGCAGCTAGGATAGCAACACTTTCCATTGTCAATCTGGCATTCATACTGTCAGTTGTCAAATCTTGTGAATCTCCCCAAAGGAGATTTGTTGAAGGCACCCAATCGTCAGACATGTCTTGTTGATTAGAGAGATTAGGTGTGTAGTCTGAGTCATCGTCACTGTCCATCTCAGCTAAGACAAGGACACTTTTTTGTTTCTTATTTTCAAAACCTAAGCCAACTGTTAACTTATTCCTTCGTCCAAAAAGGGCATGGTTAAGAGGTTCAGCCCTAGCATCCAGCCTATGACTAAGGGGACCCTGTCCTGGATAACCCATATTCTTGACCAATGTATACCCTCTCCCATAAGTTCTAGGGGAAGGTGCAAAATTCTCATTATGTAGGTATTTCTCTTCTCGGTAAATCCAGTCCCTAATGGCAACCTCTTCTTTTTCTTCTTGAATCAGAACTGAGGATTCCACAAACTTATCGAACAATGTCATGGTCGAAGACGAGGGCTTCATTTCTTGAGAAGGTCTGCCATAAGACCTAGGGGAAATTGGCAATTTTGTAAATGAATCCAATTTGTAATCCTCCATACCAAGATCTATGGTCTTGAATTTATTCTTGCATTGTTCAAATGCAGTATCAAAAGTGTTAGCCTCCCTATTCAAAGGAATGTGAGACCCTGCTGAAATTGTGTTGACTGACAGTGTGCTGTCTCCAGGTATGCAAACTTCTATTCCATTGTAAGGAAATTTTACACACTGATGATAGGTAGACAGGACCACTTGCATCTCATGTATCCATGGTCTACCCAACAAAATATTGTAAGCCAAAGGACTGGCATCAACAATCTGGAACAAAATGTCTTTCTCTACAGGACCAATTCGAATAGGAAGAACGGCCAATCCTTTAGAAGTACGTTCTGCTTCATAATAAGCCTTGATAGTTATTTTATTTCTTGTGTCAATGACTTCTTCTGAATAACCCAAGGCCTTCAATAAGCTCAAAGAACAAATATTAAGCCTAGCACCCCCATCTATCAACACACACTTGACATGGGTCTTGTGGATCATAACCTCTATATGAAGGGCCAAATTGTGTGGGTGGCTTAATGACTTTTCATCTTCCTCTGAGAATGTAAGGTAGTGAGGGCTAGCCAAGTGGTTGACCATATTTTGGAATTGATCTACATCTATATCATTAGGGACATTAGCCATTCGCAAGGCATCCTCAAGGACATGCTTATGCTTAGGGGACAGTTCCAAAAGCTCAAAGATTGAAATCTGCACTGGTGTACATTGTAATTGGTCAACAAGATTATAATTCAACTCAGGACCAACAACAGATTTTGGAAGAACACCCTTTGACACTGGCTGCTTAGACTTACTAGAGTTAGGACCTCTAATAACAATGGGAGCTTGAGACTGGCTTCTAGTGACAACATTAGGGGTTGGGACCTCCTTCATGAGTGAGGACCTCTTAGGACCACAACGGGTCCTTCATCAGGCATAGGAGTTGAATCCACATCATATCCATAAGGGTCTTTCCCTCTCATCATGTTGACATTATCATCAGCCACTTCAAGCATGTTAATAACATTTTTAGCATTTGTGTAAGTGTAGTTGATAGCAGCCTTGCCATTCTTGTTGTTAGAATTCTCTCCTTTCTAATATTTGGGCAGGGGTTCTTTAAAAGCTTTGTGATCCACATTAGTGGTTAAACCATCAACTTGTAATTTTTTGCTCTCAATAAGGTCTTGAACAAGATGTTTAAGTCTAAAACAATTTTTTATATCATGTCCAATTCCATTGTGAAAGACACAAAAGGCCTTCTCATCCCACCAATGAGGTTTAGGATCTGGTATGCGGTGTTTGGTAGGGTCCTGAGGGTGTGCCAAATTGTGAGCAATTAATGTCTTGAAAATGTCTACATAGGAGTCCCCAAGTTTGGTAAATTGTCTCTTTTCCTTTTTAGGTCTCCCTTGATACTTGGGTTTATTCTCTGGTTGTCCAGAAGATGTTTGGAGCTTCATATCTTGAACTGCATGAGAGAGATTAAGAACTCCTTCATTCTTAGGTTGTGATGAGACAACAACCCCGTCATTGACCACCTGCTTATTCTTATTCCAATAAGAGTTCTTTTTGTCCTTATTACCATTATTGTTGTTGTTGTGGCTATTGTTGTTATTAGTTGATTTAGCCAAAATTCCTTGTTCTTTTAGGACATCCTCTATGCGACAGGCCACCTCTACCATGGTATCAAAAGAATTAAATGGGATCTTCCTTACTTCATATCTTAATTCCGGTATCAAGTTGCTCACAACGATGTCTATTCTTTCCTCCTCAGGAATTGTCCTTGGATATTTTGAGCACAAATGTCTCCATCTTTGTAGGAAGGTGACAAAAGGTTCCCCTTGATTTTGTTTGAGTTTTCACAAATCAAGCATTGTGACCGACCTTGATAGATTATAAGCAAAATGTTGAACAAATCTTTCCACAAGCTCTTTAAATGTCTTAACTGGAGGAGTAAGGTTAGTAAACCACTCCATGGCTTGACCCTTGAGGCTCCTTGGAAATAATCTCATTAAATAGGAGTCTTCATGGTGAAAAGAAAAACTCATTATATAAAATTGTCTAACATGGTCATGAGGATCACCAACGCCATCATATTTGTCATAGGTAGGAAACTCCACCTTCTTAGGAAACTCAACCAACACCACACTCTTGTCGATTGGGTTGGGACATATGGAATCCAAATTAAAGGTGCTCTTAGGCACCCTCATCCTTTCTATATCCCTTTGAAGTTGTTTGATCACCTCATTAGTTGATGGAACTTGCTTCTTTACCTTTCAGTCCACATCAAAATTGTATGGGACCTTAGCACCTTTGTTGATGAGACTTTCTAGGAACTGATCCTTGTTTTGTTCCACATACCTTTCTACATATGCTTGAAAAGATGGTTCTTGTTGCATAGTCATAAAATCCATTTTATCAAAGTTGGTATAGCTTCCTCCATGTTGTGAGCCATGATGTGCTTGTTGGGAGGGTTGCTTTGAATGTCTATGAGGTGATCGTCTCCTATGAGGATCATATCTTGAAGTCCTTCTTCCTCTAGGACTTGGGGATCATGAGGGCATCCTTGACCTTCTTCTAGGACTTGGTGAGGGGGTAGATGGGGGTGAGTTGAGCCCACTATTGGTACCCCTCCCATTGAATCGATTTTGGAGTTGTTGTGCATAGAGCCTATCTTCTTTTTCTTGGGTGACTCTTTTGCTTATGTCCAATAATGCACATTCCTCTTCTTCTAGTTGTCTAAATTTCTCCTTTTTGGCAACTTGTTCATCTAGATAGGTTTGTTTCTCCCTTTCAATACTTTTCAACTTTGTATTTGCATATCGAGAGGTATCTTTAAGTGGAGAAGATTGTCTTGAATGCCTTATTGCGTTGGCTGCATTGATGTGATGGTCACTAGATTTGTTGTTCTGGTCCTCGTGTTGTGACCCTGAATCTGAGTGAGTTTGCTTATAATTTCTCTCAGCTCATTTGTGAGCATCTAAATATCTTGTGTTGTTGGGAGGTGACCCAGGTGGACTAGCATGAGAAGAACCACCGTACTCTCTCCTATGTCATTGGAAGATATCCTCAAGAGTTTGATTCATGGCTTCTCTTTGTTGTCGAGTGAAAGTGTAACTCATGTCCATACTTGATGAAAGTGGTGCTAAAGAGGTGCTCACTTCACTAGGATTACCTTTTGGGTTAAAACAAACTTCAGATTCACTTTTAGGATATTGATCGAAAAGGGGTTCTTTTCCCTTGTGCTGTTGATGAGTCTTAACTGGTGGTAACTAGCTAAAGACAACAGGGGGTCACTTCCCTTAATTGACTTGGTACCTTGTTGTAACTAACATGAAAGAAAGAGATTCTTAATGATAGGGTGACCTCGCAAAGTGTCAACACCAAACTAGGATAATCAAAGTTCTCTATTGTCCAAAGAGAAATGAAAAGATAGAAATATCAAAGGGGCTTTACCAACACTGTCTAAGAGGTGCTTCAAATCAAAGGGTGACTACCCTTGTACTTTTGAACTAGGAGGTTGGACTAGGCCAAAATATAATTGAAATTGAGATTTAAATGAAAGCGATTTGGAAAATAAGAGCACTAAAATTTTCCAAGAATGTAGCTAACAATTCTAGAAATAAGCTTTCTCACCAAGAATAACCTTCTAACCTGGCAACTATTTCCAAAGTGGCCTTGTAAACTAATTGATGCTATTCCTAGAGGGCAAAAACCAGAGATTTAGAGCCAAGATAGGTCTCTAATGACAGAGTAAGAAACCTACTCAAAGACCTAACCTGACTAACAGCAATTGAAACTAACCAAATTGAAAGCACGACATAAGCTACCTAGGCGATATACTCCAGGCAAATAGGGTGATACACCTATAACTGGGTGATACTTCACCCTATACCAGGTGATAGACCTCACAATATCCAGGCAATAAACACCAGGTAGGTCAGGCAATAGTCCAGTAGGGGTGAACTATCGCGTGATGTTTCTTCTCAAAGCAGGCGATACTGTTGCAAAATTGTTTAACTCTTGACCAGAACTGTGTAAAATTTGTGTTTTTGGGTCTGTTTGGTCAAAATTTTTGGTCTGAGGGTTGATGTTTTCGATCTCAATCACAATATCAGCAAAATTTTGGCAAGTTTGCAAATAATGAGGGATCAAACATGTCTCAAAACACTTGAAACAAGGGCAAAAGCAACCTTGCCAAGACAAACACTTGTGATATCAAAATAAAATTGCACCCTATGAATGCTACCGATTGTTTGTATATTGAGAATGTTTGCATTGGTATCACACAATCAAAGATAATTCAAGCAAATCTATCCTAAAAATTCAAGGCTCAATACTTACCAACTTAGCCCACAACTTGGTGTCCCCTTGCCTCACACAAAGTGGTTACCCACGATAGATGTTGGCTTTATCATGGAAGTGTCGAAGACACAACCAAAGGAACACATATGGTGAGTATCTTAAGGTGATCCAGGTTGTTCCACTTGGATCGATCCTTGCACTAAGAAGATAAGCGGCTAAATAAGGTGGCTTTTATCTAAAGGTTCTTAATAAGGGCTTCCGTTCATAATACCCCTCTTGCTCCTCATAGAGGACTGGGACCTCGCGGCCTCAAGAGTACCTTAAGCATTCTTTCTCAATGCTTTCCCCATGGTCACAATCCCATTAGTTACTCACATCAAGCGAAGACAAGTGTTATATCTACCAAGGTTTTGTGTCCTCAATAGCCTTGAGATTATAGTGAGTTGGAATCACTCGCCACTAAGAAAAATGATGACAAGGTTGTCCCCACTTGAGTCATTCCTCTTGATTGCTCAAGAGCAGGCCCGCTAAAAGATCCTAAACTAAACAAAGAATGGATGATTTTTGAGGTTCAAGGTTTTTGGTTCACCACAAGGGTGAAGAGCATACTCCCCTATTTCAAAAAATTCTCCCAAACACACCAAGCAAAATTTAATTACCCCCTTGCTTTCAAAATCCCAAGATGGGTCAAGATTTCTGTTTCACCACAAGGGTGAAGAGCATACTCTCCTACCACCTCAAAATTCCTACAACAAGGTATTAAGTGCCTATGAAATAAAATAACTAGTATATGCCACACTCAATAAAGAAAGCAATTAAACAAGCACTTGATTTGGTTTTTATGCTTAGGGCAGCCTTGCAAAAACCATTAGTAGCCCTCTTTGACATGCAATGTATCAATTTCCTTCAAGCAAGAGCACCTACAAAACAACTTGTTAGACCAACAAGGGTTAGGAAAATCCAAAATCTAACAATGGTTAGCACATGAAAAATTAGATAATCTGCAAAAGCAATTGATCAAATAACAAAATCTGAAAATGAAACCATCATGGTTGGATTAGGCTCGGAAAGACCTTTCCAACGATATATAACACTTCAATTTTCAATACCATTTGCAAAAATTTCTAAAAAAAATGGGTGCCCATTTTCCAAAGTGGCACGGATTTGAAAACACTAAAATTTTCAAAATTTCCAAAAACAGCAAGAAAACTAGCAAATCTAGAAATCTAATAGCAAAATTAAATAGAAAATATTAGGCGACATTTAACAGCTCATAGGCGTCATCCAAAAATTGGCAAGCATGATCCAAATCTGCAGAGGCATGAATAAAATCTGCACAGGCATGAACAAAATGTGCAGAATATGTAGACGCGTGAACAAAAAATGTAGACGCGTGAACAGAAAATGTAGACGTGTGAACAGAATGCTCACAGGCATGAACAGAATGTGCAGAGGCGTGAGCAAAATATGCAGATGCGTGAACAGAAAATGTAGACGCATGAACAGAATGCTCACAGGTGTGAACAGAATGTGCGGAGGCGTGAGCAAAATGCTCACAGGCGTGAACAGAATGTGTAGAGGCATGAGCAGAATATGCATAAGCGTGAACAAAAAATGTAGACGCGTGAATAGAATGCTCACAGGCATGAACAGAATGTGCAGAGGCGTCAGCACAATATGCAGATGCATGAACAGAAAATGTAGACGCGTGAACAAAATGCTCATAGGCGTGAACAGAATGTGCAAAGGCATGAGCAGAATATGCAGACGCGTGAACAAAAAATGTAGACGCATGAACAGAATGCTCAGAGGCGTGAACAGAATGCGCAGAGGCGTGAGCAGAATGCTCACAGGCGTGAACAGAATGTGCAGAGGCGTGAGCAGAATATGCAGACGCGTGAACAAAAAATGTAGACACGTGAACAAAATGCTCACAGGCATGAACAAAATGTGCAGAGGCATGAGCAGAATGCTCACAGGTGTGAACAGAATGTGCAGAGGCCTGAGCAGAATATGCAGACGTGTGAACAAAAAATGTAGAAGCGTGAACAGAATTCTCACAGGCGTGAACACAATGTGCAGAGGCGTGAGCAGAATATGCAGATGCGTGAACAAAAAATGTAGAGGCATGAACAGAATGCTCACAAGTGTGAACAGAATGTGCAGAGGCATGAGCAGAATATGCAGACGCGTGAACAGAAAATGTAGACGCATGAACAGAATGCTCACAAGCATGAACAGAATGCCCGCAAGCGATGTTTCACTTGTTTGTGCAAAATTAATAAAAATAAATGACAAAAATGTAGAAAATGAAGGACAAAATAAAGTTATTCTGCCCCACGATGGGTGCCAGAAATGTACACACAAAAGTTGTGCACTTCTATGAATCCTTACATGCAAGGAAACTAAAGAATGAGCCCTCACAAATTGATCCATAGCTCTCTATGCATGGAGTTGCAAGATTATGGATTTGCTCTCAGCTAGAGCCATTGAGCTTGTGACCTTGCTAGTCAGCCATACAATGAGAGATTCGAATGAAGACAAAGGCAAGAGTGCCAGTATCTCCAAAGAATCAAATGGAAATGCAATGCAATGCAAGCTAAGAATGAGAATGCAAATGTGCAAGCTATGCTATGAAAATGGAAGTACAAACTAAGCTATGAAATGGAAATAGCAATGTGTTACAACCCTTCCTATTAAGCTGGATGAGTTATTCTAAAGCTTGAAAGTGAAATCTAAGCTATGAAAGCATAAACATGAACTACTATGCAAGAATGGAAACTAAACTATGAAGAAAATGAAGAACTCTAAAATGTAATGCAACAATGATCTCCAAAAAGCTCCAAAGAATTCCTACAGCATAGAGTTAGCATAAAATAAGTGTCCTAGAATGAGGGAGAGAGCTCTCCTTTTATAAGAAATGAGGTGAAATGGACCATCGAGATTAAGAGGCAAAAAGTCTTAATCGGCGGTGGAGCTTGAAAGAGGAGCAATCCATGTGCACAAGTATCCTCCAATAGGAAAATAGGAGTTGACTTTATGTCCATATGAGACAAAAAGTGTTTTTCTCCTTTTTATAAAATAGGAATAATACTTTATTTGTGCAACTTAGGATAAGAGGAAAGTGGGGGCTTTTTATTTAATAAAAGGGGAGGAAATTTCTTTTAATTAAATAAAGGCTTAGGATAAATGGTTAGCCCATAGGATAAAAATCCAATATATGATCGAAATTAAGACTTGATCAAGAAATTGATAATGTTGAAAATATTGATTATTGATCAAAACTGATTTAGGATTGATAAATCAAATAAATGGGGCCCAAAGTCTAGGCGACCATTTTTGGGTGCATACAACTGTCATTATTATAGTCAAAGCTCCGAGACAAGATATCAAATTCAAATAGGAAAGTATCAAGATCCTCTGTGACGAGACCATAAAACTTTGGTAATGCTGATGCAGGTATATTTTTGAGATTGGGATTATTGACGAGACTTGGTATTGGAAATGGAAATGTGGGAGCTGCCATAGCTGGAGTTATTGGATATTGAAACTGTGGCTGGAAATTGGTAATTGTTGGGGGATTCTGAATAGCAGGCGGTCTTGGAGTTGGATTAGTATGGAAGCTGGCCAATATTTCCTCAAATGGATGGAGGTCAAATGTTTTTTGGATGTCTTCTTCTACTGAAGATGATGATGAAGTAAACTCTGGGCTTGCATCAAGAAATGGCAGTTCAGGTTCTTCGAATTCTTCTTTTGGTTTCACAGGCTCCTTAGGAAGGAATCTACCATGGACATCTCTCCTTCTTCGATGCATGCAAGAAATTGGTGACTTGTTAATCAAGCTCACAACTTTGTAGTTCCTAGCTAACAAAATAATCTAAAAATAAATGACTCATGAAGGTTCCTAGCTTGACACCATCCCCAGTAGCGGTGCCAAAAATGTATAGTTTCACAATAGATGAAGATAATCACGCCATTGTCTCTCCTTCAAAGATAGTATATCTATTCTAAAGATTACCTATTCCATCATGAAATACACTTGAATTGTCAACCCAGGGATGTAGGACTTAAAATGGGCCAGCACAGTTTGTGCACTAAGTTCCTTTAGGAGTCATAACACCTATGTTGTAGGAAAGTAAAATGCATTGGAAGAATCTATGCTGCTACTACAAAATAGTAAACACACCTTGGCTAACAACAGATAATTGCAGGAAGCTTAAAAAATAAATCTAAACTAATTAACAACTCAGAACATTAACTATGATCATTTTCTGCAAGTGCTGCAGGAACTTCACAGTAATAATGTTGTAGGACTAATACAGTAAATCTATCTGAAAATAGGAAACTGCAAGAAATGAATCTATTCTACCTAAATCTATTCCACCTCCCAAGTGGGCCCCCTTGGTCGGTTTCAATTAACTATGAACACAACAAGTGCTTCAAAATATTTCTTCTATTAAAATCCTTCTTTGATTACATAGAAACTGAATAATTCATGAAGAACAAAAAGAGTAACTTCTGAATCTAAATCAGCATTATCTATTTTCTCATTAGCTTACTAAGACAATCCAAATCCATTATATAGAGGATTGGATGCTTATTAAAAACATACATAAAAAGTCCTGAACAACCATCGCCAGAAAAGAAGGTGGAAGATCAACCATGACATAGTACATTTACTGCCAAGCAATAGAATAACAACTTGCAAGAAATATAGCAAGTTGTATCCCCTATATTCTTTGGAACTCCTTTGTAGGCGTAGCTTATCCAACAGAACTGAACTGCGCTTCCTTTGCCATGATTGGTCTTCATTATCTTCCTCCTTAAATGCAGTAATCACCACTCCTTGCGTCGCTCCTCATTCTCCTAAAAATTTAGCAACATCCGGAACACACATGCAAGATAACATTACTACTTCTACTTAGATATTAGAACATAGCTTAAAATAGTTATATGAAATACCGCATTCTATGTATAATATTAAGCAAAATATGTCATACACACTACCCATAGGTTTAGTAGGTTCTAGCTATCTTTGGCATAAGTTCACAAGATATTTACAAGTGTTCAAAAATGTTTTGTCAAAGCACAAAGAGTGTGTCCAAATTATAAAAACTTATATCAAAATTAAGACATTAATATGCCTCATCAGTTATTTTGCATTTTGGAGTATCTGTCAAAAGTAAAAGTGGGTCGAATATTTTTCGTTAACATATTTGTCTCACACTTGTTGTAATGACTCTATCATCCTAACTTGAGAAACAATAGTTAAAAAACAATTGGGTAAGAGCACTATGATTGCTTCCCTCTCAATTTTTAAGAAGGTACAACTCCCTTTCAGAAATATTCTATGAATTGTTTCTAATCTAACAATCATACATACTTTTTACCAAAAAGTATTTAAGGCCACTCAAACTCATTCATAGATGAGGAGTGTAAAAATCAGAACTTAAATTTGTCTTACCCAAAAAATCAAAGCTTTCTGTTACCAACAATCTTCAGATGTTTCAATATTATCACTACAATTCCTAATCTGATATGTACTCGTTCACTTCAATTTCAATAACAATAACACACAACAATGAGAAAATCATTTACATAGAAATAAATACTCTATGAATTTGAACACAACGATTCAAATCCTTTCCATATATTTCCATCAACTTCTTTGTTCAAAGACATAATATTTAGAGTTTCAAAAGCTAGCAGATAACACATATTTTAAACATAAATCAAAATAGTCTTTCTAACCAAGGTTTTTTCAAACCCTTTATGATTCTAGCAGAGCTAATATATAGTTTTTCAACATAACCAGGGAGGTCTCCATTAAAACCCAACCCCTTGGTATGAGTTTAGAACAATTATAAAAATAAAAATAGTTTTAGGACACATGTCCCCCCAATAATTGTAAGATTTTTAAAGAAACTAGATAACCATCAAGAAAATAATGTTAAATCTTGTCCAACACATTGCCCTATTTCTGGAATGGTACCATGTGCCTTCTTCCAATCTTTGTAGGTGTTCACAAACTCTTGAACCGCAAGGACTTTGGGATTCTTCAGGCTAAGAAGTCACATCTTCCAAGCTTCTTTCTCGCAGTTCATCCTTGCTACCCTATCAACATGCTTTAGAAGTTGATCTACATAGAGATAGAGCATAGACTCTATCCTTGCCACCTTGGTGAAGTCTGCTGGAGTTTGATTTGCCTTTGTCTTGACTAATCCCATTATCCTTTTCAAATGCTTTCATGACCATATCCATGTCGTGTTCAACCTTTCCATCATGCCAAACATAAGTAGCATTGATGCACCTTACATCATTTTCTATTATTTCACTAAGCTCTTGCAATTCCTTCTCTATTTTCCTAGCTTCTGATATTTTTGCCATGAATATAGAATTTTTCCAGTCAATATTCTTCTTTAGGGAAAAAAGAAGGCATTCATCAATTAGCTTCAAAGGTCTTTCGGATAGAAATTTAGGGACTCTGTGCTTCTCTGCATCCTAAATCTACATGAATAGAGCTACCCACTTTGATGCATCAACTTCCCACACTTTAGCTTGAGTTTTGAGTTCACTTATCAGGGTATTAATATCATTAAACACCACCTTTAATTCTAGATGAACTTAATCCCTTCCTTCAACACTCCATCAACCCACTCATTGAATGCAACAATTAATGCCTTGCCTCTCTGAATCTTGTTCAACAATTTCTTTCTTGGAGGAGAAGTCAGATCAAAAGTTTGATGGGATTGAGCCAGTGGCTGAGATCCAAAATTGTTGAAAGCTTCAATATATGGGTGGTCCCACAATAGTGTGTCCCACTTTTTTAGACATGCTGATTTTTGCTGAAATAACACATTTTTAATAAAATATGATGATTTAAGCTTTGAGAGGTTCCATTTGAAGGAATTAATTACAAATGGTTAGCTCAAAGGCTTTTAGATTAAAAAAACATTGATATAACATCTATACTCCTCATTCATACCTACAATGGAGTCTCCTTCGTACCTATTAAAATGCTGACAAAAAATCACTTCGACTTTTTGTTTTGGCATATCAAATGAATCCATTTTAAAAACATATCTATGTATATGATTCTATTTGGAACAAGCTTTCTAATGAATATAATTTTAATACATATTGAGTTCATTATCACTTTTAAATATTACTTTAACTAAACATAGGTTGTTTGGTCATTCAACAACCTATCTCTTCAAGCCTTCAAGAAAAATAGTAAATTACAAAAACAATTATGGAAAATATGTAGGAAAAAATCATTTGTGTTACCTTTCTATAAAAAAAGAAAAAATGAATTTCGATATACACAGATCAAGTTAGAGCGATCCAAGTGACCTTATGTCTAAATTACAGTTACTGTCAGTTTAGAACTTGATAAACTATGAAATATTGACCCAAAATGAATGAAACCAATTGAATCCTTTAGATAATGAAGTTACAAATATAATCTCAAAAGGATTACATCATCATCATATTTTAAAAAAAATTTATGTTGATCCAAGTGACAGTAACTCGTTAAAAAAATAGTTTTTTCACAAAAACAACTTTTCGAAGGAGAAAGAAAAATGAATTTAATTTTTTTTTTAAAAAATATATTTAGAAACTAGAAAAAAAATTCTAAAAGACTCTAGTTTAAACCATCTTCAAATTCCTAATAGTTTTGCAGCAACAAGTGTTCGAAAGTGAAGTTGATCCCTGTGTCCAAGTTGGCCAAAAAGTGGGACACACTATTGTGGGACCACCCATATTCTTCCAAGGTTCTTATGATCTTCTTTAATTCCTTTTTGTCCTTGTTTTTCTTCGAAGAGCGAGTTAGCATGTGCTTGGCTGACACCTCAGAGTGGTGATTGTCTGAATCTCTGTTTAGGGCTCCCAAATCAACCTTTACCACTTCAAAATCATCAACAATGGGGTCTTGAACTTCCTCTTTGGCTTTAGGTATGGAAACTTTGGCAGCCCATTTTCTAGCCTTAGAATTTACATCTAACTTGGAAGTAGTCTTCAATTTCTTTTCTTTGTGAGTCTTTGTTGCATACTTGCTAACCATGTCTCATATGGGTATGGAAACAAGGACAATAGTGTGCTTCTTATTTACTGATATTGTAAACCATTGAGGAATGGTGTCTGTTATTGGCTTGATATTGACAGACTTTGTGGGAGTAGACATAATCTCTAGGGTTGAACCATCTAAATCCAACATATCATCCTTTTGTTTCTTAGAATCCATATCCAGGGGATTGAGGATTTTCTCTTGCTCCTCTTCTAGCTCAACATCAACCACCTCAATGTCAACCATCTCCTTATACTTTTTGGCTTTGGTCTTGGACCTAGTGATACATACTACTAGGCGAATTGTGATAGATTTCAAAGCAGTTCAACGAGGAGTAGAATTTTTGGTTGTAGTTTTACTTGCATCTTCAATTTGAACGGAGGCATTACAAACATGAACTGGACTAATAATTTCAGAGGCTTTTTCACAAGTGTCTCCTTGTGTAATTTTTGGTTCCTTTTCCTTCCTTTGGTTCAACCATTTCGTAGTCCTTTGGATTACATCAAGAGTTCTTAGCTATATATCTTCATCTTCTTTTCCATACTAATCAACTACAGGCAAAGGTTGTCTCTATACTTCATATTTTGGGTAAGTAATAGTTGAACCATCATCTGTTACTCCTATATTCACTCTCATCCTGAAAGTTACAATCTGTGATAACTGGAGTCTACTCCATTCTCTTCTTCTCACTTCCCATTTGTCAGGATAATCTTCCCAAAAATCTTCTAGATGGGGAATCGACAGGAATCGGTTTCCAAATTTTAGTGTTTCCTTAGTGAAACCTTTGTTATCAAATCCTTTTCTGGCTTGGTAATACTTAAAATCAAATCTATGTAGATCATGCCCTATACTAATTGCCTCTAATAGAGACTTACAAGAAAATGAACCCAATACTAAAGGAAACATACTTTACCATTCTTCTTCTGGAAGAAATTTTTTAACTACTTGGGAGAGTTTTCTGTACATATATAGTTTAGCTAATACAAAAAAGTCAAAGGAGTAACTTGGAACCTTTACAGGTTTTTCTTCGAAACCTCCCACATGAATGTAGGTAAAGTGGGGGTACTGTATGTAGTAGCTTCCAAATACATCGACCAATTATTGTGCTTCATCTATCATTCTCTTAGTCGAGACTCTCACCAAATCAAAACACAAGCTTTCAGTGAATATATCATGAACCTTTCTGTAATCTTCCAACACTTTATTACCTTGTATCATTGGATAATATTCATAGAAAGTAATTCTATATGTCCAGGGTTCATGAGGAACTCCCACTAATTCTTTGGTACAGGCTAAGAAATATGTGATCTATATGAAGCCATATAAAAATATTAAGCACAAAGAAGAGCCATCTTCAGTTGTTCTCTCATGGCTTCTACTATCACTTCTCCCCAAATCCAAGTACTACTCTCCCTCCAAGATAATTTGGATGAAAAATTACATCCATTCGAAAAATAAGTGAGCTTGTGAGGAACACTTGACTCTATGTAGTAGTACCATAAAATCCTTGACATAGGGTTTCATACGATCCTTTGTAAAAGTATTGGCAATCAAGAACAACCCTTTTGAAAATTCAACAACCACGTCCTAGTGATCAAACTTTGGTGTTTTTCGATGTTCTTGTTGAACCTAGCAATAGACTAGGAGGGAGAGAATCCTAAACATGCCCTTTCTGGAATTTTAAACATAGAAGTGATAGTTTCTCTATGAATCGATAATTTTTTTTTTATCATCATTCTTTCTTATATTTTGATGTCTGAGATCGTACCTATTTATACATTCCCAAATTAACTTAGGACACATAATAGAATTCAGAAAAGCAGTGGCTTCAACTAAGCCACTTTCTGTGATTTCCATTGCGAAAGGCTCATTTTCATGCATTTCCAATATCTCTTTGAACTCCTCTTGATTGTACCCCATGAGGTCTATGTCACTTATAGTTGGTCTTGGAAATAATTAACTAGCTGCATTGCCAAACTGATGAAATGTCAATTTCATGATATTTTAAGTCTAGTACAATAAGATGAAATACTCTTTCTATACTGACAAAAAAATGGTTTCAAAATCAAAGATACAGAAAGGGCTACCAAAACTCACCTTGAAGATGAGGACACTTGAAAAATCTCTGCACACAGTTGTTCTTACCTTTGCAGCTTTGTTCTTGAAACTAACAATTGTTCATAATTTTTAACATTAACCTTTCTAAATATTGATGATACCATAAATCTTACTGTTAATAATTGTATCTCTCATTCATGCTGAAAGACCCCGATTTGATGTTTTTATGACATGCCAATTAATAATCATCACATCACTTCCTCGACCATGTCAAATCATGATTAATGTAATACCACCATCTCACCCATTATTAATGTTTCAACAAAGTATGAAATGTTCCTCGGGAAAATTAAAGTTAAGTGATTCATCTTTATTAACCCTTTTACATTTCTCAAGGAATCACTTTGAACCCACTTGAACCTCGGTTCAAAGTGGTTCTCATTGTTTCATGAGAGTTCACACTCTTTTTCATGTATTTAAAATCATAAACCTTTGTGTCTATATGTAGTAAATGAAGCCTGGTTGGTGGGGCAACCTTTATTAGTTTTTGGTCTTCGTTGAACCCCGCCAAACCTTCTCAAACCCATAGGAACTTGGTTCAAAGTGGTTCAAGTCAGTTTATGTGGCTCACAGGTACAAAGAAGTTCACCCAATTTGGGTGCCAAGAAACATAAGTACATAATAGTAGGAATTTTGACGACACATAACCTTAACTGACCATACAAATTATGTGGGATTTGACCTTGGGAATTTATTAATGGCAAGGAATTGTGCTAAAAAAATTTAGACGTGACTTGTATTTCAGGAACATTCTCTTTTATATAAACATGAGTTCATGAGCTGATGAGCCTTTCAAGAGAAAAATGTGACCAAAAAAATGGGGGCTAACATTGGCTCTAACTGGGGACTGCATTTCTAAGAAATGTAGAGGACTTAGAATCTCTGGTTCACACTAAGGAAAACACTAAGACAAAGAAATCAAACAAGCCCAAAACTGAGACAAAACATACTACACCTATACTATTATGTACAACAGGGAATCAAAACAACTTAAAACTTAAAGAGTTTCAAGTCTTGACTGTTGTAGGAAAATGGTAAGACTGTACCGTTAGGATATGCAAGATGGAAAGCATTTGGTCCTAAAACCTGTTGAACTTTAAAAGGTCCCTTTCATAAATATTCAAACTTTCCATGTGCTCCCTTCGGTTCTCTCATCTTGTCCCATAGTAGAACTTCATCACTTTCAATGTACAAGGTCTTTCTCTTTTCTCAAAAAATTTCCTAACCCTCACTTGATGTTGTGTAATTTTGTCTACTAACTTGTCTCATTCTTCTTCCAACTTAGTTAAATACATTTCTTTTCTTTAGTGAGTCTCTGAATGATTGTTCTTCAATCACTATTTGTAACTTTGTTGTATCTAGCTCCAAAGGTAAGGACACTTGAGCATCAATACCATAGACCAATTCAAAGGGAGCCATACCAATTTCTTTTTTAGGAGTATTTATGTCTTCCTACAAGGCTTCATACAACTTCTTATGCTAATCCCTGACATTGTCACATACCAGTAATCACCTAAAAATTGTCTAGCTAAACTATATGCCATAAATCCCAAATCAAGCTAATCTCAAGCATAATTGTGTAATTGTATTAGATTAATTTAATTACATAATTCATCAATTATCAAGCATCAATAATCAATCATCAAGAATAATTCCTTAATTAATTATCCTAGTCATTTAATCAAATCAAACTCAAAAATACCCATGGCTAGATATTAATTAATTTGAATTAATTAATTATCTTATTATTCTCTCAACTCACAAAAGGACAAAGGACTAAATTCCAACCAATAGGAGCTAATCACAAGGATCACTCACATGGATCAAGTGAGAATCAATCTCTACCATTCATCAAGGATGTATCTCAACCATCAAATTCAAATTCAATCTTTCCCTCCAAGAGAAATATATAAAACTAAGCTCATTTAATTCACTTCATATCTAGATCATTTTGCATAAGGAAACTCTGTCATTTTGAATTCTAAAATCTAGATCAATTCTTCTATTGTTTAACAAATTCCTTCATTCAAATTCTAGTTTAATTCTTCTTAATTGCATTAATGAATATGTCTATCTTCACTTGAATCTTCCATTTCATAATTGTAATGTCACTGATCTATGCATAATTCTGAGAGTATACTAACATAGATTAAACTCTTTATGATTAGGAAGCAATAATTTGATTTCAATTGTTATTTTTCTTGATTGATTTATATGTGCTAGCAATTGATATAATGAGTTATTGAAGTGTTGTGTTGCAGGATAATAGCTACCATGATTTACACACACAATACCAACTTCTTCATGATGCCAATTAGGTTTTTGTTACTTGATTCCAATTGCCCATTACCTTGCAGAAAATAGTTTGAAGAATGTGCTAAGGTGATACTATGCTCATAACATAACATTACCATTTCTTTAGAAGAAAAATATGTTGCATTATCTATAACGATCTTCTTTGGAACTCCAAAGAGGACCATAATATAATCTTTCAGAAAATCACAAATTACCTAGGAATTAGCCTTCTTTGTAGCAATCACTTCTACCCATTTAGTGAAGTAATATGTTGTTGTCAATATGTATGTATGTCCAATGCTAGAGAGAGGATTCAATCGACCTATGAAATCTAACCCCCATTATTTGAAAGGTTCATCCACTACTACTGGCCTCAGTGGGAGAGTTGCCAACTATGGCTTGCTAGTAAACAATTTACATTTCTCACAATTCCTAAGATAAGAGTACACATCTTTAAACATACCAGGCCAATAGAAGCAATTTTAGAGAATCTTAAAGATTGTAATTGTCAAAGAGAAATGCCCCCCCACATGATTCTTCGTTAAATTTTTTCAAGAGTTTTTGTTGTTGATCCCTATCCACACATATAAAAAAATGTGCCATCCAGGCCTCTCTTATACCGAATTTCTTGTGATATTAGATACTTTTTGTTATTTCAACCTTAAATTTCTCTTCTGCTTGAGTGTAAAGTGTTCTAGACAATTTTTGCAACTTTTTCATATCTTGATCCTATTGTCAAACTAAGGACCCCAAATGGTTTCATTATGTACTTTTACAACAAATATGGCCTAAAATTCCTAATTCCACCCTTGCTCTTTCAATTTTGACCATTTGATCCAATTTGATGTAACTTTGTGCAACATGACAACTTTTGAGGACCTATGAACCTAATGACCCTACCATAAACTAATTGGCTCCCAATGACCCATTACATCATATTTGGTTGATAAAGACCTTATTTACATTCATGGTCCTTCAAAACACAAAATTTTCATATTTGACCTCCTGGAGGCCCTTGGACTCGTGAGGTGCTCCTGCAAAGAAATATTATTCAAACTTTCATTTAAAAATACCATTTAAGAGTAGTATTTTAACATATGAAGAACTATTTTTACTACTATATGGCCACCAACTCCACAAATTACACCTAAAAATATTGAGCAACTGCTACTAGCCAACATAAGCCTAGAGCTGCATGGAGACATGCCTTAAGTATTGTTATGGATTAAGTAATCATAGTACTAGGGTATGTGCAGGATCATGAGGAGCCAAACTATGCCCTTAAGTGGCAATGAAAAATCAGACAATCAGGATTAGTCAACTTGGCGTGAAAAAATGAACTAGTTATCAACCTAATATCAAAAAGTTGTAAGAATATAATTTGTAGGAAATTGAATGTAGTTTCTAAACTACTAAACCTTTTCTAAAAAAAATTAATATGATTGGTAAAAAGTATAGATTGCAATCCAGCACTACAAACATTTCATCAAAAAAATAAGAAGTACATGTATGTCTGACCAACCTAATCAAAAGCAAATGATAATATTTTTTTATAATATTCTATATATAAGTAGCTGACTCATGCCCAGATGTGACGCATATTTTTTGGTATTTTTATTCCAAATAGATAATTAATTATGATTTTTTTGCTACAGCACTTTCAGAATTTAAAAACTCTCGTGTTTGACCACCTTAACTCATTGAAAACTTATCATAATTCAATTTTTTTTAATTTTTTCTTATACTAGATGAAGAATAGAATGTGACACATCTTTCAGATTTCAAAAATGTTATACCATTTGAAAGATATAGTCATTTTTCAATCAGTATATAAATCAACACTTTAGAGGTAGCTCGATTAGAAAATAACTAATAATTACTTAATGAATTCAAAATTTGACAGCAATTATATCGATAGAAAGCTGATAATCTCCTTAAGATACCCTTTTCATTTTATCAAATTTGGGTGAAAAAAAAGTCATCAGCTACATGGTCGAAGTCTGGAACTTAGAGAAACAGAAGAAAAACACATTTTTGTGACACTTGAAGAGTTGACTAGGTAGGTTTGGTGCACAGACCAATACCGAGCCTAATCGGGTACCCGAATCTGGCGGTAGAATTTCAAATTTTTGCTTTGCCTCCACTTTCTCTAATTTCTAATTTTGAAATTTGGTTCCACTTTATCAATTATAGTTATATAATTGATAGTTATATATTTGATATATATTTGATAGTTATTAGTTATATATTAAATATTATATAATATCAATTATATATTAATTGTTATAGATTAGTTATATATTAAATATTATATAATATGAATTATATATTAAATGTTATATTAAATATTATTTAATATATATTAATATTAAAAACTATATATTAGATTATATATTATATATAATATTATATATTATATAATATACATTTTACATTTTAAATATTATTTAATATGATTCAGAGCACGAGCATGAGTCCCTACAGTGGCATAGTAGTGCCTTTTACAGGTGCCAAAAACCCTAGCTACGCAGAAATGGAGGCTTTGAAGAATAGTTCACTGGAGGCGGATTATAGAAGCAAAGGGCAAGAGAATCACTCTGTTTCCACCACTTGTGGCTATGAAATGGTATCTTTCCCTTCTTTTTCAACCGAAATGCTAAATTGTAAAGGTTCTCGAAATAGATTCTATTCGTGCCCGACAATTGTACCATGCCTATTGATAATCCGATAGCTAAACAGAGTCATTGGGAGGTTAAACAAGAACAACCGGCTGGATCTTTGAACCGGTCGAAGATTATGGAGAGCGGGGAAGGGTTTGGTAAAATGAGAAGTTGTACTAGAAATGATGCACGTGCCGTAGAACTGACCGCATTGCGGGCACATTATTACCCCTAGGGATTGGGATTGAGATATCACACGTTAGGATCCCTAGGGAGTCCCCATGACCCCTTATGACACATTGGAATGCTCAAATGTGTCTTAAGAGGTCTTAGGACCCCTTCAAACACACTTGAACATTCCAATGTGTCAAAAGGGGTCATTGGGACTCCCTAGGGGTTCTATTATGTCTTATCACGTGTTAGGACCCCTAGGGAGTCCCCATGACCGCTTTTGACACATTGGAATGCTCAAGTGTGTCTTAAGGGGTCCTATGACCCCTTAAGACACACTTGAGCATTCCAATATGTCAAAAGGGGTCATGGGGACTCCCTAGGGGTCCTAGTATGCCTTATCACGCATTAAGATCCATAGGGAGTCCCCATGACCCCTTATCACGCATTGAGATCCATAGGGGTCCTAGAATGCTCAAGTGTGTCTTAAGGGGTCCTACGACCCCTTAAGACACACTTGAGCATTCCAATATGTCAAAAGGGGTCATGGGGACTCCCTAGGGGTCCTAGTATGCCTTATCACGCATTAAGATCCATAGGGAGTCCCCATGACCCCTTATGACACATTGGAACACTCAAGTGTGTCTTAAGGGGTCCTACGACCCCTTAAGACACACTTGAGTGTTTCAATGTGTCAAAAGGGGTCATTAGGACTCCCTAGGGGTCCTAGTATGCCTTATCACGTGTTAGGACCCCTAGAGAGTCCTCATGACCCCTTTTGACACATTGGAATGCTTAAGTGTGTCTTAAAGGGTCCTACGACCCCTTAAGACACACTTGAGCGTTTCAATGTGTCAAAAGGGGTCATTGGGACTCCCTAGGGGTCTTAGTATGCCTTATCATGTGTTAGGACCCCTAGAGAGTCCTCATGACCCCTTTTGACACATTGGAATGCTCAAGTGTGTCTTAAAGGGTCCTACGACCCCTTAAGACACACTTGAGCATTCCAATGTGTCAAAAGGGGTCAATGGGACTCCCTAGGGGTCCCAGTATGCTTTATCATGCGTTAGAATCCATAGAGAGTCCCCATGAACCCTTTTGACACATTGCAATGATGTAGTGTGTCTTAAGGGGTCTTAGGACCCCTTAAGACACAATTGAGTGTTCCAATGTGTCAAAAGGGATCATGGGAACACCCTAGGTGTTCTAATGCATGATAAGGTGTACTAGGACCCCTAGGCAGTCCCCATGACCCCTTTTGACACATTAGAATGTTCAAGTGTGTCTTAAGGGGTATTAGGACCCCTTAAGACACACTTGAGCATTCTAATGCATCAAAAGGGGTCATGGGGACTCCCTAGGTGTCCTAATGTGCCTTTTCACACATTAGGACATCCAGGGAGTCCCCATGACCCCTTTTGATGCATTAGAATGCTCAAGTGTGTCTTAAGGGGTCCTAATACCCCTTAAGACACACTTGAACATACCAATGTGTCAAAAGGGGTCATGGAGACTCTCTAAGGGTCCTAACGTGTGATAAGGCGTACTAGGACCCCTAGGGAGTCCCCATGACCCCTTTTGACACATTAGAATGCTCAAGTGTGTCTTAAGGGATCCTAATACCACTTAAGACACACTTGAGCTTTCTAATGTGTGAAAAGGGGTTCTGGGGACTCCCTAGGGGTACTAGTACACCTTATCATGCATTAGGGCACCTAGAGAGTCCCCGAGTATGTGCAGGATCATGAGGGGCCAAACTATGCTTTTAAGTGGCAATGAAAAATCAGACAATCAGGATTAGTCAACTTGGCGTGAAAAAATGAACTAGTTATCAACCTACTATCAAAAAGTTGTAAGAATATAATTTGTAGGAAATTGAATGTAGTTTCTAAACTACTAAGCCTTTTCTGAAAAAAATTTAATATGATTGGTAAAAAGTATAGATTGCAATGCAGCACTACAAACACTTCAGTAAAAAAATAAGAAGTACGTCTATGTCTGACCACCCTAATCAAAAGCAAATGATAATATTTTTTTATAATATTCTATATATAAGTAGTTGACTCATGCTCAGATGTGACGCATATTTTTTGGTATTTTTATTCCAAACAAATAATTAATTATGATTTTTTTGCTACAGCGCTTTCAGAATTTAAAAACTGTCATGTTTGACCACCTTAACTCATTGAAAACTTATCATAATTCAATTTTTTTTAATTTTTTCTTATACTAGATGAAGAATAGAATGTGACACATCTTTCGGATTTCAAAAATGTTATACAGTTTGAAAGTTATAGCTATTTTTCCATCAGTATGTCAATCAGGACTTTAGACGTAAGTGAACTAGAAAATAACTAATAAATACTTCACGAATTCAAAATCTGACAGCACTTATATCGATGGAAAGCTGACAATCATCTGAAGAAACCCTTTTCATTTTATCGAAATCGGGTGGCAAAAAGTCGTCAACCTAATGGTCGAAGTTTTGACATAAGAAAAACAAAGAAAAAACACATTTTTTGCACACCTTCAGCGTTGACCATGGAGCTTTGGTTTCCAAAGCTATTACCCGATTTTGCTTTAATTTCAAATTTGAAAAGTTTCCCCCTCCCACTCTTTTTTTATTTCCCTTTAATTTTGATGTTTTTTTCTTTCACCCTGACAATGAATAATTTATATATTTTATATTTAGGTTTTATATTTTATGTTTTACATTTTATATTATATAGTATATATATTATATATTATTTATTTATATTATATATTCGATAATATCAATTTAAACGGCCTAAGTATATAGTCTGTTTAGATTTATATTAAATGCAATATTTTTATATTATAATATAAATGTTACATAATATATATATATATATATATATATATATATATATATATATATATATATATATATATATATATATATATATATATATATATATATATATATATATATATATATATATATATATATATATATATATATATATATATGTATATATATTATAAATTATATGTTAAATATTGTTGTGTATATAATATAATAAAATATAATATAATGTCTAATATATATAATATATAAAATGAATAGGACATTAATATATTGTATATTTGATAATATATATTAAATGTAATATCTAATATATCTTATAATATATATATATATATATATATATATATATATATATATATATATATATATAGTCTATTAAATATTATATTTTTTCAAATATTTTATATATTATTTTAATATTTAATTTACGTTATAACAATCCTCTCATGAGACAACAGGTCGAATCGGGGTCGCTAGACGTCTTAAGGGGTAATTAGGGTTTGTGAGGCAACTTCGGATGTACAATGACCATTTGGAAGGCAATAGGGCATGTCTGAGTACCAATGTACCAAATTTTAATGACTTTTTCCTAGTCCAACTCGAAAAGGGTCAATGGGGTGCTCTCAGGAGACCACATGTCCAATCAATGTCACTAGGCATCTTAAGGGGTCATTAGGGCTTGTGAGACAACCTTTGATGCACGGTAACCATTTGGAACACATTAGGACATGTCAGAGGACCTAACTCCACAATTTAGATGAATTTTGATTAGTCAAACTCGAAAAGGGTCCATGGGGTGCTCTTGGGAGACCATTGTGTGATTCGGGGTCAATAGGTGACTTAAGGGGTCATCGGGGTTCCAAATGAAACTTTCGATGAACAGTGATCCTTTGGAACGCATTAGGACATATTAGATGACCTACGTACCAAATTTGGATAACTTTTGCATAGTAGAACTTGAAAGGGGTCCATGGGGTGCTCTCAGGAGACCACATGTCGAATCAGGGTCGGTACTTGTTTGTTAAGAGGTCATTAGGGTTCCAAATGAAACTTCGATGGAACGGTCACCCTTTCGAACACATTAGGATATGTCATAGGACCTATGTACCAAATTTGGATGACTTTTGCCTAGTAAAACTCAAAAAGGGTCCATGGTGTGCTCTCGGGAGACCACATGTCGAAATGGGGTCGGTAGGCCTATTAAGGGGTCATTAGGGTTCCAAATAAAACTTTGATGGAATGGTGACCCTTTGGAATACATTAGGACATGTCATAAGACCTACATACCAAATTTAGATGACTTTTTCCTATTAGAACTCGAAAGGGGTCCATGGGGTGCTCTCGGGAGACCTCATGTCGAATTGGGGTTGGTAGTCCTGTTAAGGGGGCATTAGGGTTTAAAATGAAACTTCGATGGAACAATGACCCTTTGGAATGTATTAGGACATATAAGAGGACCTAATTCCATGATTCATATAAATTTTTCCCAAAATAACTCGAAAGGGGTCCATGGGTTACTCTCGGGAGACCTCATGTCAAATCAGGGTCGGTAGGCCTATTAAGGGGTCATTGGGGTTAAAAATGCAGCTTTGATGGAACAGTGACCCTTTGGAATGCATTAGAACATGTCATAGGAACTACGTACCAAATTTGGATGACTTTTGCGTAGTAGAACTCAAAAGGGGTCCATGCGGTGCTCTCGGGAGACCACATGTCGAATCGGGGTGGATTGGCCTATTAAGGGGTCATTAGGGTTCAAAATGAAACTTCGATGGAACAGTGACCCTTTGCAATGTATTAGGACATGTCATAGGACCTGCATACCAAATTTGGATGACTTTTTCCTAGTAGAACTCGAAAGGGGTCCATGGGGTGCTCTCGAGAGAGCTCATGTCGAATCAGGGTCGGTAGGCCTGTTATGGGGTCATTAGGGTTCCAAATGCAACTTCGATGGAACGGTGAGCCTTTGGAACACATTAGAACATATCATATGACCTATGTACAAAATTTGGATGACTTTTCCCTAGTAGAACTTGAAAGGGGTCCATGGGGTGCTCTTGGAAGACCTCATGTTGAATCGGGGTCGGTAGGCCTATTAAGGGGTCATTAGGGTTCAAAATAAAACTTTGATGGAATGGTGACCCTTTGTAACACGTTAGGACATGTTAGAGGAGCTATGTACCAAATTTGGATGGCTTTTTCTAAGTATAACTCGAAAGTGGTCTATGGGGTGCTCTCGGGAGACCACATGTCGAAACGGGGTCAGTATGCCTATTAAAGGGTCATTAGGGTTCCAAATGCAACTTTGATGGAATGGTGACCATTTGGAATGCATTACAACATGTCATAGGACTTATGTACCAAATTTGGACTAATTTTTCCTAGTATAACTTGAAAGGGGTCCATGGGGTGCTCTCGGGAGACCTCATGTCGAATCGAGGTCGGTAGGCCTGTTAAGGGGTCATTAGGGTTCCAAATGCAACTTTTATGGAAAAATGACCCTTTGGAATGCATTAAGACATGTCAAAGGACCTATGTACCAAATTTGGATGATTTTTCCCTAGTAGAACTCGAAAGGGGTCCATGGGGTGCTCTCGGGAGACCACATGTCGAATCGGGGTCGATAGGCCTGTTAAGGTGTCATCCAAATCAAACTTTGATGGAATAGTGACCCTTTGGAACACATTAAGATATGTCATAGGACCTATGTACCAAATTTGGATGACTTTTTCCTACTAGATCTCGTAAGGGGTCCATGGGGTGCTCTCGAGAGACCACATGTCGAAACAGGGTCGTTAGGCCTATTAAGAGGTCAATAGGGTTCGAAATGCAACTTCGATGGAATAGTGACCCATTGTAACACATTAGAACATGTCATAGGACCTATTTACCAAATTTGGATGACTTTTTCCTAGAAGAACTCAAAAGGGGTTAATGGGGTGCTCTCGGGAGACTACATGTCGAAACAGGGCCAGTAGGCCTGTTAAGGGGTCAATAGCGTTCGAAATGCAACTTTGATGGAATGGTGACCCTTTGGAACACATTAAAAAATGTCAAAGGACCTAATTCCATGATTCAGATGACTTTTTCCTAGTAGAACTCGAAAGGGGTCCATGGGGTGCTCTCTGGAGACCACATGTCAAATCAGGGTCGGTAGGCCTGTTAAGGGGTTATTAGGGTTCCAAATGCAACTTTGATGGAACATGGACCCTTTGCAATGCATTAAGACATGTCAGAGGACCTACGTACCAAATTTGGATGACTTTTGCCTAGTAGAACTCAAAAGGGGTCCATGGGGTGCTCTCGGGACACCACATGTCGAATCCGGGTTGGTAGGCCTGTTAAGGAGTCATTAAGGTTCCAAATGAAACTTCCATGGAATGGTGACCCTTTGGAACCCATTAGGACATTTCAGAGGACCTACGTACCAAATTTGCAAAACTTTTGCTTAGTAGAACTCAAAAGGGGTCCATGGGGTGCTCTCGGGACACCACATGTCGAATCAGGATTGGTAGGCTTGTTAAGGGGTCATTAGGGTTCCAAATGCAACTTTGATGGAACGGGGACCCTTTGCAATGCATTAAGACATGTCAAAGGACCTACCTACCAAATTTGGATGACTTTTGCCTAATAGTTCTCGAAAGGGGTCCATGGGGTGGTCTCGGGACACCACATGTCAAATTGGGGTCGGTAGGCCCGTTAAGGGGTCATTAGGGTTTCAAATGCAACTTCGATGGAATGATGACCCTTTAGAATGCATTAGGACATGTTAGAGGACCCCTTAAGACACACTTGAGCATGATAAGGCGTACTAGGACCCCTAGGTAGTCCCCATGACCCCTAGGAGTCCTAAGGCATGATAAGGCATACTAGGACCCCTAGGGAGTCCCCATGACCCCTTTTGATGCATTGGAATGCTCAAGTCTATCTTAAGGGGTCCTACGACCCCTTAAGATAGACTTGAGCATTCCAATGCATCAAAAGTGGTCATGGGAACTATCTAGGGGTCTTAATGTATGATAAGGTGTACTAGGACCCCTGGAGAGTCCCCATGAGCCCTTTTGACACATTGGAACCCTCAAGTGTGTCCTAAGGGGTCATAGGACCCCTTAGGACACACTTGAGGGTTCCAATGTGTCAAAAGGGGTCATGGGGACTCTCTAGGGGTCCTAACACATGATAAGGCTTACTAAAATCCGTAGCGAGTCCCCATGACCCCTTTCGATACATTGTAATGTTCAAGTGTGTCTTAAGGGGTCTTAGGACCTCTTAAGACACATTTGAGCATTCCAATTTGTCAAAAGGGGTCATGGAGACTCCCTAGGGGTCTTAAGGTGTGATAAGACATACTAGGACCCTTAAGGAGTCCCAATGACACCTTTTGACCCCTAGGACCCCTTAAGACACACTTGAGCATTGCAATGTGTCAAAAAGGGTCATTGGGACTCCCTAGGGGTCTTAATGCATGATAAGGCATACTAGGACCCCTAGGGAGTCCTCATGACCCCTTTTGACACATTGGAACACTCAAGTGTGTCTTAAGGGGTCCTAATACCCCTTAAGACACACTTGAGCATTCCAATGTGTCAAAAGGGGTCATGGGGACTCTCTAGGGGTCCTAATGCGTGATAAAGCATACTAGGACCCCTAGGGAGTCCCCATGACCCCTTTTGACACATTGTAATACTCAAGTGTGTCTTAAGGGGTTGTAGGACCCCTTAAGACACACTTGGGCATTCAAATGTGTCAAAAGGGGTCATGGGGACTCCCTAGAGGTCCTAGTATGCATTATCACACTTTAGGACACCTACAGAGTCCCCATGACCCCTTAAGACACATTGGAATACTCAAGTGTTCCTTAAGGGGTATTAGGACCCCTTAAGACACACTTGAGCATTCCAATGTGTTAAAAGAGGTTATGGGGACTCCCTAGGGGTCTTAATACGCCTTATCATGCCTTAGGACCCCTAAGGAGTCCCCAAGACCCCTTTTGACACATTGGAATGCTCAAGTATGTCTTAAGGGGTCCTAATATGCCTTATCACACGTTAGGACCCTTAGAGAGTCTCCATGAACCCTTAAGACACATTGGAATGCTCAAGTGTGTCTTAAGGGGTCGTACGACCCCTTAAGACACACTTGAGCATTCCAATGTGTCTTAAGGGGTCATGGGGACTCCCTAGGGGTCCTAGTACACCTTATCACGCGTTAGGACCCCGAGAGAGTCCCCATGACCCCTTAAGACACATTGGAATGCTCAAGTGTGTCTTAAGGGGTCATAGGACCCCTTAAGACACACTTGAGCATTCCAATGTGTCAAAAGGGGTTATGGGGACTCCCTAGGGGTCTTAATACGCCTTATCATGCCTTAGGACCCCTAATGAGTTCCCAGGACCCCTTTTGACACATTGGAATGCTCAAGTATGTCTTAAGGGGTCCTAATACGCCTTATCTAATGTTAGGACCCCTAGAGAGTCTCCATGAACCCTTAAGACACATTGGAATGCTCAAGTGTGTCTTAAGGGGTCGTACGATCCCTTAAGACACACTTGAGCATTCCAATGTGTCTTAAAGGGTCATGGGGACTCCCTAGGGGTCCTAGTATGCCTTATCACGCGTTAGGACCCCTAGAGAGTCCCCATGACCCCTTAAGACACACTTGAGCATTCCAATGTGTCAAAAGGGGTTATGGGGACTCCCTAGAGGTCTTAATACGCCTTATCATGCCTTAGGACCCCTAAGGAGTCCCTAGGATCCCTTTTGACACATTGGAATGCTCAAGTATGTCTTAAGGAGTCCTAATATGCCTTATCACATGTTAGGACCCATAGAGCATCTCCATGAACCCTTAAGACACATTGGAATGCTCAAGTGTGTCTTAAGGGGTCGTACGACCCCTTAAGACACACTTGAGCATTCCAATGTGTCTTAAGGGGTCATGGGGACTCCCTAGGGGTCCTAGTACGTCTTATCACATGTTAGGACCCCTAGAGAGTCCCCATGACCCCTTAAGACACATTGGAATGCTCAAGCATGTCTTAAGGGGTCATAGGACCCCTTAAGACACACTTGAGCATTCCAATGTGTCAAAAGGGGTCATGGAGACTCCCTAGAGGTCCTAGTAAGCCTTATCATGCGTTAGGACCTCTATAGAGTCCCCATGACCCCTTAAGACACATTGGAATTCTCAAGTGTGTCTTAAGAGGTTAGAGGACCCCTTAAGACACACTTGAGCATTCCAATGTGTCTTAAGGGGTCATGGGGACTCTCTAGGGGTCCTAGTATGTCTTAGGACCCCTAGGGAGTCCCCATGACTCCTTTTGACACATTGGAACACTCAAGTGTGTCTTAAGGGGTATTAGGACCCATTAAGACACACTTAAGTGTTCAAATGTGTCAAAAAAGGTCATGGGGACTCCCTAGGGGTCCTAGTATGCCTTAAGACATGTTAGGACCCCTAGGGAGTCCCCATGACCCCTTAAGACACATTGGAATACAAAAGTGTTCTAATGTCTCTTAAGGGGTCATGGGGACTCCCTAGGGGTCCTAGTATGCCTTATCACATCTTAGGACCCCTAGGGAGTCCCCATGACCCCTTTTGACACATTGGAATGCTCAAGTGTGTCTTAAGGGGTCCTGCAACCTCTTAAGACACACTTGAGCATTCCAATGTGTCAAAAGGGGTCATGGGGACTCCCTAGGGATCCTAGTATGCCTTATCACACCTTAGGACCCCTAGAGATTCTCCATGACCCCTTAAGACACATTTGAGCATTCTAATGTGTCAAAAGGGGTCATGGGAACTCCCTTCGTGTCCTAATACATGATAAGGCGTACTAGGACCCCTAGGGAGTCCCCATGACCCCTTTTGACACATTGGAATTCTCAAGTGTGTCTTAAGGGGTATTAGGACCCCTTAAGACACACTTGAGCATTCCAATGCGTGAAAAGGGGTCATGGGGACTCCCTAGGTGTCCTAATGTGCATTAGGACACCTAGGGATTCCCCATGACCCCTTTTGACACATTGAAATGCTCAAGTGTGTCTTAAGGGGTCCTACGACCCCTTAAGACACACTTGAGCATTCCAATGTGTCAAGAGGGGTCATCGAGACTCCCTAGGGGTCGTAGTACACCTTATCACGCGTTAGGACCTTTAGAGAGTCTCGATGACCCCTTTTGACACATTGGAACTCTCCAGTGTGTCTTGAGGGGTCCTACCCTAGAGAGTCTCGATGTCAGATAAGGTGTACTAGAACCCCTTAAGACACACTTGATCATTCTAATGTGTCAAAAGAGGTGATGGGAACTCCCTACGTGTCCTAATACATGATAAGGCATACTAGGACCCCTAGGGAGTCCCCATGACCCCTTTTGATGAATTGGAATGCTCAAGTGTGTCTTAAGGGATCTTAGGACCCCTTAAGACACACTTGAGCATTCCAATGTGTCAAAAAGACCCCTTAAGACACACTTGAGCATTCCAATGCATCAAAAGGGGTCATGGGGACTCCCTAGGTGTCCTAATGCGCATTAGGACACCCAGGGAGTCCCCATGACCCCTTTCGACACATTGGAATGGTTAAGTGTGTCTTAAGGGGTCCTACGACCCCTTAAGACACACTTGAGCATTCCAATGTGTCAAAAGGGGTCATCGGGACTCCCTAGGGGTCCTAACGTGTGATAAGGCGTACTAAGAACCCTAGGGAGTCCCGATGACCTCTTTTGACACATTGAAATGCTCCAGTGTGTCTTAAGGGGTCCTACGACCCCTTAAGACACACTTGAGCTTTCCAATGTGTCAAAAGGGGTCATGAGAACTCCCTAGGTGTCCTAATGCGTGATAAGGAGTACTAGGACCCCTAAGGAGTTCCCATGACCCTTTTTGACACATTGAAATGCTCAAGTGTGTCTTAAGGGGTATTATGACCCCATAAGACACACTTGAGCATTCTAATACGTCAAAAGGGGTCATGGGGACTCCCTAGGCATCCTAGACCGTGATAAAGCATACAAGGACACCTAGGGAGTCCCCATGACCCCTTTTGACACATTCAAATGCTCATGTGTGTCTTAAGGGGTCTTAATACCCCTTAAGACACACTTGAGCATTCTAATGTGTTAGATAAGGTGTACTAGGACCCCTAGGGAATCCCCATGACCCCTTTTAACACATTAGAATGCTCAAGTGTGTCTTAAGGGGTCCTACGACCCCTTAAGACACACTTGAGTGTTCCAATGTTTCTGAAGCGATCATGGGGACTCTCTAGGGGTCCTAAGGCATGATAAGCCATACTATGACCCTTGGGGAGTCTCCATGACCCCTTTTGATGCATTAGAATGCTCAAGTGTGTCCTAACGGGTCCTACAACCCCTTAAGACACACTTGAGCATTCCAATGTGTCTTAAGGGTTCGTGGGGACTCTCTAGGTGTCCTAATGCGTGATAAGGTGTACTAGTACCCTTAGGGAGTCCCCAAAACCCCTTTTGACACATTAGAATGCTCAAGTGTGTCTTAAGTGGTATTAGGATCCTAGGACCGCTTAAGACACACTTGAGCATTCCAATGGACCCCTAGGGAGTCTCTCTCTGCCTCTAGTGAACTATTCTTCAAAGCCTCCATTTCTGCATAGCTAGGGTTTACGACACTTGTAAAAGGCACATTTAATACAAATATTTAGCCGACGACCTTTAAAGACCTAAAAAAAATGAGAAAAAAATTTAGGCCAAAAATACATATCGCATTTCTGTATGTAGTACCGTAAGCTTGAACAATCCAGCTGGCTTCCTCTGCTAAGGCACGAAGAACTTCATTAATGTATGCTCTAGGAGGAAGATTATAATTTCCATATTTCTACAAGAGTTTCTCCTTAATTTGTAATATTATATATATATATATGTGTGTGTGTGTGTGTGTGTGTGTGTGTGTGTGTGTGTGTGTGTGTGTGTGTGTGTGTGCGTGCGTGTGTGTGTGTGTTAGTATATATTATACATTAGTATATATATAATATATTATATATATTAGTATATTTAATACATTAATATATATAATACATTAGTCTATTATAATACATTAGTACATATATAATATACATTATATATACCATATGCCTCTTTTTTATAGATATATTATATACATAAATATATGTAAAAGTTCAATTGTTTTCATTTGCTCCCACCAATTTTTCATTGGCAGGAGAATATCAGGTACCCGATATTTTCGGGTACCCAATTTTTCCCAGGCAATATTTGACCAAAATATTCCCTGTCCCCATAGAGCAAACAATCACGGGATTTTATACTTTTTTCATGCGTTGCAAAACAAAAAACATGATTTGGGGCCCATTGTTTGATTTTTGTCGACTTGTGGTCTCACCATGGGAAGCACCAGTCATCAAAAGGCTAAACGCAAGAGGAAGCTAATAGATGATGAAATTTAGGCATATAGGGAGAAAGATAAGGAAAATCACCGAAGAAGGAGAGAAGGTATGTTAAACATTAATCAAGGTGACCTCGTAAATGTAGTTGTAAGTGAAGAGGATGTTCAATTTGAAAATGCACATATGGAGATTGAAAATGTAGACTTTGGGAATGAAAATGTTGCACAAGAACCACATGAATGTTATACATCTCCAAATTATATGCGAAATGAAGTCCCTTGCAATAAAGATAATCAATCTTCAAATTTGAGGCTTTCAAGAACACCTAAATGGTTAATTGAAATTGAGGAGAACATTATGAATAATTGGGAAGGAAAGAGGTCACATAGAACCATTAGGTTGTGGGCTTCAAGACTTTATGATCAATTTTTTTGAAACAAGACATTGGTTGAGAAATGTCAAATTTTTGTGCAGTTGTTAAAGATGCAAAAGATGAGACCTATGCTTGTGAAATTGAAGATTCGTGTGAACAAAAAAATGGAGAGAAATGCCATTGTTGTGAAAAATATTTTCAATGCTCTCAATAGCATTGGGAAGACTAGTAGAGAAAAAGACAAGAGAGTTTCTCGGAGGGTTATTACAACCTCCTTAGTAAGTCATCAGTTGAGAAAGGCTCGTTTGATGAGACAAACTTGTGTTGACTTCAATATAGACCATAAAACTTTGGGTAGAGCACTTGCAAGAAGAGAAGGACTTGATGATCCCCTTCAAATTGATACATGGGCTTATGGTGGGAGACTTCCACATTTTGATAAGAAGCTAATAGATGTTGTCAAGGATGAAATTCAATAATTTTGGGATGCTAACTCAAGAGTGTCACCAAATGTGAAGGATGTCTTGAAGTTGAGAGTTGGCAATTGAGACCGCACTCCACATCCTAAACATTATGTGGAGGTAAGTCAAACAATGTTGTATAAAAAATTTTGTGAGACACATCCAACATTGAAAATATCACAAAGGTCTTTCGAATTCGTGAAGCCATTTTATTGTGTACCCCTTAAGATTCGAAATACATGTTTTTGCAAATATCATGTTGAGTTTTCAATGCATCATGATTATTACGGTCCATTCGTTCTACTTTGCATACTAATGAAATGCTAGAGGATTGTGGTGCAAGTGGTCTTCCCAAATCATCAAGAGACTTGCTAGATCAATTTTTATGTCAAAGAGATGATGGTTGTTTATTTTATAAAAAAGATTGCTTAAATGCCAAGTACTCAGAATGTGGTGGCTTGTCCAAGTTTAGAACATGTTTTCATGAGGGTTTGGAACACAATTTTGGAAAGACACTCGTCCAAAAAAAGGTATATGAAACAGTGAAATATACATTGAAGAGTGGAGGTGAAGGCTCTAGATGTGAGTTAGTTGCAAATGAATACAATGTTGCTGATTTTATCTCAAATTTCAAGACAAATCTTTTTTACAAGTATGCAAGGCATAGTCACAGGTCTCAATGATTGGATCAACAATTTAGGACATGTAAGGACACTTTCCCCATTGGAACTATTATATCCATTGTAGACTTTGCGGAGAACTATACATTGCAGCCCCAAAATGAGACTCAAGCTCAATATTACAATTTGATTCAGGTTGCTATTTTTGTACACATCACATATAGACATTCCCTTGATAGCACAAAAGATGAGAAAAAGATAATCAGAGAGTACCATTTTTATATGAGCGATGACAAGTCTCACTCTCATGAGTTTGTTCAACATTGTTTCCGGAACTATTTTGACTTCTTGTAGGAAAATGGTATTGCTATGGATAGGCATCTCATTTGGTCGGATAATTGCACTGGTCAATTTAAGAATGCCAGAATGTTTTATTGGTTGTGTAGAATGCATGTGGAGATAGGTGTACCTCATATTTGGAGTTTTTTTGAGTCAGGGCATGGGAAAGGGGAGCATGACGGAGCAGGTGCGTGTGTGAAGAGAGCTCTAGTTAAGGAGCAATTGAGGATTTCAGGTGTTGTACTTCTTGATGCTCATTCTATTGTTGATTGGTGTACTTTAGCATTGTCATAGGGGGGACTCTTGATTCTACAGTGCATAGATTCTTTTGGTTGGTTGAGGAGGGAACTATAGGAGATAGATTGGATTGTCAAATAGTGAAAGACTCTTAAAAAATGCATTCATTCCGAAGCTCCAATAGTAGTACATGGATCATTTGGACACGAGAGTTGGCTTGTTTTTGCCCCATGTGTTTTCAATATGATTGGGATCATTGCGAGTCAAGTGATTGGGTGGATACATGGGTTCCATAGTATCTAACTCCTTTATCTTTGACACTCTCTATAAGAAATGATGACATGGACACTTCAGTTGACTATGACCATCTTTCAGATCTTTTGAAGCCAGGAGATGTTTTTGCATTGGTTGCACCACAGGGGAATGATGAGAGGTCAGATTATTGGTTAGCACGTTGTGTACAAGGTAAATAGAAGCTTGTACAACCGATGACAGATGGTGATGGGTTCACATATCCTACTGATTCAGTTGTTGTTGCGGGAACATGGTTGCGAACATACATGATTAGAAAGAATGGAGTTCCCGCATTTGAAGACTATGAGAAGCACAAAACTATTCTGATGTATTCACACCTTGTTATAGCAACAAATGTCAAGTTGTCAAAGCATCATGGAAGACCAAAGACAAAATAACTTTGGACTATTACTACTGCTGATCATGAAGCACTATTGGAGACCCTGAAGCAAATAGATGACCCTTCAGGAACACTTGACTAGGTAATAAGTTAACTTAGTGCATTATTTTCTAAGTTCGTTAAGCTTAATTTCAATACATTAATTTGACCTTTCTTAGATTGTATTTTGAGTCAATAAACTTGGTTTTGTATGTGGAATGTAACTTGTGCAGGAGCACCTATGAAGACGCCTACGGTCACCATGGATCCAATCAGAGATAGAAGGACAAAAGGATCCTTAATGGTTAATTGAGATCTTTTGAAGCCTATAATGGCAATTTGTAACAATCAATTTGATTTAAAAGTTAAATGTCCTTAAACTCTTCATAAGGACTTATGACCAAAATCATGTATGGGTGGCCAATAATGCCAAGAAGAGATATTACATGTCATATACTTATGTCATTTGCATGGTTTGAATTCTTACATGTTTGATGGTTGTTTGTAATGCTTTAAGGATATTATTTTTTATCATTTCAAAAAATCTATAAAAGTTAAACCTCAAACATAATAAGCTCCATAGTTCAAATTTAACAAGCTTAATCATGATTAATTTCACAGTTCAAATTTCAAACATACCACTAACAGTCAGTTGAAAGTGGCTCATATCTCAAACCTCGTGAGAGGTATTGAAAAACTATTAGGTGCTACAGGATCATGTTTTTGAGGTCTACAATAACCTCTCTCAGTTTTGGGCGATTCGACTTCGTTTGCATTTGGCAAGGTGATCTCAGTCGATGCCAAAACTTGCAGTGAGGGTCAGTTGAAAGTGGCTCAGCAGTGTATCTTTCAAACCGTCCGACCTGGCATCAAACCATCTACTCCATTGGCTCCAGTTGGCCGGGTAAATGCCAATGACAACCTCATTCTACCCACAGAGTCATGGGAATGCTCGCGACCACGCTCGACCCAAGCGATCCCAAGGTGCACTAAACATGATTGGGCCGCGATCTTCTGGGGCTTGTATCTTGGACCTTATTAGAGGTATTGAGAAACTGTTAGGTTTTACAGGATCATGTTTTTGAGGTCTACAATAACCTCTCTCAGCTTTGGGTGATTCGAATTCGTTTGCATTTGGCAAGGCGATCTCAGTCGATGCCAAAACTTGTAGTGAGGGTCAATTGAAAGTGGCTCAACAGTGTATCTTTCAAACCGTTTGACCTGGCATTGAATTGTCTTCTCCATCAGCTCTGGTTGGCTAGGTAAACACCAGTGAGAACCCCATTTTGCCCACAGAGTCACCGGAACGCTCGCGACCACGCTCGACCCAAGTGACCCCAAGGTGCACTAAGCATGATTGGGTAGTGATCTTCTGGGGCTCGTATCTTGGACCTTGTGAGAGGTATTGAAAAAATGTCAAGTGTTACAAGATCATGTTTTTGAGGTCTACAAGAACCTCTCTTATTTTTGGGTGATTTGACTTCGTTTGCATTTGGCAAGGCGATCTCAGTCGATGCCAAAACTTGCAGTGAGGGTCAGTTGAAAGTGGCTCAGCAGTGTATCTTTCAAACCGTCTGACCTGGCATCGAACCGTCTACTCCATTAGCTCCATTTGGCTGGGTAAACACCAATGACAACCCCATTCTGCCCACAGAGTCACCGGAACGTTCGCGACCACACTCGACCCAAGTGACCCCAAGGTGCACTAAGCACGATTGGGCAGTGATCTTCTAGGGATCGTATCTTGGACCTCATGAGAGCTATTGAAAAAATATCAAGTGTTATAGGATCATGTTTTTGAGGTCTACAATAACCTCTCTCAATTTTGGGTGATTCAACTTCCTTTGCATCTGGCAAAGCAATCTCAGTAGATGCCAAAACTTGCAGTTAGGGTCAGTTAAAAGTGGCTCAGCAGCGTATCTTTCAAACCATCTGATCTGGCATCAAATCATCTACTCCATTACCTCTGGTTGGTCAAGTAAATGCCAGTGACAACCTCATTCTGCCCACAGAGTCATCGGAACGCTCGCGACCACGCTTAACCCAAGTGACCCCAAGGTGCACTAAGCACGATTGGGCAGCGATCTTCTGGGGCTCGTATCTCAGACCTTGTGAGAGCTATCAACAAACTATTAGGTGCTATGAGATCATGTTTTTGAGGTCTACAATAACCTCTCTCAGTTTTGGGTGATTCTACTTTGTTTGCATTTGGCAAGGCGATCTCAGTCGATGCCAAAACTTGCAGTCAGGGTCAGTTGAAAGTGGCTTAGTAGCGTATCTTTCAAACCGTCTGACCTGGCATCTAATCATCTGCTCCATCAACTCCGATTGGCTGGGTAAACGCTAGTGACAACCCCATTCTACCCACAGAGTCATCGGAACGCTCGCGATCACGCTTGACCCAAGTGACCCCAAGGTGCACTAAGCACGATTGGGCAGCGATCTTCTGGGGCTCGTATCTTGGACCTCGTGAGAGGTATCAAGAAACTGTTAGGTGTTACAGGATCATGTTTTTGAGGTCTACAATAACCTCTCTCAGTTTTTGGCGATTTGAATTTGTTTGCATTTGGCAAGGCGATCTCAGTCGATGCCAAAACTTGCAGTCAAGGTCAGTTGAAAGTGGCTTAGCAGCGTATCTTTCAAACCGTCTGACCTGGCATCAAATTGTCTGCTCCATCAGCTCTGGTTGTTTGGTTAAATGCTAGTGACAACCCCATTTTTCCCACAGAGTCACCGGAACGCTCACGACCACGCTTGACCCAAGTGACCCCAAGGTGCACTAAGCATGATTAGGCAGTGATCTTCTGGGGCTCTTATCTTGGACCTCGTGAGAGGTATCGACAAACTATCAAGTTTTACAGGATCATGTTTTTGAGGTCTACAATAACCTCTCTCAATTTTGGGCAATTCGACTTCGTTTGCATTTGGCAAGGCGATCTTAGTCGATGCCAAAACTTGCAATGAGGGTCAGTTAAAAGTGGCTTAGCAGCGTATCTTTCAAACCGTCTGACATGGCATCGAACCATCTACTCCATCGACTTCATTTGGCCGGGTAAACACCAATGACAACCCCATTCTGCTCACAGAGTCACTGGAATGCTTGCGACCACACTCGACCCAAGTGACCCCAAGGTGCACTAAGCACGATTGGGCAGCAATCTTTTGGGACTCGTATCTCATACCTCGTGAGAGCTATCAACAAACTGTTAGGTGCTACAGGATCATTTTTTTGAGGTCTACAATAACCTCTCTCATTTTTGGGTGATTCGACTTCCTTTGCATTTGGCAAGGCGATCTCAGTCGATGCCAAAACTTGCGGTCAAGGTCAGTTGAAAGTGGCTCAGCAACATATCTTTCAAACCGTCTGACCTGGAATTGAACCATCTACTCCATCGACTCTGGTTGGCCGGGTAAACATCAGTGACAACCCTATTCTACCCACAGAGTCACCGAAACGCTCGCGACCACGCTCGAACCAGGTGACCCTAAGGTGCACTAAGCACGATTGGGCCGCGATATTCTGGGGCTCATATCTCGGACCTCGTGAGAGCTATCAAAAAACTATTAGGTGCTACAAGATCATGTTTTTGAGGTCTACAATAACCTCTCTCAGCTTTGGGCAATTTGACTTCATTTGCATTTGGCAAGGCGATCTCAGTCGATGCCAAAACTTGCAGTCAAGGTCAATTGAAAGTGGCTCAGCAGCGTATCTTTCAAACCGTTTGACCTGGCATCGAATCATCTACTCCATTGGCTCTGGTTGGCTGGGTAAATGCAAGTGACAACCTCATTCTGCCCACAGAGTCACCGGAATGCTCATGACCACACTCGACCCAAGTGACCCCAAGGTGCACTTAGCACGATTGGGCAGCGATCTTCTGAGGCTTGTATCTTGGACCTTGTGAGAGGTATCAACAAACTGTCAGGTGTTACATGATCATGTTTTTGAGGTCTACAATAACCTCTCTCAGTTTTGGGCGATTTGACTTCGTTTGCATTTGGCAAGGCGATCTCAGTCGATGCCAAAACTTGCAGTGAGGGTCAGTTGAAAGTGGCTCAACATCGTATCTTTCAAACCATCTAACCTGGCATCGAATCATCTACTCCATTGGCTCTGGTTGGCTGGGTAAATGCCAGTGACAACCTCATTCTACCCATAGAGTCACTGGAATGCTTGCGACCACACTCGACCCAAGTGACCCCAAGGTGCACTTAGCACGATTGGGAAGCAATCTTCTAGGACTCATATCTCAGACCTCGTGAGAGCTATTGACAAACTATCAAGTGCTACAGGATCATGTTTTTGAGGTCTACAATAACCTCTCTTAGTTTTGGGCGATTCGACTTCATTTGCATTTGGCAAGGCGATCTCAGTAGATGCCAAAACTTGCAGTCAGGGTCAGTTGAAAGTGGCTCAGTAGCGTATCTTTCAAACCATCTGACCTGGCATCAAACCGTCTACTCCATCAGCTCTAGTTGGTTGGGTAAATGCTAGTGAAAACCCCGTTCTACCCATAGAGTCACCGGAACACTTGCGACCACGCTCGACCCAAGTGACCCCAAGGTGCACTAAGCACGATTGGGCAACGATCTTCTGGGGCTTGTATCTTGGACCTCGTGAGAGCTATCAAAAAACTGTTAGGTGCTACGAGATCATGTTTTTGAGGTCTACAAGAACCTCTCTCATTTTTGGGCGATTCGACTTTGTTTGCATTTGGCAAGGCGATCTTAGTCGATGCCAAAACTTGCAGTGAGGGTTAGTTGAAAGTGGCTCAGTAGCGTATCTTTCAAACCGTCTAACCTGGCATCAAACCGTCTACTCCATCAGCTTCGATTGGCCAGGTAAATGCTAATGAAAACCCCGTTCTGCCCACAGAGTCACCGGAACACTCGCGACCACACTCGACCCAAGTGACCCCAAGGTGCACTAAGCACGATTGGGCAGTGATCTTCTGGGGCTCGTATCTTCAACCTCGTGAGAGGTATCGACAAACTATCAAGTGTTACAGGATCATGTTTTTGAGGTCTAAAATAACCTCTCTCATTTTTGGGCGATTCGACTTCGTTTGCATTTGGCAAGGTGATCTCAGTCGATGCCAAAACTTGCAGTTAGGGTCAGTTGAAAGTGGCTCAGCAGCGTATCTTTCAAACCGTCTGACCTGGCATCAAATCATCTGCTCCATTGGCTCTGGTTGGTTGGGTAAACACTAGTGACAACCCCGTTCTTCCCACAGAGTCACCGGAATGCTCGTGACCACGCTCGACCCAAGTGACCCCAAGGTGCACTAAACATGATTGGGCCGTGATCTTCTGGGGCTCATATCTCAGACCTCGTGAGAGCTATCAACAAACTATTAGGTGCTACGGGATCATGTTTTTGAGGTCTACAATAACCTCTCTCAGATTTGGGCGATTAGACTTTGTTTGCATTTGGCAAGGTGATCTCAGTCGATGCCAAAACTTGCAGTCAGGGTCAGTTGAAAGTGGCTTAGCAGCGTATCTTTCAAACCGTCTGACCTGGCATCGAACTATCTGCTCCATCGACTCTAGTTGGCCAGGTAAATGCCAATGACAACCCTGTTCTACCCACAGAGTCACCGAAATGCTCGCGACCACGCTCGACCCAAGTGACCCCAAGGTGCACTAAGCATGATTGGGCAACGATCTTCCGGGGCTCGTGGATCAAGTAGAAATTTTTTTGAGCAGACATTGTCCTATTTGGTATGGTTATGAAGGTAGATTGAAATGGTTGGAGAGGCTATCAATGCCACTGTCTATCCAAGGACATGCCATCATCCTTGGGGTCAGTTATAATTTTAACTATTGAGTCCCATAAAAATTGTGACTTGGAAGCATAGACAATATATGTAAACTATTCAACAGAATGCCCGCAAGTAGAGCACGGCATATGGAATTGCAAATAGGAGTAGTAGAACTAGTAAAAGGTATCCAAAAATGAAGTTTCCAAAGCTTTGTCAGGTTAGACTAGTCAATGACAATGAGAATTGGTTTTGCACATCGACAGTATTGGCATTCGAGAACATGATAATCTATAACGTAATTTCAATATTAAGACATTATCATTTCCTGAGAATGCCCCAACATCGAATGTCAAGGAGGACCCGACATCTTCCTTGATGGACAAAACCTTGTTTCATGCTCGGTTGTTGGATTCATAGAGGTCTGGGACTATATCAATGGGAAACTTAAGAGTGATTTTCAATACCAAGCTAATGATGCCTTCATGACGCATGATAATGCAGTTCTTTGTGTTGACATCAGTCATGATTTAGAGATGTTGGCTTCAGGTTCACAAGGTGGGAAAATTGAGGAGGATGTGCTCGCAATTGAATCCCAAAATACATATGTATGATGGCTTTGAAAAAATGTTTCTTGGTGTCACTTGCATGAAGCGGTATGTTTGTGGAGAGCCAGAAATGACACGCTCTAGTTATAGCACCAAGCGTCCAATCAAAACACAGAGGCATTAACACTTGTGTTGCAATAAGATCCAGATGGCACTATTCTATAGGAATAGATCCATTTTGAAAGATGTAGAGCACCAAGTAACATGGAATTTCATAACAAAATATTACTAAGGCACTCACAAAGGGATACTTTAATGTATTCAAGAAAGAAGATGTGGATAGACACGTCCTCAAGAATTAGTTATTATAACAGGAAAGAAACTAACCGAAAGGGGAAAATAAGTAAGGCTCGTAGAGGAGATTTTGGGGGTTCCAGATTTCGCCTGACCCGAGAGACTTTGTGCCAGGGGAGGGATAGATTAGGATTTTTATTGTAATGCAGGGAAAGAGGGATTTTATTTTCAGATAATGATTAATGTATAGGAACATCAGAATCTTTGTTGTTTTGCTGTGTTTAAAGAAGGATATGTCAGCATATTAAAACTTTGATTTTAGATGCTCACTTTCTGATTGATATTTATCTTTGAATGATATTGGTTTCTTTTGAATGCATATCTGTTACATTTGATCATCAGCATGATCATATGTGGACTTTATGCTATAGTTTTTCGTGTATTTGGAAAGAACCATTCGTCTTTCTCTCTTAGTTTCTTTCTGTAATGCATTGTTTAGGCAAATGAAATTTATAGCATTTACTGTCCTTTTCTTTTTAGTAAATTAGTCCCTTTGCATCTATCTTGTGTTTACGAATAGATGTTTGTAAGCCTTTATTGCTTTTAGGTTAAAAGCATTATCATTTATAGTTTAGTTGATTCATTGTAAATCCTGCACGGGGAGTTGTACCCGGATAATTCAAAGGGTGCTTACGCTTCTCAATAGTGAAGTGACCCAACTGTTGGTGTTGGTTGAGTCTTTTTGTTTGGGCTTTAAGGGTCATTTTGTAAGCGTTTCTTTCGAAGACAAATCTATTCACCAACAAGAAGTTAAACCTCAAACATAATAAGCTCCATGAACAAGTTATTCCAGAGTAAAGAAAAACAAATGTAACTTCAACAAGATATAATTTAAATCATAATGATAATCATAGTCAAGATATAACTTCACCATTCAATTCCATAAACATGAATAATAAATATGTATATACAAAAGATGACGCAAATATAACATATAAATGAATATGTTCTATATATGTATCAAATGTATCAAAAGTATGTCCATATACAAATATGGCACATGCCATTTCAAAATGTCTACAAAATCAATGTTTTAAGGTGTATAATGTGGCATATATGCCATCTCAAAATGTGCCAAGTGTCATCTCTAAATGACCACAAAACTAAAACTACATCCTATGCTGTAGGGGGATCATCAAAATGTAGCCTCTTTGAAGGAGTGTTGGGCTCTAATTGATCCTGCATAAAAAATGAGTTCAAACCAAAGTTAGATTGCTTACTTTATATGATTTGTACATATATATATATATATATATATATATATATATATATATATATATATATATATATATATATATATATATATATATATATATATATATATATATATATATATATATATATATATAATTCATAATTTTCAAACACTAATTTAATTAAAATTATAATCGAATACAAATAAATTTGTACCTGGTCTCTCAATCACCTACCATGATCAGGTGTCCTAGCATAAGTCCTGGGTAGCGAAGGGACCATGCCAACAATACCAACTCTGACCTATAAATATATATTTGCAATAATGAGATTAGTAGACTGGTGCAACACAGAGTAATAAATCTACAAAATAGGATGATAGCATAATAAAATTACAAATTGATTGAACTAAAATTAAAACTTACATCTGGTGATCCCTCCTCTGGAATAGTGGGCTGGGTCAACAAAGAAACAAAAGATTCTCGTGGGACCTCCCTCACAGTCGAAGTAACCTATGAGAGTAAAAAGATTGTCAATTATATATCAATGTACTTCATCATAGCAACCCTAGTTACAAAATACAAATAACAATATGTAAAAGTCTACATACAATCAGGCTATCACTCCAAATCGAGATGCTTGTAACCCTACGCCGCCGAACCGGTGTCAGGACATCATCAATAGCCACACCCTATACAATAAAGTGCAAGTAAAATATTTATTACTACACACAAGTAGCATACATATGCATGCATAATTAATCTTAAAAAATTAACTACCTTTCCTTTGTCGACACCTGATGAAGGAACCCCCTCACGCCCCCCATTGATGTCGGCTGTAGCCTGCAAGAACACAATAAGATGACAATATATATTAGTAAATGTATGAATTTTATTGCTCTAATTGATAGAGATTTAAGCATGTACACCAAATGATATAAAAAAAAACTAATGGGTACATAATTTATAATATACCGTATAGTCATCAAGGTCAAATGAAATGGCTGAAAGTGTGGACTCATCCACCTGTCTCACCTCCTCCTATGTCATCGACTGAACATAAATGGAAAAAATATATATACATAAGTGCATGCAATCATTAAAACTAATCTAAATAAATAAATTATTTTAAAATTAAATAAGTCATATGAAAAATTTATTTATAATGTTTACTCTTACCATATCAACAGGAGTCAATGGCTCTATGTGCACCTCCTGAGCACTCTCATGAGATGTAGATGCTCCATGAGGTGTTGCAGCCTCTGCAGCAGCCTCTCCTATATCTCCCTCATCAATATCATGAAACTAATATATATCAGAATCAGTAAGCGGTCTGAGGCACATATGCCTGCACATAATGCACATATGGGGCTCACATACATGTGAACTCCGATGAGATGTCGATGCACCAGCAGCATCCACAGGAGGCAACACTGACCTAGTTTGTGTGATCAATTGATCACTCAGTAAATGAATGTCCCTAATAGTCAGTTCAGCAGCCTCATAAATGATATCAGGATGCTGCACTGGAGGAGGGGGTGTGACATCAGTGGGGGGGACAAAGGTAGTGGCCTTTCGGTGCTGGGAAGATGGCCTAGTCTGAGGAGCTCCTCTGCCTACGCCCATGTTGGGCCTCATACTCCAATAATCAACATGGTGACCAAGCACAAACTCAGCATACAATTTTTTAAGGAAATAAAATGGGACCTCCAAATTGCTATGTGGTGGTTTATCAAAAACCATCCACCAGCGATCCCAAAAGTTTGTGCGCATTGCTTCATTTGTGCACCATTTTATTGATAATTTGGGCTTTTTGGGGTCAACTGGTATTCCGGTTTTAGGATCGACAAAAAGGGCAGCTATATCTTCCTTACTTATATTAAGGGCCGCAATCCCATCATTTTCAAGCCCATCATCAAATTGGGCATGCATATCATCACACCAATGAAGAGAAGCATTATGTTGCTGCGTGAGTGTGTCAATATTTCCAACAATTGTATTTAGTGTGGCAAGCATGGGACCTAATGTAGGTATATTTTGATACATGTTTTGGAAACCTCGTATTGTGTTCAAATTTTTTTCTATCAAATCTTGTAAAGATTTAGGGTTTAGATATGGGGGATTGTTTTCGGGATTGTTATTTGGAGGGTTATTTTCTTCATTGTTGTCAGCCATGCCTGATTAAATAAAAAACAAATCTAAGTTTCAAATATTATTACAAATATAAATACAAAACCCTATTTTAAAAAAAATGCTACATTTATAATGAAAATGAAATAAATTAATAAAAATATGCAATTAACTACTTACTGAATATGCTCGGAGTTGAATTTGGGGTTTCCAATATCAGGTATTCAAAAATATATCGGGTATCAGAAAAATGCGGTTAGAAACTTGAAGAAATTGCACTAGGAAATGAAGAATAGGGCTCGCGGGTGTCGGATATATGCCATAGTTATCGGGTACCCGAAAATATCGGGTACCCGATATTTTCGGGTACCCGATTAGGTATGTGCTTTGGTGGCAGCTTTGCCCAGGTGTACTGACACCTAGGCCTACTCAAAAGTCAACAAGTGCTTTCATGCGCTTTTGGACGAGTGAAAAGTGAATATTTTTCACATCGCCACTTTTTGGCCCCTCATGATCTTGCACAGACCCACTATCAAAAATAATTATTAATTAGTTTTCTCTTCACTACTAAAGAATATATATTATTGACATCTCTTCATAGCATATTATTTATTGTAATATTTTTTTGGGTGGATTGTGTAAGAGTTTTTTTTTCCTTAGAAAAATGCACCCAAAAAAATCTTACAATAAGCTTGATGGATTATGGAAATATGATCTATCAATGGATTATGAAAATCTTAAAATAATCTCTCAGAATACCATTGACCAAAACTAAGTGATGAATAATAGTCACACATTCTTTAAGTAAACCCATCACTTTTCTGTCAAAGCCAAATTTCTCAAAAACCTTGAATAGGAAATCTCATTTGACTCTATCATAGGCCTTAGAGATATCCAATTTAAATAGCATCTTCAGTTAATGCCACTTTTCCACATAATGAATGGATTCATGGGTTGTAATGGAAACATTAAGAACCTATCACCGAGGGACAAATCCTTTATGGTTGCAATCAATAATACTATCCAACATTAGTTTGATCATGTTAATAAGGAGTTTAGAAAACATTTTGTAGGTTGTATTGCAAGGCTTATTGGTTTGAAGTCAAAAAGACTTTGTGGCTCTTGAACCTATGGTTTAAGGTAATGAAAGAGTTATTCAACTCTTTCAACAACCTTTTAGTACTGAAGAAATCCTTAGTCGCTAAAGTAATATTAGGACCAACATTATCCCATAACTCTTGGAAATAAAACAAGTGGGAAACCATCCAAACCAATGGATTTAAAGAACCTGTAGATAAGGAAAAATTCCTAACTTGTTCCAATGTTATCAATGTTAGGAGTTGAGCATTATCAACAACACTGACTGCTCTTGGGAGCTAATCTAACAATTGATATTTTGAAAGCTTATCAACATCGCAACCATCATTTTTAAAGGTCTTGCAAAAGTAATCTGAAGCTATTAGGCCCAATTCGGTATCCTTTGTGATTACATAGTTAGTCTCATCCCTAAGGAGGAGGATGGTATTTCTCTTCTTATTTATACTAGCAAATCAATGGAAGAAGAAAATAATTTTTTCCTATAATTTTTTTTTCCATTTGTTTCTTAAAGATTCCTCTTCATTGTGTTTTAGCACCGAGAAGTCCCCATTGACCATTTTTTCCTAAATGAATGTTAGTCTCATACATATTCTATTTTTCTTAGCAAAAATGTCCCCAAAAGTGAAGTTGTTGCAACCCTTCGCATCCCTTCTAATAATGTTGAGTTTTTGGACCACATGATACAATGGAGTCCCATAGATAGAGGAACTCCAACAATTTTGAATGCAAATGCAAAACTTAGGGCATGTCTTCCACATAATTTTGTAACGAAAAGGGTTGTGCCCCTTTTACAACTTTTTATTCCAGTCAAGGAGTATAGGATTGTGGTTAGGCACTATTTATGGGAGGGCAATTAGGACAGATTTGAAACTTATATCCCAATTAGTAGACTTGAATAAGGTCATTGCCTTTTCTATGGTTTGACAATGTGAAGGATTGTTCGGTAACCTCTATGTCAACCATACCAACATTATTGATAAAATTTGACAAATCAACCATACTACAGAGTAATCATCTAGTTTGCGAAGCTTTTTAGAGAGGAAAATAAATGATTATATTTTTAATAAAATATTTATCATTTTAAAGAATTTATATTAAATACATGATTAAGATGGATAAACATCCAGTTTATCTTTTGATGGACATATTGAAAATAAAAAAGATTAATTTTTTTAAATTTATTTAAAATTTACATTATTTTAAAATTATTTTAAATTGGCAAAGTATTTTAAAAATTGTTTTTATTATAGGTTTTAAAACATTAGTATCCAACCTTTGTTTTATTATACAGTTTTTTTATTTACTACATATTTTATTCACCTTTGAATTAGGGTTTTCATTTAAAATGTCAAAGATAACTTTGAATAATTTTTTTTCTTTCAATCATTTTATTTCAATGTCACAACATTAAATACTATTTTTCATATATGTAGCTTACAAATCTCAATATATTTTTAAAAGTAATAAAATTCATAAAAAATAAAAGTACAAATTTAGAATTTTGTGTAAAGAGGGGAGGAAGGGAGTTGAAATTGATTTATCATATTCTTAAAGATGAACATGACCAACTATTGTTATGGATTAAGTAATCATATTATTATATTTTAAACCTTAATTAGTTTTCACTTCACTATTAAAGAATATTAAATTTTGGCATCTTCTTATAATATAATATTTGTTTATTTAATTTTTGTTTGAATATTAACAATTATTAATATTACCCATTAAATTTATAGTCATTTACAATGCATATAATTTAAAATTATATTTAATAACTATAGGTAATATGTTAGAGACTATAGATTTTGGTTTTTAGGGGACCTGTAATAACACTTTATCTTTAAGAAAAAAGCCTTAGAAATGTCTCTTTGAAGACATGCATTTATTACTACAAGTCTCAATCATATGTGGTCCTTTTTTTTTCTTTATTCTAGCTAAATTATTAAAGTACTCTTAAATATCATAAGAAATAGTACTTAATATTCATTTTCTATAGATAAATATTATTTACAAAAGATGACAAATTTATTGTTACATTATTCTTTATTGAAAATATTATAAAAATTAGTTATTATTAATTATTTTTAATTAAAATAATAATTATTATTGCATAAATCAAAATGTAAGCAAAAATAAGAAAAATAAGAAGTAAAATTTTAAATTAATAAAAATGTTGATAAATTATTTTAAAATAATTTTTGAGTTATCTTAAACAACTAAATATTAAGGAAATCATAGTGGAGCGACTTGTAGCACCTGCATTGGTGGTTAGCCCAGTGATGGAAGTGGTCCTGAATACCTATGATATTAGTCCTTAATAGGCGGTTTGTAACACCCCAATCAAGCTACCTGAGGCCGTGAAAGGCGAAGATGGATAATGGCAAACCCAACAAAAGAAAATGAGGACCAAAAAAGTTGATGTGGGAGTGGACACAAAGCTAGGATGTCCATCAAACAGGATAAGAAGACACAGGAACACAACAAAGGAGATTGCTGCGGGCAGGCAACAAACCATCGACCTCACTCCTAAAGGTAAGAAATGATTGTTTTCTCTTGGAATATTCGGGGTTTAAACAGCCCACAGAAACAACTTGCTGTTAAGCAATATATTGTAGATTATAAAGTTGACATTCTCCTTATTCAAGAAGTTAAAATGACTTATGGTAACTTTAGTTCTCTTGTGGGACGGCTATGGCCTGGAGCCATGTTCTTTTATTCTAAGGCGTGTGGGGCTTCTGGGGGGATTTCTACCCTTTGGAACCCTTCAAGAGTGCAGGGGGATGCCCTCAGTTTCTCCCACCACCATCTTGTTGTTTCTTTCACCTCTCCGACAGCTATCTGGCACTGTTATAATGTTTATGCCCGTAATTCCTACCAGGGTACAAAGGTTGTTTGGGAGGAGCTTTCATCCTCTTTTTGCCTCCTTCAAGGCTCAAATTTTTTGGTGGCAGGGGACTTCAACTCTCCTCTTTACCTGTCTGAAAAATGTGGGGGTATAGTGGATTTTACTGAAAGCATGGGGGACCTGTCCAACTTTGTCAATGTGAATGGTCTTTAGGATGTTGATCTTAAAGGACATACCTTCACCTAGACCAACAACAGGAAGGGCAGCCACCTGATTCAGGTGTGGCTTGATAGGGTCTTAATTTCATCTGCTTGGGACCTTGGTCCCTCCTGCTCTCTCACTACCCTCCTTAGAACCACCTTTGATCATAATCCTCTACTGCTCAAATGGATGGATGGGAAGCACACCTACCCAGCCCCTTTCAGATATGAAATTATGTGGACTTCGCATCCCATGAACTTTAGGGACAGGGTTCAACAATGGTGGTCCAGTCCGATTAAGGGTTCTGCTATGTTTAGAGTGGCCTCTAAGTTGGAGATCATCAGGGGAGCTGTTAAAGGTTGGAGTAAGACCACCTTTGGTGATATCTTTCATAAAAAGAAATCTCTTAAAGAGAAATTGGAAAACCTCCAAGGGCTAATGGCTTCTAGGAATTTGTCCCTAGACTTACACAATGAGGAGGAAGAGGTTGGGGAAGAATGGAAAGCTACTTTGGCTAAAAAGGAAATTTTCTGGAAGCAAAGGTCCAGAGTGCTATGGCTTAAAGAGGGAGATAGGAACACTTCCTTCTTCCACCAATCTGCCTACAAGCACAGGAGAAGGAGCACTGTCAGCACTCTTAAGGATGGTAGGGGGAATGGGATCTCTGACCCTGCTTTGCTGGAGAATTTAGCTATGGACTACTTTGTTAACTCCTTTGCAAATGTGAATGCTGGTAATTCTAAAACCCTCCAAAACCAGCTTATCTCTATTTTGCTGAAGGTGATCACTGACAGTGACAATAAATCCTTACTATCTAGAGTCACTGATGAAGAGGTTTGTAATGATGTGTTCTCCATGAAATCCTTCAAAGCCCCTGGCCTTGATGGCTTTCCCTTGACCTTCTTTCAAGACTTCTGGGACATCGTTGGGTATGATGTGACACACGCCGCTAGGGATTTTTCAGAACTAAGAAAATTCTTAAACAGCTCAATGACACTTTCACTGCCCTGGTGCCAAAATGTGATGAGCCCAAAACTATGGATGACTTCAGACCCATCAGCCTTTGTAACACCCCGTATAAAATCTTCTCTAAGATTATGGTTAGCCGAATCAAACCCCTTCTCAATAAAGTTATTAATACTAATTAGAAAGGGTTTGTCCTTGGTAGGAAAATTTTGGATGCTGCCATCACTACCCATGAAATCCTACACTCTATCTCTCATAGCAAGGCTGTTGGTATGGCTCTTAAACTCGATATCTCTAAAGCATATGATAAAGTTAATTGGACCTTCCTTTATAAGGTCCTTGCCTCCTTTGGGTTCTCTTAAGACTTCTTAACTTTGATTAAAGCCTTCACTGAAACTGTCAAATTCTCTGTGTTATTCAATGGCAGACTGGGTACCAAATTTGCCCTTGCTAAGGGTCTTCGCCAAGGGGATCCTCTATCCCCCTATCTATTTATTATTCTTGCTAAGGTTCTCAGCCGCAACATGATGCATCTAGCATTGCTTTGAAAAATTGAGGGAATCAAACCTAATTCCAGCCTTCCCCCTGAAGTCCTGCAGTAGTTTGTGGATGACACGTTCTTCTTCGGTACCTCCTTGGTCCTTAAAGCTAGAGAGTGGAAACACATGCTTGATAGTTATGCTATTGCCTCGAGACAACATATAAATTATCATAAAAGCAGAATATACTTCTTTAACACTGAGTTGATGGTCCAATCTAAGATCCTCAGAATTTTGGGCTACTAGGCTGATTCGCTTCCCGTGACTTACCTTGGGCTCCCTCTTACTGTCAAAGATGTGAAGAATGAGTTTTGGAATTCCATCCTTGAGCAAACTCAAAGGAAGCTAGGTGGATGGAAAGGTAAACTTCTCAGCAGCGCTAGTAAGCTCCAACTTCTTGTTTCTTCTCTTCAAGGAATCCCTGTTTATTTCCTTTCTATTTTCAAAATTTCTGGTGTCATGGCTGACAAGTTAGAAAAGATTCAACGCACCTTCCTCTGGTCGGGAACTGAAGAAAAAAGAATATTTCCTTTGGTTAGCTGGGAGAAAGTTTGTAGCCCTAAACATATGGGGGGCCTTGGACTAAGAAGAATTAGCAATCTTCATAGAGCCCTGCTTTCCAAGTTGTCCTGGCAAATGATTGTGTTTCTGTTGATTGGTGCAAAATCATGGAGGCTAAATACCTTGATGGGGGATGCTTTTGTAAGCTCTTCATGGAACAGGGGAATCTGAGAGGTTCCAAAATCTGGAATAATATCCTCAAAAACAAATGTATTCTAGAGAAGGGAACTCTTTGGCAATTAGGTAATGGCAGAGACATAAGGTTCTGGGAGGATCCTTGGCTTCCTGATGGTATTCTTGCTACCATGCATTTCGCCTAATTAAGAAACGCTCTCACCTTAGGAGTGGGCAACATGGTCTCCAATTTCATTACTAATAGCAGATGGATTGATTTTACCCCTATCTTGAGGGACAAACCTAACCTCCTCAATCTGGCTGATAACCTCACTACCCTTATCCATTCCATCCGCATCCCCATTTTCGACAGATCTGATAGACTTCTTTGGTGCCATACTCTCCGTGGTGGCTTCACTGTCAAATCTACCTACAATCAACTTACTATGGCTCTTGCTAACACTACCTGTTGGAAAATGGTATGGCAACAACAACTCATCCCTAAGGTCAACTTTTTCTGGTGGATGGTGCTACATGTGAAAATTCTTACCCTAAACAACCTAGCTAAGAGGGGGTTTAATTTGGCCAATAGGTGTTGCTTATGTAAGAAAGAAGAGGAAAGCATAAACCACTTATTTATTCATTGTGATTATGTGATTGAGGTGTGGCAGCAAATTTTAACTCGCCTTGACATCTAGTGGACCCTAATAAAGACATATGTGATCTTTTCCATACTTGGCGATCTCCCTCACATCACCCTCTGATAAAGATCTTGTGGAGCCAGGCTCTACCTATCTTTTGCTGGTCCCTATGGAAGGAACACAATAATAGGATATTCAGAGATATTGAGTTGAATAGCATGACTGTCTTTCAAATTGGGCTGAAATTGCTTCAAGAAAACTTGTTGGTCGCCCACTGGAAGACTCCTAGTTTTCCACCCTCTATGTGGGATCTCAAAACAACATTGAATTGGGGTGTGGACAAGGGATTTGCCAAGTTTGATGGCACCAAAATTGCTGCTCGCAAGGCTACAATCTGGACTCCCCCCCGTGCGGCTTGGCATAAGCTGAATTTTGATGAGTCGGTTTGCAACCTGCAACAAGCTGTTGGGGGTGTCATCTATGATCATAACGGCTACTTAGTGGCGGCCTATGTTGGACCCCTTCAAAACCACACTGTCAACCAGGCGGAAGGCATGGCTCTTCTCTGGGGGTTGAAAATGGCTATGTCCATTGGCTGCATCAACATTGAAGTGGAAGGTGACTCCAAAGTCATAATTAATGCCTCCAAGGGTGATGGCAACGCTGGATGGAAAGTGGACAGCATTTTGAAAGATATCCAGGGCATTATGGATAGCTTGCAAATGGTCTTCATCACTCACATCTATAGGGAATGGAATGCGGTGGCTGACACCATGGATGCTACCGGACTGCAGATGGAAGGGCTTAGATGTTGGAGAGCTATTGGTCAACTTCCCTAGAACACTCAAGACCTGCTAAGGCAGGAAATGAGAGTAACTGACTTTCAAACTCATGATGTTTAAAAAAGAAAGCTTAGGTGGGATGCCTTATGATCGGGCTAGGTGCCAGCACATTCTTATGACAACTTTAAAGAATTATTCTTTATGCCACATGGATTACTGGAGCCGTAATTATAAGTAAGAAATTGGCATGACTTGGCTGATGTGGCGAGTGGCTACAAACTGGGCTTCTCAAAATAATCATTATTTCAATTGGGCTCTAGGCAATAAATTTTTGGAGGCTGGCGAAAGATATGACATAGATTTTTCAGAGGGTAATTATTATTTTAAGTGCGGATTAATGTGTTCTTCTCACATTTTAGCCACGGTGGCTGTCATGGCTAAGATTTACGAAATCCAAGACAATCAATGCATTAATCGCTCCTTGCTAAGTGACATGACTTCTAAACTCTTGTCTGACTTTCTTTTTGGCTTTTGTTATCTGAGTTGTGGATTTATTTGAAGAGCCGAGGCTGCTAAAAGTACTCTTCTCTTGGGCTTCTCTCTGGTTCCTAGTTTTCTTCGCAAACAACCTTTTTGGAAGATTATGGGTGGGGACAGAAAAAGAATTGAACTAGACTGGATTGAGGATGAGTTCGCCTCAGATGCCATGGTCATGTACTTCTGTTGTGAGGGAGGTATTCTGCCTTTCATGGAGCACCTCCAAGGCCACGATGAGATGATTTCCAGATAGGTCGCCAAGACTTGGAATGATAGGCAAGTCACCATCAATGGCATCACCTTCCAGGTTAATGAGGAGGTTATTGGGTAGGCTACGGGCATGCCTACGATTGGTAGGAAGTGGAAGAAGATGGCTAAGACCCAGGCAAAGATGGATTTCACTCAGTTCTTCAAGGATGGCCCCACTCCCACTCTGATAAATGATGGCTACACTGTTACAGAGCTCCCCGATTTTTGGCCTAAAATTTTTAAGCTTGTGATGAAGTACTTTACTCTGGAGGGCCGATTTGGTATGTTTTATAACTATCACCTCCCCTTCCTTAATCATATCTTTCACAAGCTATTAATCTCTTTTCCTTTCTTCCTGCTGCATTCGTTAGAAGCTAATGTGAAGACTGTTAATGAAGCCATTTCCCTTGGCAAAAACCCTGTTTACCTTCACCAAGGTCTCATCCTTTGCCTTTACAACTTTCACCACACCCTTTTCCCTGCTTTGCCTCTGCAAGTTTTGCACACCTCTCATCCCACGTCGCCCTTGGTTTCCCTTAACCAGGGTATCCCCACCCCCACTGAGTCTAAGGATGAGGCAACCCCTGCTTCTAGCCCTTTGTTTGTTGAAACTCAGCCCACCCCTAGCTCTCTGAAGCATTCCCTTAATCCGAGAGACGATCCCCTACCCTCTCTCAAGAAGCAGAAAAAGATTGTAATTAACCTAGACTGTGGCCTTGTTTCTAAGCCCCCGCCTACTTCTACCCGCCGCTCTACCCGCCTTGCTAAAGAACAAGGTAAAAGAGCCATTAGAGAGCTCATGACTAAGGAGGAGGTCTCTGTATAGGAAGAAGGCTTTGTTGGCTCCCCTAGCAAAGAGAGCTAGGGCAATGATACTGTCAAGGTGGAGATAAAGCCAGAGGTAGCTACCCAAACTAAGGTGGTTGTGGAGGAGGTGAACAAGAAGGACCCCAATGAGAATGAAAAGCACTCTGCTAGCGGCTTCATGGGAAAAATTAAGTTCCAGGTTGATACCTTGGAAAGCACGGTCTCAAATCTCACTACGGACCTGGAAGCCACTAACAGACGGTTAAAAGATGTGAGTAAATTTTCTCTTAAGGTTATGCATGCCTCTGCTACTACTCTTTGTCTCCTCAATGAGAAGGCCATTGAGGATACAGAAGCGGTCAAAAGCAACCGTGAGCTCTTCAGTTTCCTCAATGAGGAGTGGGCTAATATTCTACCATCGAAGCGCTTATGGACTAGAAAATAGCATTTAGGGATCCTGTGAGAAGGAGGTTGGAGAGTGTTGCTGGTTCCTTGCCTCCCTTTTTGTTTTATTGTGTTTATTTCTATATGCTTTATACTCTGGTTTGGGTTTTTAGCCCTGTGTGGCACATAGCTTGGTTAAAGTTGAACTTTATCAATACTCTCATTCTGTGGTGGTGTTTGTTTTCCTGTTTCTTTATTTTTGATCGAGGTAGACTTCTTTCCTTCATGTTGCATGCTGCACTCTTTGGTGATTAACTATCCCTTAATTCCTTAGTTTGCCTTTTGTACTGTTGGGTCAACACCCTTTTTTTGCTGCTACTTTAATAAAAAACTAAATATTACTTTAAATTGAAAAGTATAATCTATAATCAATTTACAAATACATACAATCTTCAATCTCAACTTAAATTACATTTAAGACTACTTCCTTAACAAACAATGATTCTTTATTTATACTATATTATTGCGCCATCCCCTAGTATACTATTTGCTTATAATTCTTGTTTGAATATTAACAATTATTAATATAGCCCATTAATTTTGGGATCATTTTTATGATCTATGTATATAATTTAAATATCAAATACAATGTTTTAGAGGCTAAAGTTTTTTTGGAGGCCCACAACAACACATTATCTTGTAAAACAACACTCTACATAAATTGTACAATATAAGATCATTATGATAGAATCTCATTCTAATGTGAACTTTTCTTTTTGCTTTATTCTGACCAAATTATTAAAATACTCTTGTATTATAAGAAATAGTACCTAATATTCATTGTTATATATAAATATTATTTAGAATAGAAAAATTTTATTTACAAAGGAACAACTTTTTCCTGTTCACCGGATTGTCTCTATTAGCCATCCAAATGACAGTGTGGAGTTTGGGGGTTTGAGTTCATACCGTATTGCAAAGCCACAGGCGTTATCTCTGACGTCATAAAAGCAGATGGAAAATGTTCCTTCGGAAGAGACTCGAGATTCACATTGGCAATCGAACAGAACTACCTGGCCAATCGACAGAGTAAAACAGGGAAGGTGATCAGTCGTGGGTCAATCTTCTGAACAAGAGGAATTGGGCATGAGTGCCTTATATTCTTCTTCCTTGACCCTTTTTGTGATTTGGGGAGTTCGTCTGGCTTAGGGAATGGCTGGGCCTCTTTTCCTCTTCTTCCAAACTATGCTCAGACACTATAGCTTCCTTGTGCATTTTTGAGATTTTTGTCTTGATATGCATATTTTTAAACAAATTCTTCACACCTGCTTATCGTCGTACCAGTTTTACAAGATCCTCTTTAGATGTTTCAGACCCAACTTTGGCTTCTGCCATGGCTTGTTTGCCCCAAACAAATTAGATTTGAATGAAAATTTGAATAATGCAAAAATGGGCAAATAATAAACACCACTTTCTGTGGATTGTTACCTAGGAAATTGGCTACCCTAACACTAAACAATATTAGTGAGAAGTTAGAAAGATCAGATTTGAAATCTTAGGAATAATTCAGAATCTAATATAAAATGAATGTTTGTTCATCGCAAAATAGTATTTGACATGAGTAATCTTCAAAACATCTTTAAAAATAGTAGGAAATACAATTCATTTATTTTTTAAAATTAAAATGGTTTCAAATATCCAATAAAAAATATCAATAAGAAGTTGATCCATAGAATTTGTTTTATAGATTTAAGTTAATTGGATATATTTTCTTGATTGGAATACCCTAAAATACCCAATAATAAGTATATGTCAGAAGTTAAACATCTATCAGTATTAGTTTATAAAGTTGGATGTGTTATAAGTGAGTTTTTATTTCAAAATTAGGAGTTATATATATATATATATATGAATTCTACTAGCATTTAGATGGTGGAGGAGGAGGAAGAGAGGAAGGGGAACACGAAGGAGGAGAAGGAGAAGATGGAGAAGAAGAAGAGGAGGAGGAGGAGGAGGAGTAGAAGAAGAAAAAGGTGCAAAAGAAGAAGGAAGAGGAGGAGGACTACGAAGAAGGAGAAGACAAAGAAGAATTAGAAGGAAAAGGAGAAGAACAAGCAAAAAAGATGGAAAAGGAGAAGATTGAGAAGAAAAGGAAGAGGAGGATAAGAAGAGGGGGAAGAAGGAGAATATGGAAAGGAATAAGGAGAAGAAAGAGAATAAGAAGAAAAAGGAGGAGGAGGGGGGAGGAGGAGAAGAAGAGGAAGAAGGAGAAGGAGAAAAATGAAAAATAAAAGAAAGAGAAGAAAAGGAAAATGAGGAAGAAGAGAAGGCGATAAAGAAGGAGAAGTCCCAAAAAAATGAAGGAAAAGAAGAAAGGAAAGACAAAGAAAAAAAAATAGAAGCACCTGAAAAAGAAAACAATGAAAATGAAGTAGAACAGAAAAAAAAAAAAAAAAAAAAAACCTTCTATCCGCATAACCATTACACCTCTCAAGTGCTATTTACATGCTGGCGTAGTACTAGAGGACGAAGTTTATCTCGATCATTGCAGCTATCCCCGATTCTTGAAAATCATAGTCATCTTTGAATAATTTCCTTTGGTAAAGCAGATGCCTCATTTTACTTTTAACGCAAATGGGAGCGAACATGCATTGTCAAATCGAACTTTGTACTGGGGTTCCTCGTACCATTTCCCACTACCTAAATCAAACTTTGTACTCGAGTTCTTTGTACCGTTTTCCACTAACTAAAATCTCTCATCAATTTTGCCAAAGAAGCTGGAAATTCAATGTGATTGTGAATTAAGAGATTGCTGCAATCAACTACTCAATTTACATGCTGACGTGGTACTGAGAACGAAGTTTATCCCGCTCGCTGCAGCTGTACCCGATTCCTGCAAATCATAGTCATCTTTGAATAATTTCTTTTGGTAAAGCACAGGCCACATTTTCCTTTTAACGCAAATGGGAGCGAACAAGCATTGTCGAATCAAACTTTGTAGTGGGGCTCCTCGTACCATTCTCCTCTACCTGAAATCTCTCATCAATTTTTAGAAAGAAGCTGGAAATTCAATGTGATGGTGAATTAAGAGATTGCTGCAATCAACTACTCAATTTACATTGAGGAAATCCAAGTGGGCATTCTGCAACTCCACCATTGTTGTAATGGATCACGAAATTGTGAAGGTGAGGCCGGACCAGCTAAGATTCAGTCAGGACTCCATTGCAGATCATTTCAAGCGTGGCAATGGAAATGAATCTCTGCTGCGGGACGCTTTAAATGACCTCCGCTCAAATCGACTCAAAGCGAGCGATTTTCCACTGATAGAGGTGGCCAAAGATGAGAATGGTGTTTTGTGGTCGAACGACAACAGACGACTTTGGCTCTTCAGAAAAGCCCGTGTTTCCATAATAGAAGTGAATCTGTATTCCAGGCCACTGTTCAGAGCACCTCCTGAACCCCATTTAAGAGAGAAAATGGGCAGGCGAGAGTACTTTCCAAGAGTAAGGAAGCGGCGTGTAAAAGCCCAAAGGAACCCATCAGTTATGGTAGAGGAAGAAGGTAAAAAGGCGGCGCTTTATGCGTCTGTCAGTGAGAAAGAGCACAGGGCTCAACCGGTTTTCTCTTGTCGAGAGGAGGTGAGATCTGAGCAGGAAAGAGGGGCGCCGCCGGTTTTCTTAGGGCGAGAGGAGGTGAGATCGGCGCAGGAGAGATGGGCGCCGCCGGTTTTCTCATGTCGAGAAGAGGGGAGATCTGAGCAGGAGAGACGAGCGCCGCCGGTTTTCTCAGGGCGAGAAGATGTGAGGTCTGAGGCAGAGAGACGGGCGCCGCCGGTTTTCTCAGGGCGAGAGGAGGTGAGATCGGCGCAAGAGAGACGACCACCGCCGGTATTATCAGAGCGAGAAGAGGGGAGATTCGAGCAGGCGAGACGAGCGCCGCCGGTTTCCTCATGTCGAGAGGAGGTGAGATCTGAGCAGGAGATACGGGCACCACTGGTTTTCTCAGGGCAAGAGGCGCAGGAGAGACGTGCGCCGCCGATTTTCTCATGTCGAGAAGAGGGGAGATCTGAGCCGGAGAGACGGGTGCCGCCGGTTTTCTTAGGGCGAGAGGAGGTGAGATCGGTGCCAGAGAGACGGGCGCCGCCTGTTTTCTCATGTCCAGAAGAGAAGAGATCTGAGCAGGAGAGACGGGCACCGCCGGTTTTCTCAGGGCGAGAAGACGTGAAATCTGAGGCAGAGAGACGGGCGCCGCCGATTTTCTCATGTCGAAAAGAGGGGAGATCTGAGCCAGAGAGACGAGCGCCGCCGGTTTTCTTAGAGGGAGACGAGGTGAGATCGGTGCCGGAGAGACTGGCGCCGCCGGTTTTCTCATGTCGAGAAGAGAGGAGATCTGAGCAGGAGAGACGGGCACCGCTAGTTTTCTCAGGGCGAGAAGATGTGAAATCTGAGGCAGAGAGACGGGCGCCGCCGGTTTTCTCATGTCGAGTAGAGGAGAGATCTGAGCAGGAGAGACGAGAGCCGCCGATTTTCTCAGGGCAAGAAGAGCGGAGATCTAAGCAAGAGAGACGGGCGCCGCCGGTTTTCCCAAGGCGAGAAGAGGGGAGCTCTGAGGAAGAGAGACGAGGTCCACCAGGAATGCCCGGGCTGGGAGAGATACTGATACCTATAGCAGCTACAGTATTCATATGGGGTGTGCGTAAATTGTTTGGGTTTTGAAGTAGCTGAAATAGAAGAAATGAAGTGGATTTCCTTCTGTTTTATTTTTATTTTGTTTTATTTTTTATTTTTTACTTGTTCAAGTTTTTCTTAGATATGTTTTGAAAGGGGACTATTGAGAAGTTGGGGACACTCATCATTATCTTGTATATGACAATGATGGGATTGCAAAAATTGAGGAGCTCATCATCACCTTGTACAGGAAAAAAATAGAACTGCAAAGGTTGGTTTAATCAAGTGGTCTGTCCCATAAGCTATGTTTAGTTTCATAGACGAGTGGTACCACTAAACTAGGGCCTTGTATATGACCAATCAAAGAGACTAGTCAATCTTTGATTTAGATGTGGTGTCAATTGATATGGGGTGCATAAATTGTTTGGATTTTGAGATGGAGAGGACTTCTTTTACTTTTTGTGTGGTTTTTACATGTTAAATTTTTCATGGATCATGTAGGGTTCAAATTCAAGATCTTCCTTGGAGTGTTCTATCATTGAACTATGGCCTCAGGACTAGCTCATCTTTGGTTCAGATGATGCCTTAATTTGGATATGGCTTATTTCCAACATGTTGTACATAAATACTGATGAGTGAAACGTAGCTTTTATAATTTATGTAACTTTTAGTTATAAGTTGAATTATCTACACCTTGATATTTTGTATTAGAGGGGAAGAGCACCCATGTTCCAATTTTTGTTCATTTGATTTTGCCAACTAAAACCCATTACAAATCAACTAGAGGGCCAACTGCCCAATCTTTTGGAAAAGAAAATAAAAATTAGTAATTAGATCAATTGTGTAACTTTACTGTACCATTAACACATGATTATTGGGGCATTTGTGCATAAATAGTGGATCAAATTGTGCAATTTTTTTTTTTTTGCTGTCAAAGTGAATGGGTAATAGGGCACTAAGGAATATGTTTAGGACAACACTTTGAAATGATCACTTTTTGACCCTTGCACGCATAATGTATTCCACAATGTTAATTTTTTACTACTTGCAAGCCAGAACAATAGCGATAAGTAGTTAAGTCGCATACAAAGAAAAAAACAAATATAGAAATTTGATTTACCATTTAAGAATTTGGAATACACAAAGTTAACCATAATAACTAGTCATTCTCTTCATACAGAGACATTAAATTGCTAAAAGATAATATATATTTTTTTAAATTGAAGGAAGTTATGATGGATGATTGTTTAGTGTTACTTTCATTAGTTTTGGAGTGAAAAATATCAATGTAAATAAATGAGTTATTATTATATCTAAATTTTATTTTTCTATTATTTTCATCTCTTTATGTTATTGTAGAAATAATTTTTGCATTTGTAAATTTGGAATACAGAAAATGATTTTGGATTGTGGATTTGAAGTTTGTTTTTAATTACGTAAAACAGGTTTTAGAGGGTTCCTGAAACCCAATACATCTTTTACACGTTTTATAGGGTTTTGGATTTGAACTTTGTTGATTATGATGTTTGTAACCTTTGTATCTTGAATTTGAAGAGGAGTATGGTTTCAATTGACATCATTTTGTGTAAGTGTTGTTTGAAGTGAAAAATAATTGTAAAATTTGCTAATAAAAGATTTCTCAATCACAATATGAACACATAAATGTCATCTCTACTATAAGATTAGGTTATTTATCAACTTTCATATAAAGGAAAACCCTATTGTAAAGTAGTCATTGTATTACTTGAATAAAATTGTCAAAAATGACTCAAAATGAAGGGAAAGGGTTTAGAGTATGCATTTTCACTATTACAATCGAGTGAAAGTTTAGAGCCACACCTTATTAAAAAAAACTAACACAAAGCACTATTTCCACTTTGTATGATATGAAAATAAATATATACTTTGTTGTCAAAAGATCTCTCTATTGTAATATGGATAGAGGAAATATCATGTCTATTATAAGATTAGGTTATTTGTCAACTTCCACACAACAATACATTCTTTTGTATAGTAGTCATTGCATTAGGAATATCCTTTTCAGAAGTGGCTTAAAATGAAAGAAAAAAGAACAAGGCATGTATCTTCACCATTATAATAGGTTGAAAATTTTAATTGTGTTCTCTTTTATTGAAAAGGAAAAGATAAACATAAATATAAGTTAATGCTTACAAAAATCTGATCAATATATTGAATTCACTTAAATGGTTTGACACAACTCAACCATCCTTCATCTTCAATTATATAACTTCTTCATTAGAAAAACTTTATTTGATGTGAAAGTCATTTCATACATGTGGGATAAACAACTTTTGATGTCTTCTCCATTGCAATATTAAACATCACTTTGTTTGTGAGGGAAAAAATTATTGTTGCCAATGCCTTCTTGTCCATTTTATCCTGCTCCTTATTGGACACTACACTGGACTGCTTTGCCTTTCTTTCTAGCATTATTGCAAGGTCTTTTTTCACCAATGAAGCTTCTAGCCATAGCTTCAATATTTCAAAATTTTGCCCCAAGAATTTTACATTTCTTCAATTATCTACTTTCATTTTTCTTCAAATTCCTCATAGTTCTTCTCAACTATTTCTAAGATCTGATACTAGTTGTTCATAATCAACAACAGATACACCAATAAATAACTTCAAAAATTTAAGCAAACAAATAATTTCATGGAGAACTCATAACACATGAAGTTATGTGCTTTACCATTAATGGCTATGTCCATGAAAAAATTAGGGTAATCTTTGTCTTATTAACACTTTCTATTTCTTAATTACAATAGCTATTTCTTAATTACAATAGCATACTGAAAGAAAAAATGAAGAGACAAATGAAAGAGGGAAAAGACAAAGAAGTTGAATAGTCAAAGACCATTAGACTTCACACCCAACAATTCTACCCTCATATCATACAATTGCACATGCACATGCACTCATGGAGACCTACGACGAACACTAGAGAAGCATAATTGAAATCCAAAAATCAATTTAATTTGATGTGTCTATTACATATAAAACATTTATTATTCCTTTTATGTGATAGTAGACTTGATCTTTTATTCTTCAAACCAATTCAACTTTACTCTTGAGAAACTTATCTTATCTCATTGTAGAATTTTTTTAAATAAAAGAGAGGTTAAAATTTATTTAATCAAGAATAAATACATAGCACGGGCATCAAGCAATCCTATCAAGTCTACTAAGTGATCTAACTATTGAGACAAACCCAGAGGTAATTGATCCTTGTAAAAGTTTTGTTAAGAAAGATTTTTTCCCATTTTGTTGACAGCACATTTCATAAGTACAAGATGAAATTCATATCTAACTAAATTCGATTCCTTAAGAAGCACATACAGTGTATCAAAACAGATGAGATGTTGAAAAATCATGAATTGGATTCAAGAAGAGACACAAAATCTCCAGATTCCAAATCCATTCTATTTGTGGAAGTAACTAACTGAAGCAGAACAATTCAAGTGAGACTTGTTTTTTGCAAGTTATTTGAAGAACTCGAAGATGTTTGCTAATGACAGGTAATGACATTGTTTAACTTCTTTCAGACTTTGGTTGAATCTTTTCTTTAGCGTAAACTCATACTTTTTATGAAATCATTAGGTCACATAATGTAATGTATTTATTACATTTATTTTGTAGTCCACAAAAAAAACCAGAAGAGTTCAAGAGGAATACGAAAAAAATGGCAAAGCAATATGAATTACAAACTGTCTCATGGTTGTCCCTCTCTTCATTAAAATGTCACATTTCCCCTCAGGTGTTTTTCTAATTTTTGGTAATGAGTTGTGACACATATTGTCATAACCAAGACAAACAAAAGGATATCCCCTGCCTAGTATTCCTGTAATAATTATGACAAAGTAATCAACTAATAAAAGAAAAACTTGACAACTTTTTCTATTAATATATGTAGATTGCAGTAACGATGTTATACCAATAATGATATTGGATTTTATGGTATGTTCAATTATGAAGGAAGATGGTTACAGACAAAATCTCCTGGTAAAATGATGTAGTGGATTTGTGTATTAAGGCAAATTTCCTCGACTTCATTTTGGGAAAAGATTATTTTGGTTATCTAAGTTATATCCTTAAATGATTTTTTGATGATCATCCCACTGGCATACAATTTATTTGACCCCTGTTTTCTCTTCTTTAGTTCTTGTTTGATTGTACTTTGATAATGTATTTCTTCAAGTTGTACATTAAGTAATTGTGATTTTTGTTATACTTCCAGCTCTTATTTGGAAATAAATTTGATTATCTTTAAATGATTTCAAACTGTTCTTAAAAGACATTCAGGCAGGCTAAATTTGGAACAGATAAAAATGGCTTTAATTATTGTTGTTTTTGACCTGAGATTTTTTTTTCTTTCTTTAACTGTAGATGAACCACTAAATGGAATGGACAAATATACACAATTACTCTAATAGCAATCTTGATGTTAGATTATTATTATGTTAATCGAATACCTGTTTGAATATTCTATTTTATGAGCTGGATATTACTAAATTGTGGACCATCTGGCTGTTCTTTTCAACCTAGGAGGATCAGAGAGGCATCTCTGTTTGAACCAGATATTTAAAACATATTCTAACTCCAATTAACGTAGTTTAACCTATTAATATACTTAATATAGGAAAAAATGTAATATGTTGGCCTTCAGTCCTAATGATGTGCTATTTAAGATATCCTTGTTTGGATCAAAATGTAGTAAATAATAATTAATTTAACATTGATATTGTTTCTGGATTTAGAAGCATCTCTTGGCATTCATTTGCATTTTCATGATGGACCATAGAGTGTGATCTGAAATGTTGATAGAAAAACTTAACACGATCAAATCAAACAATATCAATGTTAAACTCTAAATTATGAAAATTATTATCTTTATTGCTCTGGTAGAAACTAATGTTTTCAGATCACTATTTGCAACTAAATTCTCATTTTAGAAGTTGTGCCAGAATTTTTATCCTATGATCTTGAATGGTTTCTTCATTGAAATAATTCTTTGTTATGTTTCTTATTTCCCCTCTTATTTTGCTAGGGGTTGTCCAATTTTATTAAAAAATGGAAAGCATTAAAACATATGATATTAGTCTTCATCCCAAACCATGCAACAAAATATATTTACACTTTCCTAATGTTTATACACCATACACTATCGCCCTCTTTCTTTAGACAACTAGTTGGATATGGCATTTTGTGCTTCCACATTTTGCTTGCATGCCTACAAATGGCAAGACAATGTTATTAGAGAACTATATGTCTGCGTGTTTCAAAGCACTGGTTTCACTCAATATGGTGCTGTTTAGTTGCCTGCTATCTTTGCTGCAGGTTATTACTCTACTCCTTATGCAATGAGCTCTGTCTCTAGAGGTTGTGGATATGGATTCACCGTGACGATCCTAGTAATATTTGTTAAATATGAATTGACAACAAATTAATAAACTTAAACAACGATTCAAACATCAATAAGATAATTTGAGACCAAATTTAATGTCATTCACCATAAAGACTACATTCATCTTGAAAGCAGAGAAATAATATTATTAATCAACATTTTAGAGATACAACTCTCAACTACATACAATGCAATAATCATCATTCTTTTATAGACAAACATGATAGAATTATCTAGAATGTGAAGAGTCAAAAGACTTGGAGGGAAAGACTTTCCGAGTATTGGGTTTCACCTCCAACAATCTCCCATATGAAACCCAACCATAATGCTATGAATAATACTTTTCTTTTCTTCCATTCTTAATTTCAAGACAATCCCAGTTTCTAAAGATATGTGATTTTAATATTGTTAAGAAATGTTGGCAGACACTTCTAATTAATCTTCTCCAAGCTAAATCTGAATTAACAAAACTTATGATTATCTTAACAATAAATCCAAAACCCCTACACCTATTCTTGTCATCTGTATTACCTGACATATTCTCTTCTATTATGTCTTTTATTAAACATTTAACCACCACATCTGCATTACTATCCTTATACTAACATTGCAAAGGCTCTGTTATTGCCCACAAATAAACACCATTATGCCTTTTTAGACACTTCCCCAAAACCCCAATTCGAGAATCAAACCTTATTGTTGCAATTGCACCTACTTCAAAGAATTCACCATTTTCTTTTTCATTTCTTAGAGCCAATTCAATATGTCTCATGTGAGTTTGTCCATTCAATGCATCATTGTTCACATTCCCCTCAACTATTCCATTGAGGGCCCTCGTACCATATTCATTCTTCTTCCCATGACAAGCACGTCCTTTGGCCTCTTTCAGAGTACTCTAAACAATGAGCACTAGAATCCAAAGCGAAAATAGGAAGTACAACTCATATGTTCTTCTGTCACAGAGACTATCCTGTACACCCTTTCGCTTCCATCATCTTTTCCTGAACCTGGTCATATGCATAGAGAGCAGAAAGTGCAGAGTACGCCTTATTGTAAAGACCAAAATCTAGCTCAGAAGAGACACGTAAGCTCTACGACAGAAAATTCAAGAGTCAAACATAAAACAAAGTCTATTAAACATAAGGACTTTTCCATATAATAACTTTCATTCCTTTGAATACTATGAAAATAATGTCTTCAACATCAAAATACAAAATAGAAATTGACCATACTGTCGAATAGTACAACATGAATAAATAATACATAAGGGGTGTCGACCATACTATTGTACATCAAACATCAAAGTACATAGATACAAATAAAATGGAGTACAAGACTAAATAGGTCAAAATGATACAAGATATCCAAATATATGCCATCAAACTATCAGTCATCCATCTGCATAGCCTTGTCTCCTATGCCATCAGACTGTCAGTCATCCATCTGCAAATCTCAAGACAAAAATGTGATCCATGTGTTTGTTCCGCCCAACCACAGAGTGGTTAGCTCCACCGGGGCTCATCCTTAAATGAAGAGCACATTGACCCTGCTAGAGGAACTTATCAATTCGACACTGATGGATCAGAAAGGAAACTGGTGCAAGCTATGAACTAACTATTTTTTTATACAAAAAGTAGAAATGACATAGATATGGTAGAGAGAAAAGAATAATAACCGACACAAATTTATTTATGTGTTTCCATAGCTTCAGCCTAAGCATTTAATACCAGATTTCTATTGGCAGGTAAAAGAAAGAATTATTTACCCTTCTCTGTTCATCCATATTCAGCACCCTTTCCCATTACATAATTCTTAAAGAAAAGATACAAAAGAAAATCACATAAACAAATTACCAAAGTAATTTCTAATCTCTGAAACATCATTCAAAAATTCATAGAATTAATCTTCTAAGATAAGGTAAAATGTGGTTTTAAATGAAGGTTAGCAACCATGTTTTACACTAAGGTGGTCACAGCTGAAAATCTGGGTATGTTTTCCTATACCTCTTCTAGTCAGTCTTGAAAACACAATTTAGATAATAGTAGTGTTCTAAATCTTTCAGTTAATATGCGAACTTAAATAATTTTACAAAGAGAGGTTCATCAAATAGAATATACAAGAATTTAAAACTCATCTTTCCTTATCTTTTATCTCAGCATATATAAATAAATTGATTGTTCTTCAAAAAGTTCCTAGTTTAAATAACCGTAAGAAAAATACCATGCAATCACACGATTGCAGGTTCATTTTCTACCACGTTCTAGTCAGGAAGTATGTTGGCTCCTTCGTAGTACTTGTTAGATTCTATCTTCTTGTCACGGTCTAGGACAAGAAGTATATTTTTGCAGCTCCCACCTTTTCTGTTTTGTATGCACATTTTTTTCTCCTCTATTCTGTTTATATTCTTCACTGTATTCTTCTTCTAATATGTCACTTCCTCTTCTATTCTTTTGTTCTTTGAGTCTTATTGTATTTTTCCAAGTAGCAATAACCCCAATTTTTTCTTGGCATGATTCCTTGTAATGATGTCGCTTCCTCTTTTAATCCTCCATGTGTTGTTTTTAACCTTCTCCCCTCCTCTGTTCTTGGTATCCTAAACCTCTTTTTAAACTGCCCCACATATCCTTATTTCTTTTCCCCCTGCATGATCTAGGGATCTCTCCCTTGAGTCACGCTTTTCCTTCTCCTCTCTCGGTATCTCTCCTTCATCTTTTGTTTCATCCTTTCTTCGTGCTCTTCCTTGGCGTCATTTTTTTCTCTCCCCCTTTTCTGAGCGTATATCAGTATATTTTTATAATATATATATTTATATCTCTTTCTTCACCGTTTCCTCCTATTTATATCCCTAATTTGTGTGCATTTCCCTGGTTTTCCTGCATAACTTTTACATGTTATTATTTCCCATCTCCCTTTCAAAATACGGTCAAAATCCTGTTTTACCTTCTATTCCCTTTGTTTTCGCTTTCATTGTGCGTGCTTTCCCTAATTCACATGTGTCCAAGCTGCTCTCTCTCAGTTTAAAAAAAAATGTCACCTCCATTCTATTTCCTATTCCGCATGCTAAGTGGAGTTTGAACTCACGGTTCTCTCTCTTTTCCATGTGCATGCAATATATTATCCGTGCATCACTAGACTAGTTATAGTAATCATACCTTTGTGGCAGTTCTAGAATATGCAAAGAGGAGTTAACAGATAGCTTTCTTCACTGTTTTACCTTTCCAAAATTGGGCATTCCTGTCTCTTCTTAAATTAAATGCAAGGGCCAACTTAAATAAAAGATAAGCTATATAAAGTTGACCGTAACTATTATCGAAAGTGGATCTTTTGACACAAACTTCCTTCCATGTGGTAGCAAGGAAGTAGTAAACGAGGGTTTGAATTTCTTGGCATAAACAACATATATAAATTTATTTAACATATATGAATTTAAATAAAATGACTATAAGTAATTCATAATTTGATATTTTAAATTATTAAAACTAATATACAAAAAGAAGTTAAACAAAATTTTATTCCTTTCTAAGTATAAATAATTGACTAATTAACACATAGTCGATAACTCACATATTCAATTTTTAAATCTTAACACACACATGCAAATAAACTCATGTAAAATGAAAGAAAAACTTTATGTGGTGTGTGCTTGCAACCATTATTCCGATCTCACCCCTGCTGACAAGATAAATCCCTCCACCTCAATCACATTTTCGTCTTCATCTCTTGTAGTTCATACTAACACTCAAATGGTCATTAGTAGGTTAGTCCCTTAAATCCATAATCGAATTGAAATATGTAATTCATTTCCATAACATTATCTTAAATCGACATTCATAATGCATTTTGATTTCTATAACTTCATTAATTTATTTTATAAATTAATTAAAAGAAATATAATAACAACTATGTCTAGAACATTTATTTAATACAACTTGGGTCGACAAGCATTCGACCAAGTCAACACAAGTAAAAAAAAGTTGCTATAAAGTCCTACAAATCAGGAGAACCAAATTGGGTTATGAAATCCCTCCCCTCTAAGAGGAGACATCGGCTTGATGTAGATTATGAAAGAATACAAAAAAAATCCACTAAAACATAACATATCATAATTGAAGTCTAATAAAATAACTGCGCAAAGATTTATGCATATCTTCCGCATCATCCTAAGTAGCACTGTCGATAGAGAACTAGTACCACTGGAACTTATATTGCACTACATCTCTGTCAGGCACCCTGATGGTATGCTGATCAACAAGGTGGGTAGATTGTACTAGCACCACCCCCGGATCCTAAACTTGCAATGTATACCAATCTAGGATATGAGATGCATCTGGATGGTAGGGCTTCAACAAAGAAACATGAAAACATTATGGATTTGGGAAAGAGCAGGCAGTAGAGGAAGTCTGTAGATAATGAGATTGATAACCTCAAAAACATAAAAAGGACCCACATTTCTCGGTGCAAGATTTGAAGACTTTCCAAAAGAGATTGAGCTTTTATGCAGTTTCACATGCAAAAACATCTTTTCATCTTCCTAAAACTATCTGAACGTGCAGTTTCTATCTGCATAATTCTTCTATCTATTAGTTGCTTCCTTCAGTCGAGTACAAATCAGAGTCATCTGTTCTTCCATCTCTCTCAACATATCAGGACCAATAATGATCTTGTCCTCTACTCTATCCCAACTGATAGGAGTACGACACTTCCATCCATAAAGTGCCTCAAATGGTACCATTCCCAAAGAAGCATGGTAAGAATTGTTGTAGGTAAACTCCACTAACGGAAGATACTCTTCCCACTTGTACTATTGATCCATGCAATACATACAGAGTAAATCCTCAATCACTTGATTCACTCTCTCAATTTGTCTGTTTCTATGCACAGATGATAAGGAGTACTGAAATCCAACCTAGTTCCCAAGGAAGCATTCAAGATTTTCCAAAACCTTGATGTCATCCTAGTATCTCTTTTAGATATGATAGTCTTGGGTACACTATACAAACTGAAAATCTCTTGAATAAACTTCTTGGCCAAAGCCAAAGATCCATCTCTCAAGCTCCCTGGAATAAAGTGAGATACCTTCGTTAGTTTATGAACTACAAAAAAGATTACATCATGTCTACGTCAAGTCTTGGGTAAATCGTAGATAAAATCCATACTAATGACTTTCCATTTATACTCTAATTTATCATGTGGCTACAAAAGTCCTTTTGGGTTGACATATTTAGCCTTAACTCACTGATATTCTAAATACTGGGCTACAAAATCTATCACATTACACTTTAGTGCTGGCCAAAAATACAATGGCCTCAAATAGGAAATCATCTTGTTTACCCTTGGATGTCTTGAAAATCGAGTGCAATGCATCTCCTCTAAAACCAACTTCCTCAATCCTTCTCGGTCAGGAATATACATCCTATCTTGGTATCTCATGATACCATCATCCTTAAAAGTGTATTCGTCAAAATGGTGATCTGATGGATCTAAAAGTAATGTTGACTTGACCATATCAATATAGTAGTCATCACCTAAAATATTCTCTAGCACATGCTCTATCAGTTGAGTCCTTGATATAGATATAGAAGAAATGTGTCGTCTTCTACTTAGAGCATCAACTACTCTATTCTCTTTCCCTTTAATATACTCAATGCCGAAATCATACTCACTCAAAAACTCCAACCAATTTCTCTATCTAGCATTGAGATTAGGTTTTGTGAAGATATACCTAAGCCCTATGTGATTTATCTTCAACTCAAACGGCTCACCCAAAAGGTAATGTCTCCACATCACTAATGCATGTACAATTTCTACCAATTCCAAATCATGAGGTGCATAATTAACATCATACTATTTCAGTTTCTGTGACTCATAAGCCACTACCTTACCATCCTGCATAAGCACACCACCAAGACCTTCACCTGAAGCATCCGTGATAACTTTAAAGTGCCCATTAGGATTTGGTATGATCAAGATAGGAGAAAATGTAAGATTTTGTTTTAATAATTGGAATGCTCTCCCACATACATCAGTCCACTCGTATCTTTTCCCTTTCCTCTGAAGAGATGTAATAGGTGCTACAATCTCAGAGAATCCCTCCATAATTTCCTTTAATAACCTGCAAGTTCAATGAAGATTCTAACTTCACTCATATTCTGAGGAGTTGGTCACTCAAGAATGGCTTTAATCTTCACAGGGTCTACTACAATTCCATCTGTAGAGATGATATGACCCAAATAGTGAGTCTCTTTCTTATAAAAAGAACACTTTGATAGTTTCCCATACAATTTCTTATCTATCAGACATTGTAAAACTATCCGTAAATGCTCCTCCATGTTCTTGGAATAAATTAGAATGTCATCAATGAATACCTCTACAAACTTATCTAGACAATCCCTGAACACGCTATTCATCAAGTTCATAAACGTCGCGGGAGCAGTCAATCCAAAAGGTAAGACAAAAAATTCACAATGTCCCTACCTTGTCTTGAAAGCTATTTTGGATATGTCGTCCTCTTTGATCCGGAGTTGATGATATCCAAATCTTAAATCAATTTTGGAGAAAAAAGTTTCTCCCTTCAATTGATCAAAAATTTCATCTATCTATGGAAGAGGATATCTATTCTTAATGACAACCTTATTGAGAATTCAATAATCTATGCACAAATGTAAGGTACCATCCTTCTTCTTTACGAAGATCACTGGAGTCCCCCATGGTGAAACACTAGGGTGAATGAACCCTTTATCCATGACTTCTTGGAACTGCATCTTTAACTCATACATTTCAATGGTGGTTATGTGATAAGGAGCTTTAGATTGAGGCTCAGTTCCAAGCATCACATCAATGAAGAAATCAAATTCTCTTTTCAAAGGTAACCCAGGTAATTCCTCTGGAAAAAAATCCTTGAACTCCTGTAAAATAGGGAAATCTTCTATGCTAGGAGGAGTGTCAAGATCTTTGACATAAGCCACATACATCATGCACCTGTTCCTCTTTGCCTTTTTAAATTACATGGCAGAAATATGTCTAAGCTCCAGAGGCCTTGTTATACCAAAAAGTACTACAAGATTACCTGCATCATCAAGGCAATATACTAATTTGTCCTTACAGTTTACTATGACCTTATGTTTTGTTAACCAATTGATGCCCAAAATGACATCATAGGAATGTAAAGGTGCAACATATAGGTTTACTTGAGTTTGAAATTTAGGAAGTCCAATCTCTCTACAAGATAAACTTTTATCAACCTTATGCTAGTATGGTTTCGGCCAGGGCCTTGTCCACTCTTCCTGGTGGGGTTGGGTTTGGTGGTGGTTTGGGTTCTAAGGGACCTTTCCCTGTCTCGATTCCTATTAAACTCACCTTGAATTAGGATGTGGTGGAAGATATTGAGGTTGCCTCCTTTGATTTTTCCTCTTGTGGTTTGATTTGTCATTTCCTGGGTTTGTGGCCGAGTCTTATTGATTTGCACTAGTGGATCTCTACTCATTGGAAACCTATAATTTCTAGTATAGTTCATATTTTTCCTATGGCTAATGGATTTTTTATTGCTAAATTCAATAATGTTGAAGATAGAAAGTTGATTTTGTGCACTCCCTCTTTCTCTTGGGAAAATCGGTTTATGTTGGTTACAAAATTGTGGTTTCCTAATTTTTCCCCTTCTAAAATCTTTAAGAAGATTCTGATTTGGGTGAGCCTCCCTTATCTCCCTCTTCATCTTTGGGTTGACTCCCTATTTGAAGTGGTGGGTGAGGCTCTTGGAGATTTTTTGATGGGGGATGATAAGTATTCTGATATAATGCACTCTACCTATGCACATATACTGATAGAGATGGACATCTCTAAGGGGTTACCAGAAAAGATTAAGTTGGTGTACTCAAAGAGCTCCTGGATTCAAACTTTGGACTATGAAGGGCTTCTTTTCAGATATAGGAAGTGCTTTAATATGGGTCACTTGGCGGCCCAATGTGGATTACAGATGGCTAAGACAAAAATGTCTTCTTCTTGGTGGAAAGGGGATTCTTCTGATCATTATACGGTTGTCAAAAATAATCTTGACCCTAGTGAAACTGTTGGTTCTGAGAGCGTCCCTCCTATAGGATTTGATCCTATTGAGCCTATTGTTGCTGGTAGTTTTGTTGTTGTTCAGTCTGATGGTGCCTTTTCTACTGGTAACGCTCATGCTGGTTCTACTGGCAAATCTCCCAGTAGTTCTATTGTTGTTGGTGTCCCTTTGGATGGCTCTAATCCTGCTGGGTCTTCTCACATTTCTGCTAGTATTTCTATTGTTGGAAAGTCCTCTTCTGCTAGCAATGCTCATGCTGGTTCTATTGGAAAATCTCCCATTAGTTCTGTTGTTTTTGGTGTCCCTTTGGATGGCTCTGATCTTGTTGGGTCTTCTGACATTTCTGCTAGTATTTCTACTATTGGAATGTCTGCAGATGTTTCATTTGTTGGTTCTATTCCTGTTGGGTCTACTGGTAGTTCTTTTGTTAATGCTATTTGTTGTTCCGTTGGGAGGTTAGTTGGTCCTAATTCATCTGATCCCTCTTTTGTTGAGAATTATTGACTTGGTGCTTCTCCTTTGCATTTGGCGGTAGGTCCCTCTTTTGAATCTTCTCATAATGTTTTTTTTGGTTCTAGTATGGTTGGCTCTTCTTCTGCTCCTCCTTTGAGGTCTATTTCTCAAGAATGGCAGGAGAAAGCTTCTATAGTTGAGGAGGGGTGGACCCCAGATATTGGTAAACATCATAAAAAGTCCCCTATTCAATTTTATATGACTTTGCGCTCCCAGAAGAAGGGAGGTAAAGGAAAATCCTAGATTTTCCTCACTCTGTTTTTGTTGTGGGAGTCTGTTTGGATCCCACGGGGCAAGTTGGGTTTTTTTTCTTTGCTGCCAGTTTTGTTTGGTCATGTTTGTGGTTATTCCTATGTTTGTCTTGGGCTACTTCCTTGTTCTTGTTGGCAGCATTCTTCTGGGTATGTCGTTGAATATCTTTCGACTCTCTAATTTGTACGTGGTTTTGAGGTCCCCTCAAAACTTGTTTTTACCTTTATCAAAAAATATTTCTCAACCTTATTCTTTTCCCTATTTTGATGGAGGGTGCTCCCCTTAATACCACAAACGCATAACAGAAATAGAGAAACAACAACAATTTGCAAGAATAGAAAATGGACTTCTTATTATCTCCACAAATGTGGAATTACAAATTTCAGAATTACAATATGCAAAGCCACATGGACATTCCCTTTACAATATTCTATAGGACAAAGCCTCGAATCATTACCCAAATCTACCCAGAACTGCCCTAGACAACACTACGGGCCTTCTTTATATAGGCAATTTCCACTGCCCGAGAAGGTTCCAGAAATTTAACCCTTAAGGCCAACTATACATAGAATTATTTTATTTTCACAATTTTTACAAAAGGGTCGGCTCAAAAGAAATACAAAATATGCTTTTAGGTAGCCCAACTTTCGGAGGCCATAACTTTTTAACCGTAGCTCCATTTTTCTATTATAACCACTTTTCGGAAACGCCACAATGAGATCTATAGTATTTAACTTGCGCAAGCTCCAATAAACTGAGGGTCGATTGCGATCCAGAGCCTCTAAGGCCTTCAAAATTGACCTGAAAGATTTCATACCCAGAAACCTCAATAACTTCACCAATATAGATGATGTGGCAATGAAACTTAACTGGTAGGCTGATATGACTAAAATGAACCTCTAACTATGAAATCAGAACATTCTGAGATCATATGACCAACTTACTAAAAATAGTAAGTTTCCATAAATAGAAGCTCTGCACAAGATAGCCCTTATTGAAAAGAAAACAAAAATATTTTTGGGTGATGCAAGATTGCTCTTACACCTAGGATGCTCCTGCATCATATTTCCATAGTCCACTATCTAAGGTTCTAACATATATCCTTCTCTAACTGGTAATCTAGAAACAACTCTAGAATCTATGAAACATTCAATTTCTCTAGTATCAATCAAAATAGAAATATCATGACCAAAAATCTTACCAGTCAGCTGAATGGGTGTAATTTGAAAGTCAGCCTATCAAAGATACACAACTACATGAATCTGATGTTGAACCTTAGGTCCTTTCCCATCTCTATGAGTTGATCGCTAAGGAAAAACACTAGCATGGTGGTCACCTCCACAAGTGTAGCAACCATCTCGTGGTTCATGTTTACTATTAGGCTTACTCCTCCTATTGTCATTCTTGTTACCATTGTTGTTGTTCCTTCCAACATTACCTTTGCCTTTGCCCCTCATATTCTACACCTGTTGCCAACCAATGTCCTTTGGTTTATTATCTTGGAACTTTCTCTTATATCCTTGAGGATCATTAGTCCTTTGAATCACTCTCACCGAAGACACCTATTTTAGTTTCTGCTCTTGTCTCAAGCCGTTCCTAAAAGAAAAGTCTATAGTCTCAGGCTCATGCATATCAACTTTTGATCCTATTTGTGGATGTAAACCAATGATAAATTTGTGAGTTCTAAACCACTCATCTTGTTGATATTGAGATGCATACTTAACCAGATAGTAGAATCCCTCATGGTACATAATAACAATCAAAACTCCCTGAATCAAGTTATGGAATTCTTCCACTTTCTTATCATAGTACAACTGAGGTAGCCACCTGTTACAAAAAAGTTCAAAGAATTCCTCCCAAGAGATCTCACCAGGATGCATCCTATTTTCTACCATCTCATTATCCCACCAAGTACCATCTTCTCCAACCAATGGAAAATCACCCCACATAGCTCTAGATTCACCTGATAGATTAAAAATGTGTAATTACTTTTCCATGGATACTATCCATGCCTCATTAACATCACTGATGGTCTTAACATCGAAGGTAGGAGGTATGACATTCTTGAGTTCCTTACTCAGTTCTTTTGCTATTCTTTCTTTTTTATTATGTATGTTTACAAGCCCATGATCTGCATTTTTTTTTGTTGATCTCCATTCCTCCTATCCTCTTCTTCCTTTCTTAGTGCTTCCAATCATTGGTCCTCATCCAGTTTCTGCTAAGCTTCAAATACCCGATCCTCTTCCCTCTTTCTTCTTTCCTCTTCATTTTGTCTACCTCTTGCATCATGTTCAATTTGTTCCATATAGATATTTTATAGCCCTTATTGAAAAGAAAACAAAAATATTTTTGGGCGATGCAAGATTGCTCTTACACCCAGGATGCTCTTGCATCAGACACCCAGGGTAATTTGAGAAGTGACCCCGTCACGTCTCAGGTGTGAAGAGGAAAACTAAGACAGTTAACCTCCTCCCTTGTCAGCCATGATGAATGTTCAACTGGTCATCCTTTCCACTTGACCAAATATTCTTCATATGTCATGTTCCTTGTGCTTCTTCTAACACAATTATCCAGCATATCCTCAATCTCTTTGGTATCTGAACTGGTTGCTGGAATACTCCATTGTGCTACCGTGATCTCATCTTCAACACCTCCTTCATGATACTCTGTCAAATCTAAAATGTTAAACACTAGTGAAATATTTAGCTCAGTAGGCAATTCTACCTCATAGGCATTTCCTGAATCATGCTTCTTCAGTATCTTACATGGCCCAAACTTCTTCATTTTCAACCTGTTATATGTACCAACTGAAAATCTCTCCTTCTGCAAATGAACCATGACTTCATCTCCAACTTGAAATTCCTTATGCCTCCTTTTCACATCTGCCTTAGCCTTATACTATGCATTCATCTTGGTAATGTGCTTCGTCACCTCCTCGTGGATGTTCTTCAAGTGTTCTGCAAAATCCTCAACTTCAGCACTACTTATTTATCCTTTATCTATGTTTCTCAACTCAGATGCATTTCTTGGACTACTTCCATATACAATCTAGAATGGTGATTTACCAGTGCTCCTATTGATAGAATTATTGTATGCAAATTCTGCCTATGGTAAAATCGAATCCCATCTTGTTGGCTTATCTCCAACCAAACATCTCAACAAATTTCCCAAACTTCTATTCACCATCTCTGTCTGTCCATCACAGAAACTATCTTCAAATCTATCAAACTTCGATGATGCGATGAACTGAACTTCAAATCTATCTTCAACTTCTTCCACAATGTGCACCAGAAATATCCAACAAACTTAGTGGCCCGATCTGAAACTATGCTCTTTGGCAAACAATGTAATCTCACCACTTCTCTGAAAAAAAATTCTACTACATGAACAACATCATTAGTCTTCTTGTAGGGAATGAAATGTGCCATCTTTGAAAATCTGTCAACTACCACAAAAATTGAATCATGTCCCCGCTGTGTCCTCGCTAAACCAAGAATAAAGTCCATGCTGATATCCTCCCAAGGCTTCTCTGGTACAGGTAATGGTTGATACAACCCTGTATTTTTCTTCACTCCTTTTTCCATCTGACATACTTTGCAACTCTGTAAAAACTTCTTGACATCTTGTTGCAACTGTGGCCAATAATAGTTCTCACTAACCAAAGCAAGGGTTTTATCATGACCAAAATGTCCAGCCAATCCTCTGCTATGCTTCTCCTTGATGAGATTCTCCCTCATAGAACTTCGTACAATGCACAATTGGCTCCCTCTGAATAGCATATCATCTTGAATGATGAAATCCAACCACTTCGTTCTGTCTAGAGTAATAGGTTCTGTGCAAGCTTTCCAAGCTTCACCAAAATCAAGATCCTCTAGATACAATTTCTTGAGTTCCTTGAACCCAACCACCTCAGTCTGCATTTCTATCAACAATAGTTGCCTTCTGCTAAGTGCATCTGCAACCCTATTAGACTTTCCACTCTTGTGTTTGAAAACAAATGTATAACCCTGCAAAAACTCAACCCATTTCAAATGCCTCTAATTCAACTTTCCTTGACTATTTAAATATTGCAAAGCTTGATGATCAGTATACAAAACAAACTCCTTAGGAAGCAAATAGTGTCTCCACTTCTTCAATGCTTGAACTATGGCATAAAATTTCTGATCATACACATAATGTTTTCTCTTGGCATCATTTAACTTTTCACTAAAATAAGAAACAGGTTTATTACCTTCTTGACTCATAACAGCTCCTAGAGCAGTACCACTAACATCACAGTCTACTTGAAACACCTTATTAAAATATGGAAGTGCTAGAACAGGTTATTCTGCAACTTTCTGTTTCAACAGTTTAAAACTCTTATCTACCCCATTAGTCCACTTGAACTCTTTTCAATCCCCACTTATTGTTTCAGTCAAGGGTCCACAAATATTGCTAAATTTTTTGATAAACTTTCTATAAACGCTGGCCAAACCATGAAAAGATCTTACCTCTGTAGCACTCCTTGGAGTAGGCCATTCAGGGATAGCCTGTACTTTCTCTGAGTCTATTTTTAGACCTTCTGCTGAAACTACAAATCCCAAATGCACTAACTCTTTCTTCACAAAATTGCACTTCTTCAAATTTATCACTAATATCTCTTCTCTCAGCTTCTCAAACACCATACGAATATACACCATATGTTCCTCCAATGTTTTACTAAAGATCAAAATATCATCTAGGTAAACAATGAAAAACTTACCCAGAAACTCTTTCAGAACCTCATTCATGAGCCACATGAAAGTACTCGGTCCATTGGTTAGCCCAAAAGACATGACGAACCACTCATACAGTCCTTCCTTTGTCTTGAAGGCAGTCTTCCATTCATCTCCTTCTTTGATCTAAATCTGGTGATATCCACTCTTTAGATCTATCTTTGAGAAATACACAGCTCCACTCAAACAGTCCATAATATCATCCATTCATGGCAATGGAAACCTGTACTTGATTGTGATCTTTTTTATTTCCCTAGAGTCTGTACACATCCTCCATTCTTCATTCTTCTTTGGTGCTAATACTGCTGGTACAACACATGGACTTAGGCTCTCTTGAATCAACCCCTTCTGTAACAACTCATGTACTTGTTTGTTCAACTCTTCACTTTCTACTAGTGTCATTCCGTGTGCTACCTTATTTGGTAAACTGGCTCCTGGAATCAGGTCCATCTGATGATTGATGTTCCTTATTGGTGGTAATCTATCAGGTACATTATCAGATACAATATCCTGAAACTCATTCAACAAATTTGCAACTTCTATAGGTACATCTTCTGCCTCCTCTTTACTAGCTTTTGGAATTAAAGCAAAACACACATGCTCATGCCTCATACCATCTAGAAACTTTCTTCCATCAACAAAAGTTATTCTTGCACTACCACATACCTTTTCTTCTGTGTCATTCAATGACTTTTGCTTATGTCACACTCCATCCTTTGTCAGGGAATAGGTATTCGCACGACCGTAATGTACAACACACCTGTCAAACTGCCATGGTCTACCCAACAACATATGACATGCATCCATATATATCATATCACATAGTACCTCATCATGGTATCTGCCAATATTGAACTTCACTAGGCATTGTTCAATGACCATGACCTTGTGGGCATCCTGCACCGAAGTTATCCGGTATGGATGTGGGTGTTTTTGTCTCTTGAGCTTCAACTTTGTCACCATCTCTTCTGACACCAGATTGTCAGTGCTTCCACTATCAATAATTACATCACAACACTTGCCCTCACACTTGTATCTAGTACAAAATAGGCTCCTCCTTTGCTAAGGTTCATTCTCACTTCTTAACAGGACTCTTCTATAAATCAATGTTTTGCCTCTTTCAGCATCTTCAGAATGTGATGATCTGGCATCTTCGTCTACATGTGCAACTCTGACCTAGCCTTCATTTCTCCTATCTGTTATTCATTGGTGTTGAGGACATTCAAATGCTCTATGACCTTCTTCTCCAAAGTGAAAACATGTTCCACGAAAGCCTCCTCTTCTGGATCCTTGTCCCCTTCCTCTTCTTCTCCAATCTCTATTATTCTGATCTTGGAAACGATTGGAATTGTTTCCTTGCTGATTTTGACTGCTACTAGCCTCATCCTTCTTTTTCGAATCTTCATTTCGGCCACCATATGACCGTCCACTAGATCTTCGACCATGACCTCTTCCATTTTGTCTACTCTCAAACTTCTTGTTCAACTTTTCCTCTACTTTTAGGGAAAAATGGTATGCCTCTTCAATACTATTCATTTGACCCAAATTTAGCTCCTCTTGAATGCTTGGTCTCAACCCATTAAGGTAACAAGCAACTTTCTCCTTATCAACTTCTGCATGGCCTATTCTAATGAGGATTCGATAGAACTCCTCCATATACTCCTGAAGAGATCTTCCTACTTGCTTCAAAATTTGCATTTTCTTCAGTAGGTCAAGCTCATAATCAATAGTAATGAACTGTCGCTTCAATTTGTCCACCATTCGATCCCATCTTGTGATTTTATCCTTTCCTCTTCTATTTCGCTCCAATTGAATCTCTTGCCACCAAATCTTCGCATGACCCTTCAGTCTGGCCTTCGCAAACTTGACCCTATCAGGGTCCTCAATATCTTCATACTCAAAATATTCTTCACATTCATTGATCTAGTCGATCAATTCCTCTAGGTTAAGATTTACAAAAAATGTCGGGACCTTAATCTTAGGTCTTTTCCCGATCTTCGAAATGGCTCGGAAAAGTCTTTCTTCTTCCTAATTTATAACTTCAACTTCTCCTTCAGAATTCCCTTCTTCCTCGGCTTCATCCTCACTTTTTTCTCTGACATTAAGATTCATTCCTTTGCGAATCTCTTCTTATAATGCTCGCACTTGTCTCTAGAGTGCTCTAACCTCAGGTGTTACACCACTAGCTCTTCCACCACGTTCCCTTCATGGAGGCATTTTCACGCTTATCGTTGAAACCCTAACCACTGTTTTGGTGCAAACTACCTCACAGTCGACAATCTGTTTACACAAAAACTCTAACCCACAGTCTTGGTGCAAACTGCCTCACAGTCAGCGATTTGTTTACACACTCAGGAACTCCTGCTCTAATACCACTTGATGGAGGGTGCTCCCCTTAATACCACAAATGCATAATAGAAACAAAGAAACAACAACAATTTGCAAGAACAAAAAATGGGCTTCTTATTATCTCCACAAATGTGGAATTTAAAATTTCAGAATTACAATATGCAAAGCTGCATGGGCATTCCCTTTACAATATTCTATAGGACAAAGCCTCAAATCATTACCCAAATCTACCCAGTACTGCCCTAGAACACACTACGGGCCTTCTTTATATAGGTAATTTCCACTGCTCGAGAAGGTTCTAGAAATTTAGCCCTTAAGGCCGACTATACATACAATTATTTTATTTTCACAATTTTTACAATAGGGTCGGCTCAAAAGAAATACAAAATATTCTTTTAGGTAGCCCAACTTTTGGAGGCCATAAATTTTTAACAGTAGCTCCATTTTTCTATTATGACCACTTTTCAGAAATGCCAGGACAAGATCTATAGTGTCTGACTCGTGCAAGCTCCAATCAGTCGGGGGTCGATCGTGATTCTAAGCCTCTAAGGCCTTCAAAATTGACCTAAAAGATTTCGTACCCAAAAACCTCAATAACTTCACCAATACAGATGATGTGGCAATAAAACTTAACTAGTAGGCTGATATGACTAAAACGAACCTCCAACTATGAAATTAGAACATTTTGAGATCATATGACCAACTTACTAAAAATAGTAAGTTTCCATAAATAAAAGCTCTGCACAAGATAGCTCTTATTGAAAAGAAAACAAAAATATTTTTGGGTGATGCAAGATTGCTCTTACACCCAAGATGCTCCTGCATCATATTTCCATAGTCTACTATCTAAGGTTCTAACATATATCCTTCTCTAACTGGTAATCTAGAAACAACTCTAGAATCTATGAAACATTCAGTTTCTCTAGTATCAATCAAAATAGAAATATCATGACCGAAAATCTTATCGGTCAGTTGAATGGGTGTAATTTGAAAGTCAGCCTATCAAAGATACACAACTACATGAATCTGATGTTGAACCTTAGGTCCTTTCCCATCTCTATGAGTTGATCGCTGAGAAAAAACACTAGCATGGTGGTCACCTCCATAAGTGTAGCAAACATCTCGTAGTTCATGTTTACTATTAGGCTTACTCCTCCTATTGTCATTCTTGTTACCATTGTTGTTGTTCCTTCCAACATTTCCTTTGCCTCTGCCCCTCATATTCTACACATGTTGCCAACCAGTGTCCTTTGGTTTGTTATCTTGGAACTTTCTCTTATATCCTTGAGGATCATTAGTCCTTTGAATCACTCTCACTGAAGACACCTATTTTAGTTTATGCTCTTGTCTCAAGCCCTTCCTAAAAGAAAATTCTATAGTCTCAGGCTCATGCATATCAACTTTTGATCCTATTTGTGGATGTAAACCAATGATAAATTTGTGAGTTCTAAACCACTCATCCTGTTGATACTGGGTGCATACTTAACTAGGTAGTAGAATCCCTCATGGTACATAGTAACAATCAAAACTCCCTGAATCAAGTTATGGAATTCTTCCACTTTCCTATCATAGTACAATTGAGGTAGCCACCTATTACAAAAAAGTTCAAAGAATTCCTCCCAAGAGATCTCACCAGGATGCATCCTCTTTTCTACCATCTCATTATCCCACCAAGTACCATCTTCTCCAACCAATTGAAAATCACCCCACATAGCTCTAGATTCACCTGATAGATTAAAAATGTGTAATTACTTTTCCATGGATACTATCCATGCCTCATTAACATCACTGATGGTCTTACCATCTAAGGTAGGAGATATGACATTCTTGAGGTCCTTACTCAGTTCCTTTGCTATTCTTTCCCTTTTATTAGGTACGTTTACAAGCCCATGATCTGCATTTTTTTCTGTTGATCTCCATTCCTCCTATCCTCTTCTTCCTTTCTTAGTGCTTCCAATCGTTGGTCCTCATCTAGTTTTTGTTGAGCTTCAAATACCTGATCCTCTTCCCTCTTTCTTCTTTCCTCTTCATTTTTTCTACCTCTTGCATCCTGTTCAATTTGTTCCATATATACATTTTATAGATGTAAAAGGTTTCTTTGTTCAGCCAAGAGGTTAGGATCTCATATAGCCTTGGATTAGGTTCATCATTAACATGTTGATTTCTAGATCCAAGCTTGTTACTATTTTGTGTTTGCATGGTGAAAATTCAATTCCTACACCAAGCATGTATACACAACCTAGCAGTAGTAGGCCAATGTCTAAGTGTTTAAACATAGCTCTGATACCACATGTAAATATTGAAATCCAACTCACAAGAGACACATAAGCTCTACAACAAAAAATACAGAGAGTTGAACATAAAAAAAAGTCTATTAGACATAAGGAATTTTCCATACAATAAATTTCATTCCTCTGAATAATAAATTACAATAATCTGAAAATAAGGTCTTCAATATCAAAATACAAAATAGAAATCAACCATGCTATCAAATATTACAACATGCTCATAAATAATACATAAGGGATGTTGACCATACTATCGTACATCAAAAATCAAAGTACATAGATACAAATAAAATAAAGTACAAGACCAAATAGGTCGAAATGATACAAGATATCCAAATATATGCCATCGGACTATCAGTCGTCCATCCAGGCATATTCTTGTCTCCTATGCCATCGGATTTTTCAGTCGTCCATCTGTAAATCTTGAGACACAAATGTGATCTAAGCATTTGTTCTACCCAAACATAGAGTGGTTAGCTCCCCCCAAGCTCAACCTAAAATGAAGAGCACACTGACCCTACTCGAGGAACTTATCAACTCAACACTAATGGATCAAAAAGGAATCTGGTGAACTAACTACGTTTTTTATACAAAAAGAAGAACTGACACAAATATGGAAAAGAGAAAAGAGTAATAACTGACATAAATTCACTTATGTGTTTCCATATCTTAGGCCTAAAAATTTAATACCATATTTCTACTGGAAGATAAAATAAATAAATATTTACCCTTCTCTATTCATCTATACTCGGCACCCTTTCCCATTATATAATTCTTAAAGAAAAGATACGAAAGAAAATCACATAAACAAATTACCAAAATAATTTCTGATGACTGCAACATCATTCAAAAATTCATAGAATAAATCTTCTAAGATAAGGTAAAATGTGGTTTTAAATGAAGGTTGGTAACAATGTTTTACACTAAGGCAGTCACAACTGAAAATCCTAGCATGTTTTCCTATACCTCTTCAAGTCAATCTTGATAACACAATTCAAACAATAGAAGTGTTTTAAATCTTTCAGTTAATATGCAAACTTAAATAATTTCACAAAGAGAGGCTCATTACATAGAATATACAAGTATTTAAAACTCATCTTTCCTTATCTACTATCTTAGCATATGTAAATAAATTGACTGTTTTTCAAAAAATTCCTATTTTATATAACCTTAATAAAAATACCAGGCAGTCACACAATTGTAGGTTCCTTTTCTGTCACATTCTGGTCAGGAAGTACATTGGCTCCTTCATAGTGCTTGTTGGATTCTATCTTCCTGTCACGATCTAGGACAAGAAGTATGTTTTTGCACTTCCCACCTTTACTATTTTGTATGTACATTTTTTTTTCTCTGTTCTATTTATATTCTTCACTATATTCTTCTTCTAATATGTCACTTCATCTTCTATTCTTTTTCTCTCTGAGTCTTATTTGACTTTTCCAAGTATCGATAACCCCAATTTCTTCTTGACATGATTCCTTGTAATGATGTCGCTTCCTCTTTTAATCCTCCATGCGTTGCTTTTAACCTTCTTTCCTCCTCTGTTCTTTGTATATAGTGTAATACCCCAAAAATGGGCTATAGGTTCATTAACCTCCTACATGTTCAATTTGAACGAAATCAACATCAAAGTCCTAACCCAAGGCACATCTGCACATTATCGAATCCTAATTGATTTTATCCTAAATTCTGCATCGGAGGATATTCCCTAAATATTCCATTTATCCTAATTATCTTTGATTTAATAATTATTTGGCGATAAATCTTATTTATCCTAAAGTTTGATTAATGGAATATTCTGAATATTTAATTAATCAGATCTAATACTGCCACTTAATTGTTTAATTAAATTTATTCCTAAATATTATTATTTAATTTTGACAATATATCAAAAAATTTATGACTAATTCATTAAATTCTCAGAATCAAGTTTCCTTGCACAAATAATATTGTTGAATATGAAGCCCTTCTTAATGGTATGAAAATAGCATTGAGTGGAGGATAACAGAACTACACATTCATGGAGACTCACAACTTGTAATACACCAAGTCAATGATGTGTATCAAATGAAAGATGGAAAGCTAATCCCATACAAGAGAATGGTAGATGATCTAAAGAAATATTTCATATCTATCACCTTTGAGAAAATTCCTAGAACAAAGAACAAGGTTGCTGATGTAATGGCAACGCTATCTACTTTATTACAGCAACCCGAACATGAGCTACGCTATGAGTTCCTGGTGGAAGCACTATCTTATCCTGCATATGATTCCCCCAAAACCCGCATGATCTGCATTGTTGTTGGTCATGATTCATCCTGATATAAAAATTGTTTCTCTTACCTCCAAGACCAAATCATTACCGATACCTTCAACCGCCATGAGAAATGATACCTTATCCAAAATGCATCCCGGTATGTCATCATTGGTCATGATTTGTACAAATGAGGTCTAGATGGTACACTACTTAGATGTTTAGAATGGGAAGAGTCTCAATGTGCATTAGAGGAAGTCCATGAAAGTATATGTGGCTCACATTCAAATGGTTTAACACTAGCTCAAAAACTTATTAGGGCTGGGTACTATTGGTCTGAAATGGAAAAAGAGGCTATCAAGTTTGCTAAGAACTATCAAAAGTACCAAGTACATGGTAACTTAATTCATGCACCAGGGAGAGATCTAATTCCCTTTACTACACAATGGTGTTTTCACCAATGGGCATTTGATCTTATAGGAGCCATACATCCTCATTCTTCTAATGGACATACCCATATAATCACAGCTACAGATTATTTCACAAAATGGGTAGAAGCAGTCCCTTTGACTCAAGCAACTGGCAAACAAATTTTAATGTTCATCTTGAACTACATCATATGTCAGTATGGTATTCCACATTCTATAGTCACAGATAATGGTGGACAATTCAAGAACAAAGACTTAGATGATCTATGTGTCAAATTCAAGATTACACAACATTGGTCATCTATCTACTATCCTCAAGGGAATAGACAAGCAGAGGCTTCAAACAAGAATCTACTGAAAATCTTGCATCGAACAGTTAATAAAATAGGAAGAGACTGACATCTCATGATCAATCTAGCTATCTGGGCCTACAGAACAAGTATCAAAATGCCCACTGGGGCTACACCATTCACTTTAGTTTATGGGTCTGAAGCGGTACTACCTATTGAGGTTGAAATCCCATCACTAAGAATCAGAATGCATGGTCTAGTAATTGATGATGACTACAGAGTGTCTAGGTTGCAAGAACTTGAACTACTAGATGAGCACAGACAAGAAGCATATGATCATCTCAGAGTATATCAGAAGAGAATGTCTAGAGGTTACAATAAGAAAGTTAGACACAGAGAATTTCAAGTTGGCGATCTAGTCTTGAGAGAGAATCCTAAAAGTCAATCACATAGAGAATGCAAGGGGAAGTTTGAACCCAATTGGCTGGGTCCCTTTGTTATCACTACTGCTTTTTCCTCTAGTGCCTATCAACTCTCAACGACTGAAGGAGAACAGCTCCAAGAACCAATCAACGTTCTCCATTTGAAGAAATTATATGCCTAAGGCATTCAGTATTCAAAAATCTCCTGAAAAAATCATAAAAATTAGAAAAAGTCCTAAAAAATGAACATCTTGGTGAAAACCTAGCAAATAAGCACCTTGATGTATCACAAAAAAAATCAACAAATATCAAAAGTACAAAAAAATTGAAAAGATGAAAAATACAAAAAAAGAAAAAAAAGAAAAAGTGCCTTGGTGAAAACCTGGAAACAAGTACCTTGGTAGCAAAAATTGTATCTCTGCCAAGATGGTGAAAACCTAGCAAACAGGTGCCACTTGTTTCAAAACACTCCATCTATTAGCGCAATCTTGGTCTTTCCTAGCTTTCATTCTTGCTTTAGTCTGTACATATCTCTTGGTTTGTTTCTGCTTTCCTGTTTTCAATAAAGTTGGTTTGTACACCAATTGGAAAAAGCGTTTGTATCCTATCAATGTTTCAAACTTGGGGCAATCAATGGCATATCCTATGGCCTCTAGTATGCTTTAGACATGTCATATCTAGTCAGAGTCCTTTGAAGCTTCATTTGAGTCAGTCAGTCAGTCTCCTCTCCAGAATGGATTTTGCATCTACAACAATGCAATCAAATAACAACAAATTGAAAACAATCTATGCTTTTACATGCTTTTATCTCCTTGTATGCTTATTGATTTGCATTGAGATTTTTGCATATCATGTCCCTTTGAGCTCTTTGATGATGTCCTTTATAGGATTTAGAGAGTGATGACTGGGAGCATAATCTTTTCTTTGTTTTTTGCTTGTATGTGAAAATCTAACTTTGGAAATTTTGGATTGAAATGGTGTCTATTTGTAAGAGCCTCTATCTCGTATTGGATGGCCATGCGTACCTCGACCATTGATACATAGCAAATTCAAGGAAGTTTGATCTATCTATTGTCTTTTTGAGAAAGTTCTTACTTCTACTGTGAAATGCGATCTTACCTAAGGATGCAAATGATAAAGGGTCACTACGGGTAATTCACATTGGATTTAGAATGATCTCTTGACTGCTTGATGTGTTTGTTCCACAAGGCATATTCTGGTCATCATGACATCTATGCTTTGATGCTTATACAAATTGCTATATCAAAATAGACATGATATTCAGGTCATCCTGGCATTTATGCCTTGGTGCTTATATCTAATCCGACATTCTAAAAACAATATCAATATTCATATGTCCATGGTTGTCTAGCCAGTGAGCATTGTATTAATTTCTGCGCATACAAATCAATATTCATATATTCATAGTTTCCTAACTAGTTGATGTTGTATTGATTTATCTGGTTACCTAATAAGAATTCAATGATGAAAATGACTGACACATGATCAGTGACTAGGTCCTAGGTCTTAGGTTTGCATCTCATTTTGCACTTTGCATGATTGCATTTATCTCAAGATTGCCTAAATATGCTTGACACTCAAATGATTCTTCAAAACTATGCTAAACATGACACAAGGACTGAGAATTTTATGAAGGTCCCTCTAACTAAACAACAAGTAGAATCCATTTTCGGGATCAAAATCAAAATCTGAGATCGTTTACTTTGTCAAAATAGCAATTTAAAATTTTCAAACCCAGGATGACCAACTGCTTGCATAATCAACCTTCAATCTTCATAGGAATCCAGAATTCAACTTAATTAATTATCTTACATCAAACTATTCAAATTTCAACTTGGTCAACTCATGGTTAAACCTAGTCAAACTTGGTCTCTAGGACCTCCAAACGATGCAAAATGCATTTTCGAGCGTGTATAACCACTTCTCAAATCAATTAACATGCTTCTAAACCATTCAACGCTAACTTTTCTTGTCAAATTTTGATTTTCATCCCAAAGGGGGCATGGTATTGCACATCATTCAAGTTTGTTAATCTAAGTATGTAAATCAAATATTTCCTCAGTGTTCAAGACAACAACCACATCTAGTTACTGATTCATCTAAAGTCCTCATCACTTGGGGTAAATCTATCATTTCTTGGGGCATATCAAATTCATCAAGATCCATATCAATATGGTATCCTAAATCTATCTTGTAAACTGTATCATCTTTTCGTAACCAACGGTTCATTGGTGTTATTTCCTTGTTTCTTCGTAACTGATGGGTTCAGGATGTGATACCACTATGATTCTTTTGGGACAATCAGGTCTGGAATCAGTCACTCACTTCTTCGCAATCATAAGGTTCAGAATCAAACATTTTGGCACTTGTTCGTAATCACCGGTTCATTGTTGTTATAGTTAACATTATCTTTGGTCAATTAGGACCTAAATCTTACATCTTTAAATATTTCAATCGGTTTCTATCTCAGAATCGGTTCATCTTTCAAATCAGTTTCATACATCTACATAAAAAATAGACTATTCTTTGAACCACTGCGCTTTGCACAGTGATTCAAAGAGGGGCAAAATGTAATACCCCAAAAATGGGCTATAGGTTCATTAACCTCCTACATCTTCAATTCGAATGAAATCGACATAAAAGTCCTAACCCAAGGCACATCTGCACATTATCAAATCTTAATTGATTTTATCCTAAATTCTGCATCAAAGAATATTCCTTTTATCCTAATTATCTTTGATTTAATAATTATTTGGCGATAAATCTTATTTATCCTGAAGTTTGATGAATGGAATATTCTGAATATTTAATTAATCAGATTTAATACTGCCACTTAATTGTTTAATTAAATTTATTTCTAAATTATATTATTTAATTTTGACAATATATCAAAAATCTTATGACTAATTGATTAAATTCTTATTTAATTAATTAAAGTCATTTGTCAAATTTAATAATATAGTTTTGAATAAAAGTTTAATTTAATAATTGATTAACCCATAAATCAATTGTTTTAATTCAAAAATCAGTTAAGATGAAAATAAATCACTTTATTTATTAAATTAATTCATATTAAATCATTCACAATCAGAAAAGTAGGCAACTAGAAATTAACAATCAATTTTAAATTGAAACTCAACATTTGATGATGAGTTGAAATTTGATCTAAACTCTATTATGAGTTAAACACTGCTTTTGCATGATTTTTGTGAGTTAATTATCTCTGATTTATTGATAACTCAAAAATCAACCTGAGTTTATCAAGAGTGATTTATGGCTTTTCTCAATGCATCCTCAAGCACAGGATTTCTATAAAAACAAGGCTTAGCTCTTCATAATTATCAACACTCGAATTTGCACAATTACTTTGGCAAATTGGTAATTAAAGGATTAAACACTTTCAACAGGAGATTTGTGAGATCTTTCATAGTTGATCATAGTTTTTGCACAGTTTTTATTTCATACCATTCTTAGATTAAATATGCATTCAATTTCATTCATGTAGTTTAGATTCATACAGTTTTCCATATTATTGCACAGAAAATACAAAATATAGATTAATCTAGATTCATATAGTCTTTCATTCTTTTGCATTCAAATCCTTCATTTAGGTGTTGCATTGTCACTAATCTCGATTTCAATCTGAGAACATCATACTCACACCTACTAGAAGGCAGTAAATCGCCTGGTTAGCATAGTTTCATTTACTTGCAAGATTTCAATTTTTTCTAACCTCTAATGTTTTACTGAAGTGTTGTGTCCGCAGCTAGGTACAAAATTCACACACATTTCAACCATGGTCAACTCATGGTCAAACCTAGTCGAACTTGGTCTCTAGGACCTCTAAACGACACAAAATGTGTTCTCGGACATGTATAACCACTTCTCGAATCAATTAACATGCTTCTGAACTATTCAATGATGACTTTTCTTGTCAAATTTTAATTTTCATCCCAAAGGGGCATGGTATTACACATCATTCAAATCTATTAATCAAATATGTAAATCAAATCTTTCCTCAGTAATCAAGAGAACAACCACGTCTAGTTACTAATTCATCTAAAGACCTCGTCGCTTGGGGCACATCGCTTGGGGCATATCAGATTCATCAAGATCCATATCAATATGGTATCCTAAATCTATCTTGTAAACTATATCAACTTTTCGTAACCAACAGTTCATTAGCGTCATTTCCTTGGTTCTTCATAACTTATGGGTTCAGGATGTGATACCACTATGATTCTTTTGGGACAATAAGGTTTGGAATCAGTCACTCACTTCTTCGCAATCATAAGGTTCAGAATCAAGCGTTTTGACACTTTTTCATAATCATCAGTTCATTGTTGCTATAGTTAACATTATCTTTGGTCAATCAGGACCTACATCTAACATCTTCAAATCTTTCAATCGGTTTCTGTCTTAGAATTGGTTAATCTTTCAAATCAGTTTCATACATCTACATCAAACACATACTATCTTTGAACCACTACGCTTTGCACAGTGATTCAAAGAGGGGCAAAATGTAATACTCCAAAAATGTGCTATAGGTTCATTAACCTCCTACATCTTCAATTCGAATGAAATCGACATCAAAGTCCTAACCTAAGGCACATCTGCACATTATCGAATCCTAATTGATTATCCTAAATTCTACATCAAAGAATATTCCTTGAAATATTCCCTTAATCCTAATTATCTTTGATTTAATAATCATTTGGTGATAAATCCTATTTATCCTAAAGTGCGATTAATTGAATATTATGAATATTTAATTAATCAGATTTAATACTACCACTTAATTGTTTAATTAAATTTATTCCTAAATTGCATTATTTTATTTTGACAATATATCAAAAATCTTATGACTAATTGATTAAATTCTCATTTATTTAATTAAAGTCAGTTGTCAAATTTAATAATATAGTTTTGAATAAAAGTTTGATTTAATAATTGATTAACCCATAAATCAATTGTTTTAATTCAAAAATCAGTTAAGATGAAAATAAATCACTTTATTTATTAAATTAATTCATATTAAATCATGCACAATCAGAAAAGCAGGTAACTAGAAATTGACAATCATTTTTAAATTGAAACTCAACATATGATGATGAGTTGAAATTTGATCTAAACTCTATTTTGAGTTAAACACTGCTTTTGCATGATTTTTGTGATTTAATTATCTCTGATTTCTTGTTAACTCAAAAATCAACCTGAGTTTATCAAAAGTGATTTATGGCTTTTCTCCAACATCCTCAAAAGCCCTGGATTTCTATAAAATCAAGGCTCAGCTCTTCATAATTATCAACACTCAAATTTGCACAATTACTCTGGCGAATTGGTGATTGAAGGATTAAACACTTTCAATAGGCGATTTGTGAGATCTTTCATAGTTGATCATAGTTTTTGCATAGTTTTTATATCATAGCATTCATCTTCATAGCATTCTTAGATTAAATCTGCATTCAATTTCATTCATCTAGTTTAGATTCATACATTTTTCCATATTATTGCATAGAAAATACAAAAATATAGATTAATCTAGATTCATATAGTCTTTCATTCTTTTGCATTCAAATCCTTCGTTTAGGTGTTGCATTGTCACTGATCTCGATTTCAATCTAAGAACATCATACTTGCACCTACTAGAAGGCAATAAATCGTCTGGTTAGCATAGTTTCATTTACTTGCAAGATTTCAATTTTTGCTAACCTCTAATATTTTACTGAAGTGTTGTGTCCGCAACTAGGTAAAAAATTCACACACATATAGAACCTCTTTTTAAACTATCCCGTGCATCCTTATTTCTTTTCCCCTTGGATGATCTAGGGATCTCTCCCTCAAGTCATGCTTTTCCTTCTTCTCCTCTCTCGGTATCTCCCCTCCATCTTCTGTTTTGTCCTTTCTTCATACTCTTCCTTGACGTCATTATTTTTCTCCCCCCTTTTCTTAGTGTATATCAATATATTTATATACATCTCTTTCTTCACCATTTACTCTTGTTTATCTCCCTAATCCGTGTGCATTTGCCTTTTTTTCCTGCATAACTTTTTCTTGTTTTTATTTCCTGTCTCCCTTTCAAAATACAGTCAACTACCTATTTTACCTTCTATTCAATTTATTTTCACCATCGTTGTGTGTTCTTTCCATAATTCCCACGCGTTGTAGATGCTCTCTCTCATTTTTAAAAAAAATGTCACCTCCATTCTATTTCATGTTTCACATGCTAAGTGGATTTTGAACTCACAGTTCTCACTCTTTTCCATGCATGTTCAATATCCAAACTGTCATTTAATTCCCACCAATTACTCCTAGTTAGCCAATCATAGGGGGGTAAGTTCACATCACTAGACCAGTTATAGTAATCATAGCTTTGTGGGGCTTCTAGAGTATGAAAAGAGGAGTTAACAAATAGCTTTCTTCACTCTTTTTCCTTGCCAAAATCAGGCATTCTTGTTTCTGCTTAAATTAAATGTAAGGGCCAACTTAACTAAAAGATAAGTTAAGTTGACCGTAACTATCATCGAAGGCATATCTTTCCATGCAAACTTCCTTCCATGTAGCGGCAAGCAAGTAGTAAATGATGGTTCAAATTTCTTGGCATAAATAACATATATAAATTCATTTAACATATATGAACTTAAATAAAATGACTATAAGTAATTCATAATTTAATATTTTAAATTATTAAAAATAATAAACAAAAAGAAGTTAAACAAAATTTTATTCCTCTCTAAGTATAAATAATTGACTAAACACATAGTTGATAACTCATGTATTCAAGTTTTAAATCTTAACACAGACACACACAAAGAAACTCATGTAAAATGAAAGAAAACTTCTACATGGTGTGTGCTTGCAACCATTATTTCAATCGCGTCCGTGCTGACAAGATAAATCCCTCTACCTCAATCACGTTTCCTTCTTCGTCTCATGTAGTTCATACAAACACTCAAATGGTCATTAGTAGGTTAGTCCATTAAATCCACAATTGAAATGAAATACATAATTCATTTACATAACATTATCTTAAATCGACATTCATAATGCATTTCAATTTCCATAACTTCATTAATTTATTTCATAAATTAATTAAAAGAAACATAATAACAACTATGTCTAAGTGTAGGAGAATATGAAGGATACTTCTCTTCTTGATAATCTAACCAAAATTGCCAACTCCACTGTCAATTGGGTTGTTGAGGCCTGTCACGATATTGCAACTGAGAACCCAAACAGTGAGGAAATTTCTTGAAAGGGTAAGAAGATGGATACTTAGAACAAGGAGGATAATATTGTCCTTTATGAACATGACTTCAATCCTAGAAGAGTTACTAACATGAGCATCCTCAACACGGCTAGAAGTGGAGCCATTTTATCCTTCAACCTCAACAAATGAGCTTTCCATAAAATCTAAGAACTTAAGGTGAAGAACAGAGCATTGGAAGCTAGGTATGAAGTGATAGATGAGACTTTGGATAAAATGAGAAATGATGCTGCTATGTATAATATTTCTAATAAAAATGTTTTTATTAAGGATTTTGATATTTCTAGTTTGTTGGAAGATAAGATCAATAGTATTGTTGAGGAAAAGATCAATCCCATCCTTAATAGAGCCAATAACAATGATACTATGTTAAGGAAGTTTCTGACCCTTAGTAACGAGGGAATTAAAGCCACTATCAATAATATGACTGCGTTATATGCTTTGCTAGAAGGAAATCAAACTGATTCCAAGGTTATTGTCATTTTTTATGACACTAAACATGATGAGCAAATTGTAGGTCCTGGTAGCACAACTAGATCAAGCACTAAGAAGAAGATGACCTCTCCACCTAAGGATCTTTCGAGTCTAAAGGACTCAATCCAAAATATCCAGGGCCTATTGGTGGTCTCAGAGGAGTTCCTTAAAAATATGGACTGATTTGAGGGTAAGAGTTCAAAGTTGGGGGACAATTTCGTGAAAGTCTTGTAGAAATGAAAGATGTCGCTCGAAACGGGCGCCCGTTTTCAAAAAATGGGCGCCTGTTTTAGGTTTGGGCACACGATCCTAATTTCAAAAAATGGGTGCTCATTTTTTAATTCAAAATGGGCACCCATTTTTATTCAAAAAATGGGTGCCTATTTTTTAATTCAAAACGGGTGCCCGTTTCTTTTTTTTTTTTTTTTTTGAATAAAAAATGCATTTTAACACTTTAATTTTATTTTTTTTAAAACGGGCGCCCGTTTTTTAAATTCAAAAAATGGGCGCCCATTTCTTAAGTCATGAGTGGGAAGCACACATCTGCCTCGAACTTCATTTCAAATTCAATTTGGTTTAGGCTTGGTAGAACCAAGCATATGCCTTGACCTTCAAAATTTTGGTTAAGGCATTGGAATGCCAGATTTCTGCCTTGCCATAATTTTTTGAGGGCCTTCCCGATCGTATCATTTTACAAAAAAAAAACCCATTAGATTTCTCATTGTCTTGATTTCAAAAATGTAAATTTCATAGTGATGTGATTTATTTTACTATTTTTGCATTATTTATTAGTTGAAAGTGGTACCTAAACGTAAAATAGTGAGGTTCACTAAAACGTTAATAACTTTTTTGTTTTTAGGTTTTTTTGAAAATAAATTATATGAGACCAAACTAGATACAATTCTATTGAAGATTAAAAAATTAATTTTGAAAAAATATGAAATCCTCATCAAATTATGGTGTCCGTACACCAGAAGTTTTGAAAAAGTACTTTATAGTCAATTAAAAATTAATTAAAAAAAAAAATTCAATAAAAAAATAAGAAAAAATATCCTGACCAATCTTCAGTGTTTTAGGTACCTTTTCCCAAAAGGATTCCCCAAAATACATTCATTTTCTTCAAAAAAGGGTGTTCGTACACGCATAAGGTGTGGTCTTGAAACAAACATTTTGAAAAAGTGGTTTTTAGACATGCATACTAAAATTTAATTTATACCATGTGGGTATTAAAAAAAATTACATATTTGAAAACTAGATTCCGAGCACTAAATTTGATATTACTGAAGTTTTTCAAGATTCAATCTTTAAGTGCTTCAAATTTGGACATCAATTGACAGAAATTTTGAAAAATAGGAAAAACACTTCCACTTTTTGGCCAAAAGTGGGACTCATCTTCTTGCAGCCACCCTTGATCTGCTGGGTGTGTTGTTGGGTGTTGATCAATTATTGTGCTGGCATTTTTTTGGCTTTTTTGTGTTAATTTAGTAGATCTTATTGTATATCTTGGGGTTAGCCCTTTTTGGAACTACTGCTTCTTTATGGGCAATTGTTGTAGTTTTTTTTAGCTTAATGTCCTACCTTTCTTCTAATTCGTAAATGGTTTCATGTCCCCTTCAAAACCTATTGTTACTTCAATCAAAAACTATGTCTATAACATTTATTTAATATGACTTGGGTCGACAAACATCTAACCACGTCAACACAAGTCAAACAAAGTCACTAAAAAGTCTTATAAATCAAGAGAACCAAATCGGGTTATGAAACTTATGGAGAAAATGTCACCTATGTTGGCTACAGGAACAATGTTCAATCGCCCCTTTATATATAGATTTTTTCTCTCCTATGTTGTCAGCTACTGAGAGACCCAACAAAATTCAGATCTTACTTTTAGCACTTCCATCCCGATCTTGTTTGGACATCTTGCCTTCATCCTCTGAGAGCTCTAAGGATTCATTAGCCATCTCTATTTGTTGTGATATGTCTTTTGAAAAATGTAAAATATATAAATTAAAATAATTAATTATCTCACTTTGCTTCTCATTTTTCTTTAACAGCTCAGATGTAGTCCTTTTTAATTTCTCATTTTCTACTTTTATCATGTTTTCATCAAGCTCTTCAATTGGAGGTTGTGACAGTGGAATAGAACAAGTCAACATGGGATGAATAAATCCCACTTCAGTGCGACTTTCTACCACATACAAACTACCTATTTTACTGCCCCTAGCAATCACCAAAACCCCCTTCTTAACCTTCCATCTATCTGATCCAAACTTGATTTCATACCCTTGAGAACCAAGTTTCCAGCTGAAATCAATTTGTGCTTGAGTTGGGAATCATATATAACGTATTTTAACAACCAACTAAATTACCATTCTTTAATTTTAACAGTACACCTCTCATACCAGAAATACACAGGATTTAATATTACCCAAAACAACCTTACTGAAGTCACCTATGTGTAGGTTTTTGAAATACTCCTTATGTGGAGTCACATGAAATGATGCTCTTGAATCAAGCACCCAAACATGACTTTCAACTTCTTTTGTAGTTACGATACGAACACCTGCATCCTTTTCATGTGCTACATTGGCTTCCTCTTCTTTTTTCTTTTCTACAACCTTCTTATATGCCCAAAAATTCTTTTTGGCATGGCCTCGCTTGCCACAAAACCAACAACCAGTCTCTTTACTTCTAGATTTTGATATTGCTTGTGATTTTTCATGATCACTCGAGTTCTTTCCTCTTTCTCTTGACTCGACTCTGTCATCTGCAATAAAAGCATTACCTATTTATGTCTCACCCTCACAAATTCCTATGCATTTCTTCACTTAGAATCACACCAACAATATCATACAATTTCAAAGTATTCAAACAATAAACATAATTATTAACTACCATAACCACACTATTCTATCTTTCTGGCAAAGAGGACAACATTAAAAAAGCCCGAAATTCTTCATCAAAGGTAAATTTTACAGAAGCTAATTGACTGGTTACTATATTAAAATTATTTAAATGTTCTTCTCTAGATCTACCTTTAGCCATTTTCATATTAACCAACCGCTTAATAAGAAAAACTTTATTTGATGCTGAAGGTTTTTCATACAATTTATCCAACATAATCATCAATTCAACAACTGCATTTTCCTTAGATATATTAAATTCTAGAGATGGAGACAAACACAACCAAATCGCTCGTAGTAATTTTGTATCTAAAATATCCCAATCTTCATCAGACATGATTGTAGGTTTCTTAGCTTTACCTTGTAATGTGTTGGTTCCTGGATAGGATTTTACACTCCATGAGATACCAATATACCTATGATTGATATTAAGGAGGGGTTAGTTCCAAATGTGAGAAATCTATAGGTAACTGGACCAACTATAGGGACAAGACTGCCCTCTTCACTTCTGGCTCTGCAAAACCAAGGCGGGTACACCTGATCCAATAGTTTTAACTCTGTTTCTTATCTAATACTGGATCTTACAATAGATAATAATGAGAAAGTACTAAGTAACAACCTATTACTCATTGACTCTCCATCACTGGGTAGAATAACATATAAAGTAAATAAAAATGAAATAACTGGTAATGTTTCAATGTTTTCAAGATTACAAGATTTCAATCATTCCATACAAAGAGAAGATGGGAAAATATAGGCCAGTGCCCTATCCATTGGGCAAAATATCAAAAGATAGAATGAATACAATAATGTTTGAAAGATAATTGGTCTTGAAGCATAAATACAAAATATTCAAAATCTTTCCTACTTACAGAGAATCCCTAAATAGATTCAGTAAACATGCATCCCACTTAGAGTAATATTTAATCTAATCCTAGATCAGAACTCAGAGCTAAATACATACGTATAAACCTCCAAAAAGACTTAAAGATTTACTGAATAAACTCACAGGAGAGGCAAAGACTTGAGATTTTCATTAAGTGTAACCTTGAACGTTGCATACATCATACTCTGAATCAATAAGCTTGCAAAAAATAGTAGCAGCAACTTGTACTTCTTTTCTATTTCTTTGATAAAATGATACAAGATTTTACAATCCTCGATTGAGGGTTAGGGTTTCAGAGTTTCTATCTTTTTAACTCCTAGACTCTCAATACCTAGAATGATCCTAAAAAATCCTTTATATACAAGGAAATGCAACAAGCTATAGATCATTCTAGGGTTACAAAATTTTGACCTAAAACCTTTACAACAACCTCCAAAGATTTACAATAAATACATTGATGGAGTAGATGAGATATTTTATAGAAGAGTCATCCTGATTTATGCCTTCAATATTGTCCTCGGCTTCTTTCAGCAGATCTGATTTTTACTCCTCGCTGTCCATCCTGTAATAAATGTTTTCATATATCTTACCAACCTTTATATGATTCAAAAATATCTATCTTTATTTGCTCTAGGAGGCTGGTGGAGTATTGACCTTTTGAACATGGGGTATGTATTGATACCTCCACCTATCATACACCTCCTCGCCTGGGAACTCAAAATTGGCAAACTCAGTCTTCTTACTTGATAACTATTCCCATTCATTTTCAATCTGAGTGATCTTATGTTGAAAATTGTCAAACATTGATTTGGCATTTATTAATAACTTGATAACGCTGCTAATAGAAAAAGTGTTATTTAGGACACCAGTCACCCTTTCTGACAAAAGTGCATCCATCTCTTCTCCCCATTGATATGCTTCTTTAAATTTTCCCTTATCTGTAAAAATGGTGGGCACCAGCTCATAGTTTGAAAGCATCAATTCAGCTTTCAACATGCTTGATTTTCTGATGAAATTATCCAAAATGATGCCATACTGTACCATTTTCTTTACAACTTGATGTATTGGCTTAATCAGTGGATCAGGGTCTTCTTGTCCTTTTGATAGAATACGAAATAAATTTACATTAGGAGACCTTTCAATCCATTTCTTCAAAATTGGTGACATTTTAGTTTTCTCCTTATTCAAAATTTCAAATAATGAATATAATTTACTGGCATGACTGTGGAAAATAGAGGGCTTCAAATCAATAGCAAACTACATTATTGCATCTGTTATTTTTTCCTCATACTTTTGGTTTGTTAAAGCTGTGGCCTTTATCTTTTCATCTTTTTCTCTCTCAAGTTGCACTCTTATCTCCCTCAATTTATTTGTTTCTTCTGTCAGTCTTTGCTTCTCCCAGCTAACCCTTACATCCACACTTGGCTCTGGATAAGGGGATGGTGGTAGTTCAATTATTGGGCTTGAAGATGAAGCCATTGTAGGCTTATTAGAAATCACCAACTGAGGAGACCTATGATCTAAGGGCCCTAACAACTATGCAATCAGTTTGTCCTTTTGAATTAGCTCAACCTTGAGCTCATTGTAAGATTTAAGGACTATTTCAAATTTGAGCCTAAGCTCTTCTTTCTCTCTAGCATCCTTCTCTGCTACCTTAACATTAAATTTGGCAGTTTCCAAGATCAAACTTGATGCCTCTACACCAGAAGTTTCTCCCACCCTCTGCGCTAATAAACTGCCTGTATACCTTGTAGAGAGAGCCTCTTTTCTTCCTCTATCTTCTTCCCTCTTTAAGGACCACATTACCAAGGCTGCATGATCATCAGAAAGGATAGTTCCCCTAGCAACTTGTTTGGCTTTCTCTATTGTAGCAAGAGTTTTTACCTTACTCTTTCTGATCTGATCAAAGACAATTGCATCAGCAATGTCCCACTCTGGCAGAAACAACACCCCTGCAGTATGAACCATGGCCCTTCCCTCCTCAGGAGTAATCTTTTCAAACTATTTGGCCATCTTTGCTTTGGTTTCATTTTCAATTTTTGCTATGCCTTTATCAGGATGCTCTTCCTTTTTCTTCTCACAAATCTCCTTGTATTGGTTTATTTTCATTCTCCATAAGAATTGGGAAAATGCCCTAGTTTTAACAAACTTATCATCAGTGAGGAAAGAATCAATAGCTTGTTTCAAAATAGGGTCCAATTTTTTACCCTCAAATTCATCAACAGTAAGGTCCATGGCCACCTCTTTAGGTGCCACAGGCATCCCTTCTTGCAATTCATCACTGGAAACCAAGATGTCTCCCTCATTCCTCATTTGTATCAATTGCTCTACTACCCCATGTTCATCTAATTGGATAGGGGATTTAGAAGGAGAATAAACCTCCTCCCCTGGCCTTACTTCTTGTTTCTACCTCTTAGGAGAGGGTCCCTATATTGATGGATCATCCATGCGCCTTTTCCCTTCAGAAGTAGAGGGAAAATCTTCACCCCTTTATTGTGGTGGTACAAGGACACTGTAACCACTCCTCTTCTGCATTGTGTAAACTCCCTTTGGAGTCAACTTCATGTATCTAGGCTGGCTCAAAATTTGTTTAGACAATTCAAGGTCTGTCATGCTTACAACATCCTTCTTCTCATTTATAGCATGCATGATGCCTTCAAAATGCTCTACAAGGGCATTCACTTTCCTAGCCCATGGTTCAAAACCTTTCAATGGATCATAGGCCTTATCAAAATTTCTTATAAAGTCTACAGTCTTCTTGTAGACAACCCATTTTTCTTTCTTAACTTCTTGAGTTTGAAGGTCAAACTCATTTCTTACTATGTCCTCAGGGAAGTTGAATTGATGCTCTTTAAGAGCACACCTAATCTTATCTTTGAACATTCCTGAAACAAAACCCTCTGTGTCTGCACACCTCACCACTACTTTGGACATTCTATAGGGCTGCAAGACCTTATTTAAATGGACCCATCCTCCTTTAGTAATCACATATTGGTGTGCAATAGTTATGTTCGGGAAGAAAGTTTTGTTTCCCTTACTAGTGAGAGTAGACTCCTGCAAGTCACCAATTTGTCTCAAAATCTCTGCATATCCCAACTTCAATGGGACCTGATAAGGTAAAATATAAGGTGGTACCTTGCAACCATACACTCTGAAAACTATGGAAACTGGATATAAAATTATATCCCCAAAATTGTGGACAATAGTGATGTCCTAACAGTATTCCTTTGGCCTAATCAGTCTCAGTAACTCCATTGGGATTCTAGGATTGTTAAAGAAAAGCAAAGTTCTAAGTCTAGAAGCAAAATCCTTGTCAAAAGCAATATATCTAGCATCCATCCTGTCCCATGATAGAGTTGTGGTCCACAGCTGGACTAGGAGGGTTTCTCCATTTCTCTCTTTCACAATATTTATTGTTGAGCTGAAGAGCTGCTCACCTTTGTATAGGAACATGTGCATAAGCATATAATACCATCCAAATGGCCTAGTAACCTTCATGTTCTTAATTCCTTGCAATCCCTCATGGATCAAATCAGCAAGATGAGATGCAAAATCAAAAATTAGTGCCAGCTAGGGGTGCAGTGTTTGTACCATCATGAACATGTATGGGACTAGCATGTGAGTTTCCTCATCATGCTCTAGAATTAGAGTGATAGACTTATAAAATTCTTATGCTCTTTTACTAAACAAATCTAGCCTGAAAGGCTCTGGGGTGCTTGCACTTATAACACACATTGATCCAATTTGATCAATGAATTCCCTTAGAGGCCCTGCTCTCAAAATATCCTTCTGTACCTCATATATCTCTGTAAACTCTTTAAAATCTATCTTGTCCAACCCAATAGAAGGGTCATTCAATGAAAAAACCTCCCTAATGTCATCCTTTGTAATGCTAATTAGGTTCTTTCCATTGACATCCTTGACACACCTTGTCACAAGATCATAGCACTTGGCAATTTGAATCAATAACTTAGCATCCATGAAAACATTAGGGCATATTAACCTTCCAACATCAAATTTCCATATGTTACTAAGGGGGGCACAAGAATTTATTTCTGAATAAGCTACCTTGAATAAAATAAGACCATTATGCTTCTCTCCCACCTTGGCATCTCTCATTCAATTGCCTCTATCATGGAGCACCTTAGCCACTGAGTCCCTAGGGTTTCTTGGGACAAGCTCTTTCATCCTTGCTACCCCATTATTAGAATGCGGGAGTAATTGCATCAAATCTTCAAAACCCCCCCTCTTACTATACTCCATTTGTCCAAACAAATTCCTCTTTGGTGACATTTTGAAATTAGGATTTTCACAAAATAATATATGAATACTTCAAGAAAACCCTAAACGCTATTAACTGGCACACAGATACTTCCTTGTAATACCTTCACAGACTTGAAACAACTTTAAACTCAGAAAAGAAACCTACTAGACACCTGCAAATTCTTCACTTAAAATCGCTCCTTGAGGAAATCCAGATCGCCAAAAGGTTTATGAGAGCAGTAAGAGAAACAACATTTGAATTTCGATATATAATGTCACCAACTGCTTATAGTCCATCCACACGTAGCTCAATAAATCCATAATTACTGAAAGTTGGCGGCCTCAGTGTTCACAGGACGTGAAAAATGTCATAGAGAAAAATTTGAATTCAAACCGTAGATCTACTTCCTTTTCCGACGCATTAGACGGTTGACAAGTCTTAACAGCAAAACCTTGTATTACTTTTCCCCAAGTTAGTTCTCAACCAATGAGAACATTTCAATTTAATCATGTGGGAAAAAACATAACTTAACTTCATCTCAATCTGAGCGGACAGGTGTCACCCTGTCACTAAAGCGCAAGCATAAAACTCGAGCATCTCCACCCAGCAGTGTAATGCCAGCCACAAGATCCTCATGAACCTGCGGGCTCTTTATCTCCTTTAAAAAATTGCAGCCCCACTGACAACATCCCCGTCACGATCTAGCTCATCCAATGAAAATGCGACATCTCAGCACAACTGGCACTTCTACATGACAGGAAATTCAGACCCACCAAGCGATCCACATCTCTAAGATCAATGGCTGTCGCTATACCGCTGACCTTAAACATCGAGCATTTTATCACAGCGGTATAACGACAACCATGAGATCATGTTGCACTTTAACCACCCAAGAAAAATGACCGTACGTGACACATCATTGTACTTTCATCAAATAAAAAAATGCCACATTGCAAAAACTAGCAAGTGGACCCCCTCTTTATCGGCACCCAGAAATTCAAACAAATTCCATATCATAACTGACATTAACCAATGAGAAATCACCATGTCAATCCAACCTGGCACCCTGAGGACCCACCAACCATCTTGTTTACCTTTGCATCAGACAGTTGTCGCTACACCACGATGCTTAAATGGTTATCATCTCAGTCCAACGGTATAATGATAACTGTTGGATCAATCCGTCGTTTATTTGCCAACAAACTTTGAGGACAGGCCTGCTGGGACAAGTGGTGCCTTGTCACTAAATCGCATGTCAGAACTTCTAATAGCAAATAGTCTTGCGAAACAATGACAGCCACACAAATTAAAGGTCTGATACTTTGGAAAATCAAATGGAGACCTAGGCTTTGTGGCAAATATTAAAAAGGGCCCCGATATCACAACGTAACCACTCAACACATGAGGTGATAAATAAAGGGGGTGAAATATAACACGTGCTTATTTAGAGATTTTAGTGAGCCAAAAAGGTAACGCTAAAATATAACAAAGTCACAACTCAACTAGGGCTCTCGTTAAAACTTAGGGTTTTCTAACCCTCAGACCCTCAAATAGGATTATTTTCAAAAATATTAGCATGGAGCTGGACAAATTTATAACAGTGATAACATAATGGTCGTCAAAATTCCTTTTGGTATAAAGAATCCTCCATCTTTATTTTCTATAATGCATAATTTTTCCCATTGAACCTTTTGACCATTATTTCTTCAAATGCTATTGCTTCCACTCAACCTTGAATCTCTCTTACCAAACAATCAAGCACAACCTTCTTTGATACCAATTGTTAAATACAAATTGACAAAAACTTAATAAAAATAAACATAGATTCAAAAATCAATAGGGCGATTTGAGACCAGATTTAACGCAGTTCACCATAAAGGCTACATCCACCTTCAAAGAAAATAAATAATATTATTAATCAACATTTTAGAGATACAACTCTCAACTGCATACAATGCAATAATCAACATTCTTTTATAGACAAACACAATAGAATTATCTAGAATGTGAAGGGTCAAAATACTTGGAGGGAAAGACTCTTTGATTTTTGGGTTTCACCTCCAACAATCTTTGCTATTTTCTTACTATTGCCTAATCTTACCTTTTTATTGGCACATAATTTTTATTTAGATTTTGCACTACATAGGGATTTCATGTTAATCTTTCCATAAAATAATCCAAATAAAGATTGTGGAAGTAACTTCCCCTATTCTAGATGAGAAAACAATTATGGTTCTAATAAAGTGCTACTGGCACAACTTTGTCAAATGGAAAGTGAGTACACATTCTTCAATAGTAATAGAAGATGATTGTCTAACCTCTTATATGCTATTCTTCCTCTAACAAAACCTTGGCCATGCATTGCACTTATTTTTCTTTATATTTTGTCTTCAGAGGCTATTGTTTAATAATCTCTATCAATCTATCAATCTATCTATCTATTTTGGGAGAACTTACAGAGCTCTACCCTGAAAATTCAAGTGGCATATTTACATTTTGTAAAATAGTTCACATTGTTGTCTATGCTTCCACATTTTGCATATATATTTTTGAACCCTTATCATTTTACAAACATTCACATATCTCTTAGAACTATCTTTTCCAAAAAGACAAAACACTTAGTGTTCAGTGTTCCTTGATTAAGGGTTGGCATTTGCAATGAGTAATAAAACAAGAACAACACAGGTCAGGTCACTTCAACATTAACCAGGATCTAATTACCATAGATGGTTTTTTTTCTATGATCATGTCAATAACGAAAGCTAAGTTTCAGAATTAGATTTAAATTTTAATTAGAGATCCCTTAAGTTAGATTCTTTCCTTCTTCACAATTCATTGGTTTAGCACTTCAATTCAAGTGAGCATGTTGTCCTTTATTTCAGCATTTCCAGATTTAAACATCATTCTTTGATAGTTGAATTCATACCCACTTTCATAGGGGAAGGTGAATTTTTTTGTGAACCTCCCATCTAATAATTTTTTTTTTACTTACTACTTGGAGAAAAAATTGCACCTTGTGATAATGATGTTAAAGGTCTTTCTTTTTTATATACAAAGAAATTTTATTGTTTTTTGATATGGTTGGTACCTTTCTCCATTTTAAGAGTGGATGTAGTCAAATTTGGTGAACCACTATAATTTTTTGTGTAATGTGTTTTGTCTTTATATTTTTATTGTTGTTTTAAATATGTTAATTAATTTTATATGCTCATTTATAACTTACAGTTGGTATTAGAACTTTGTTAGAGAAAAAAAGATGTGAAAAAATTGAGCAGATATGGAAGATGACAATGCCCTTATTTTAACTACAAAAGAAATTGCAGCAAATGATTGGGTGATCGATAAGAGAGCGCAATTTCATACTACTTTGCATAGGGATTTTTTCAAAAAAATTCAAAGCGACAATTTTGGTAAGGTCATTCTTGCAAATGATAAATGTCTTAATATTTTTGTAAAAGGAGATGTTTTGTTGAAACTAGCAAAAAAAAAAATTTGGTTTCTACAATATGTTCGGTATGTTCCTAAACTTAAAAATAACTCAATTTTAGTTGGCCAATAGATCTCTCAAGGATGTAATGTCAGGTTTGAATACAATAAATAGAAGGTGATGAAAGAGTCCCTAGTCATTGCAAAAGGAAACAAATTGAATACTTTATATTTGTTAGAGAGTCACAATAGATATTATGCCATCCTAAAAAGAAAACACCCTTAATTTGGTGTTCATTTTAGCCTCATTTTTTCCTCTCCTTTTTAAATGGGGAAACTTTTGCTTCCACATTTTATTTGCAAGAAATGTTATTCAAAATTTCATTTAAAAATACTATTTAAGAGTAGTGTTTTAAAATAAGAAGTAAATTTTACTTCCATGGGACCACTATCTCCACAAATTACTCCTAAGAATGTTGAGCAACCGCTACTAGCCAAAGTAAGCCTAGACCTGCATGAAGGCATGCCTTAAGTATTGTTATGGATTAAGCAATAATAGTACTATTAACTAAGTCTTAGTTAGTTTTCACTTCACTACTAAATAATATATATTGTTGACATCTCTTCATAGTATATTATTTATTGTAAATTTTTTGGAGGTAGATTGTGTAAGAGTTTATTTTTTCCTTAAAAAAATTCACCCAGAAAAATCTTACAATTTGATCTTGATGGATTATGGAAATCCGATATCATTAATAGTATACTATTTGTTTATAACTCTTGTTTGAATATTAACAATAATTCATACATGCCATTAAATTTGTGGTCATTTTATCTATATATATAATTTAAAACTAGTGGACCCATAACAATATAATAAATTTTAAATCAATAGCCTTAGAAATGTCTCTTGAAGGACATACATTCATTATAAGAAGTCTCACTCCAATGTGGTCCTTTTTCTTCTTTATTCTAGCTAAATTATTCAACCACTCTTGCATCATAAGAGATAGTACCTATATTCATTTTCTAAAGATAAATATTACTTGTAAAATTTGTTGTTCTATTATGCTTTATTTAGAATATAATAATATGACTAGTTATTACATTATCAACTACAATAAGTATTATTGTGCATAAATCAAAATGAAAGCAAAAATAAGAAGTAAAATTTTGAATTGATAATAATATTAAAATATTAGTTTAATATATTCTTTCAATTATCTTAAACTGACTAAATATTAGTCTAAATAAAAAATTGTAACTTATAATTAATTTACAAATACATGTACTATTTAAAAGATTTCAATCTCAGCTTAAATTACATTGGAAGGCTACTTCCCTAAAAGACAATGATTCTTTTGTGTATACTATATAATTTGTGACATCCCCTTGTATATTTTTTTTATAATTCTTTTTTGAATATTTAAAATTATTAATATAGCCTATTAAACTTGGAGTTATTTTATGATCCATGCATATAATTTAAAACTATACTTAATGACCAAAGGCAAGGTTTTAAAGGCTATACATTTTTTGGGAGCCACAACAACATATTATCTTTTGAAACAATAGCCTATAAATAAGTTATATATAGTCTTTATAATAGAATCTTATGTTAATGTGTTTTTATTTTATTCTGACTAAATTATTAAATTGCTCTTGCATTATAAGAAATATAATCTAATATTGATTTATTATAAATAAATATTATTTTTAATAAATAAATATTATTTGCAATAAATAAATATTATTTATAAAGTTTATCATACGATTACCCTTCATTTAAAATAATATATAAGACTAGTACTTATTATCAAATACAATAATAATTATTGTTATATAAATTAAAATGAAAGAAAAAATAAAAAGTGAAATCTTTAAACTAATAGTAATGTTATTTATTAAAATAGAAACATAATAAAGGTGTTGTCCCTTACAAAAGTTCAGCTCAAGGAATACAATTATTGCATGAAGTAGTTAGAACAATCATTGCATCAATAATTGAAAAGACAACTTCCAAAGAAGCTTACAAAGGAAGTAACATCAAATTGACAACAAAGGTGATTAACCCAAAAAATAGACAACAGGTACAAAATGACCCGATAGGACTAAGTGCGACGAAGGTATCTAGGGCCTCGATGAGCATTGCTTAAGACTCCAGTCTTCCTCAAGGAAATCAAAGAGCTCATGGTCTTCCTCCCACTCCTCGTTACCAGTAATCTTTTGTTGTAAGAGGCAGAGTGATGTTGCAGAATTGTACATCATTCTATAGTTGAAGTCAGTGACACTCCTTGACTCTCTTTATTTTTGAAAATTAATTCCTAAGAAGGTCAACTTCCTCTTTGAATGGCATTAATTCATAGGAGAGTGAAAGACACCCCATGCATTCCTTCATCATTATTTGGGCATCGTCTTATTCTTGTCCATTTGATGCTCCAACCTTAAGGTTGTTCGAAATGTGGCTAATTTTATCCCTACCCACACCTTAGCTATGTTCCAGGGCATTGTTATCATCTCTTTTGCCAATCTTCACTTTATCCCTATTCACCTTCCTCACCCCTCCTTCATTATCCTCACAAACCCTCTCCCAAACTATCACATTCCTCTTTACTTTTTCCTAATCAGCTCAATTATGAGGGGCCTTCCCACTATGAACATCACTTGAAGTTGTCCAATCTTTGAACTTTCTCCTTTTTTGGCTTGGGTCTTCATTTTTTCCAGGTTCTTTTTTTCCAAATTTAACTATCCTCTTTCATTAATGAAATGTCTGCCAACAATATTATTCTTATCTTTTGTGGTCATGACCCATGTCGACTTGCACATTTCCCTTTTTGAATCACTCTTGTCCCTACCTATACTAGAAACTTTTAGAATCAACTCCACTTTCACACTCTCCAAAAACTCAAATTGAATATGGGTGACAACTTTCAATAGTTTGTTGGGTTTTAAGGCATGTGATGGGAGGTAGATAATCCCCTTCCTCCTGTATGACAAAATATTATCATGCCAGTCAAGCCTTGAGTACTTCCTATTATAAGTGCATTGCTATATCTTAAAGTGGAAGCTCACATTATTAAAAGCATGGCATTTATATCTCCTATAAATTGCCACACTTTAGCCATCCCCTATGAATTTTGTCATTTAGCATCTTGGGACAATTTTCCCTACTCTGTGTGCTCCCTTAGTTCAACACCATATAAGCACAACAAGATGCACCAAATTGTTCTAAGAAACTTATCCATGCTAATTAGTTATAGTATGTGCTCTTGCTGAAGGAGGGTTTGAACATGGGTTGGGAGGGTATCTAGTCTCCTCCAACACCTTTGGCCTTCCAATAAAAAACCAAGTGCAACCATTGCATTAACAATCTTGTTTCCTTCTCTATAGGTATGGTTGAAATCAAAGGCCTCCAGATCTAAAATGAGTTTTTGATTATCATCTACAATTCCATCAAGTGACCAATTAGATTTTCAAAATCCTTTGATGATATGAATAATACTATTTGAATCCCCTGTATGGACAGGGCCTCAATTCTGATTGAGAGTGCTATTTTGCATTCCAATAAAAAGGCTATCCCTTTAGCTTGATTGTTAGTACTTCTAGCAAGGTTTCTAGAATAGGCTGCCATCATGTCTTCCTTACTTCTCCTCAAGAATCCTCGAGTCACCAAAATGCCTTGTGTTCTTCAAGAAATCTTGTCGAAGTTCAACTTATACCATCCAAGACTGGGGGGTACTATTAAGTTGTGATTGGGGTTCTTTACCTATCTAGTTATTTATTAGCTAGTTCTCCACTAAATCTCTCTTCATGCACTTAGTTAAGTTTACTAAGGGACATTTTCACTTTATCCCACATTGGTTGTGTTTTTAGTCTCTTGGGTGGTAAGTGCTTTATATAATCACCCATTTCTCTCTTATGAGAATCCCATTCCATTTCTTTGGATGTAGCTACATTGTAATTACGTTCTACTAGTTTTTCTCTTGCATTCCCCTAATTATGTTTTACTTCTTGAACATTTGCATTTCTCTCTTGAAAGCTAATTCTATGTTGTTATTTTGAGCTTGTATCATTGAAATTCATAGTTTTATTTCTATTTTTTTGCACTAGTATTTTTAGGTTATTCATCTTTTCGGATTTTACTAGGTACCACTTATTATTACCATGTTTTAATCTTTTCAAACTTAGCATAGGAATCCTGAAGGTTCCAATTATTAGACTTGGTTCTCAAAGGGGGTATGAAGAAAGGATGGACAAGGCCAAGAAGAAACAACCATGTTTTTCCATCAAAAACTTATGAAAGGATCTAAATACATCGACAACTGAACATTCCAATCCATGGAAAACCCTAGTATTTATTTCCTTCAATATGGTCCAACCTAAATGGAGATTAATTAATTGTCATAAAATAACGATACAAGGGTTACCTATAGGCCCCTCTCAATGTAGCCCCAACTACTAAATATCACCTACTAAGAATTGGCGAACTCCCAACTTCTGCAACACCATTCTCCAAATTTCCCAAGTAAAGTTATAGTGCATGAGAATATGTGAAGCACTCTCCTCTTTTTTCTTACATATTAAAAATTTTCTAGGGAGTTGGAACCCCCTCTTTGAAAGATTGTCTTGGGTGAGGATTTTGTTGTCCATAATAGTCCACCACAAAAAAAAGTTAATTTTGGGGATTAGTTATGGATTCCAAATCTTTCGCTAGAATTCAGTAGGGTTATTTGCCTTTAGGAGTGCAATATAAGAAAATTTAATTGAGAAGATAACTTTAGGGTTCATTTTTCAAAATAACATCATCCCTTTAGAATAGAGGTATCCTAATTTGTTTTAATAATACCTCTAGAGATTTGTAACCTCGTCCCTCAAGCTGGTCTGTTTAGGGAAGCATAAGGAGATTTCCTTCCAAGGCATCCTTGATGAGAGGTAGTCTACTACCAAATGTCTGAAAAATAATTTTTCCTAGAGAAAAGGTCTCTAAAGGTAGGATGTCTAACAAGAGGTTTGTCCCCCAGCCAAGTGTCATCCCAAAACCTAATCTTGCATCCATTTCCAATCTACCACATGAGTCCTATCAGAAAAATATTCCTTCTTTTTAGTATTTTGTTCTAGATCTTGGATCCATTAAGGAGTCCCTGAGTTGTTAGGACTCTAAAATTTATCATGAGTGATATATTTAGCACATGTTATGCTACAATGGTTAGCATTACGCAAGGCAACTCGCCACCCCATTTTAGCCATGAGTACTTTATAAGTAAATCAATTTTTCTTAAACCTAAAACTCCCATAAGTTTGAGGTGACATGCTATATTCCAATTGACAAAAGCCATTCTCTTCATCTCTTCCATACCTATCCATAAAAAAAAAATATTAATAAATCATTTTGAAATTATTTTTTCAAAAATTAACATATTGACTTTAAAAAATTAAATATTACTTTATATTAAAAATATATGTATAACATATAATAAATTTTTTAATACATACACTAATACCATTTAAATGTTTTCAATCTCACCTTGGATTACATTCATGATTACGCTCCCAATGATGTTGTGGAAAGATCTCAGCTTTGGTGGTGGCTGGCAAACAATTTGCCTCCTGCTACTTGGGTTATGTGTGGAGACTTTAATATGGTTGAGCTGGCCTCTGACAAGGAAGGGATTTTGCATTTTTGATGGACAGCTGGGGAGAGAGAAGCTCGGTACCATATGAGCAATAAATTGGGTCTTTTTGACCCCAATGCTAACCGCGGCCTGTAGGGTGGGGTCTGGCATACTTGGTCTAATTTTAGAGCTGGTTCTGACCGCATATTTAAGAGATTAGATCGTGCTATGATAATTGCTCAATATTTTTTCTCTTTCTCTGAAGATCGAGGTCTACCTGTCACTCCTTTGACAGATGTGACCTTGTTAGATCACTTCCCCATTTATTTTTCCATCACTTGGCATTCTTCTGCCAGGTGGGTAGCTCACACTCAACTTTTTCTCAACACGTCTGTGCTAACGAATGCTTCTACGATTTCTCACATTCTCCAAGTCTGGAATTTAGAACCTCGGCCCCACAATCATCTTGGTTGGATTCAATGGTGGAATGATGCCATCAACCGTACTGCGAGATTTCTTCGCATTTACGGCCGTCAGTTAGCCTACTACAGGAGGCGTGCTTATGAAGCTAACACTAAGGCTCTTCACAATGCTTCTGATGCACTTGCATTGAACCCCTTTGACACTAAGCTCCAGCTTAAGCTGGCCCATCTTTGACATGAGAAGCAAATTGCAGATGCCTATGCTGCTTGTGGAGCTCAAATCAAAGCTCGCCTCCACTGGCTGGAGGTGGACGATAAATCCTCTAAGGATTTCTTTCATACCCTCAAGGCCTGACATACCAATGTTGGTATTCAAAAAATCAAACAAGGATCTGAAACTCTTACTAAGCTCCCTACCATTCTTCAGGCTTTTGTTCAACACTATGAAAAAGTGTTTGCTTCACAAGGAAATTCTGTTGCTTGGGAGGAGGCTCTTAAGGCTTATATTGCTATTACTCCAAACCACGTAGCAGTTGAGCAACATGCCTTTTGTGAGAAAATGCTTACCATCAGTGATCTTAAAGAAGTGACTTTTTCTATGGCCGATTATAAATCTCCAGGATGTGATGGCTTCCCCTATGAATTCTACAAGCACTTATGGGATGCTATTGGTCCTGACTTGCACAAAGTTTACCTCGAGGCCTTTCATAATAAAAGTTTGGGTGCTATTATAAATAAAGGGAATATCAAATTCATACCTAAAGCTAGCGATCCTAAGGATATCTGCAATTGGAGGCCCATCACCTTGCTAAATGTCTCCTCCAAGATAATTGCTAAGGCTTTAGCTCTCAAAATCAGACATCTCCTTCCGCTTATTGTTCACCCTGCGAAAACTGGTTTTATTAAGTCCAGGTATATCCTTGACAACATCAATATTATCTGGGAAGGGATGGAATGGGCTCGTTAGTCTAAGCAGGACACTTTATTTCTTAAAATTGATTTTGCTAAAGCCTATGACCGCATTGAATGGCCTTGTATTCTTTCCATGCTCCAAGCTCTTGGGTTCAGTCCTCACTTCTTACAGTCTATGGAAATGCTTTTTGGTGATGCCTTTGCTTGTGTTACTATCAATGGGTCTCAATATGATACTTTTGGGCTTTTCAAATCCATCCAACAAGGTTGTTTGTTGGCTCCTGTGTTATATGTGCTTGCTGCTGAAGGCTTTGGGTATTTTCTTGCCAACTTGGTCTCCTCTGGTTTGGTTCAGGGCATTTCCCTACCTGAGTCCTCTTCACAGCTTGTTAATGGTCACTTTGTTGATGACTCATTTCTCACTCTTATTGAGGATGAGGAGAATATATCTAATGCTTTACATTGTCTAGACACCTTTTTTCAAGCCTCTGGATCTACTATCCAATGGCATAAGACCCTTTGTTTCAGACAGTCTTTCCTTCCAGCTCCTCCCTGGCTTTCTAAGTTCAACTAGAAATGGGTCCAACATGGGGAAGTTTTCCACTTTTTGGGCATTCCCTTTGCTTTCCATGGATCCTCTGTGGACTTATGGAATGTTGTGATTGCCAAGATTGAGAAAAAGTTGCAATATTGGATTTGCAAGCCCCTCTCCCTTGTTAGGAAATTTCATATTTGCTCCAAAGTTATGACTGCTACTCATGTCTACTACTCCTCTTGTTGGGGTCCTTTTAAAGCCTCATATCTTAAGCTAGAACACCTCCTCAGAGACTTTCTCTAGGCCTTTGGAGCTGACAGCCATGGGTTCCATAGGGTTGCTTGGGAGTATTGATGTCTTTCTCGTGATTCTGGCGGCCTTGGCCTTCTCTCCACTCAAAAGCAAGGTCATGCTCTCTGTGCTAAGTGGATTATTCAGGCTCTTACTGGTGATGAGGCCTGGAAGATCCTTGTCAGGAACTGCATCTCTTCAGGATTCCCTATTCACAGTCCAACTTGGAAGGGCATTGGTCTACAGACCTTGCTCATTATGAAAGAGCCTGTTCAAATTCAAGGTAATTTCATCATTAAGAGCATTTGGAAAGCCTGGGAAGCTATTAAGACTTGGCTTCATTGGGATGGTGATGGCTTTCACAATGGGCTTTCTTTCAATCAATAGAACCTTTGGTGGTCCCCGTTGTTTTCTATTCAAGGCATCCCCCTGGCTAAGACTCAAGGGGCCGGTACTCTGCATTTTTTCAAATGTGGCATTCAAACTCCCAAGGACCTCTTCTCGAGGGCCACTATGAGTCTTCGTTCTTGGGAGGATATGCAGGTGCAATATCATTTGGCTCGCACAGATCGTCAAACTTTTGATCTGCTGGTCTTTTAAATTCTTGATAATTTGCTTCATAAGCTTGGTATTCAGGCTAATACATTTGGGGTGAAATTGCGACGGCAATTTGCGACGACAAGCAAATGTCATGCGGTTTTGGCTTTTTTTTTTTTCAAATATAGCCCGACACCGTCGCAATTGCGATGACAATACATTTGGCAAGGTCGCCATTGCGACGTTGTCAGGATATAAGGACAAAAAAAAAAAGGAACGTTGTCATTTGTGTTTTCAACAGCGTCGTAACCCTTTGCGAAATCACATCAGGATATAAGGGCAAAAAAAACAAGAACGTTGTCATTTGTGTTTTCAACAGCGCCATAATCCTCCGCGAAATCACATCGGGATATAAGGGCAAAAAAAACAAGAACATTGTCATTTGTGTTTTCAACAGTGTCGTAACCCTCCGCGAAATCACAACTACAATTTTTGAGTACGTTGGGTTTATTTTTCTTTTGTCATTATTATGTAATTTGGTATTCAGCTGTTAGAGAGCTAAAATACCCAGAAATGAGGACATATCTATGTTGAATTTATTGTTAGCGGCTTTGGTTATTTAGAAGTTTAATTTTATTTGTTCATCTTTCAAGCACAAATGTTTTGTGGACTGTAACATCTTCATTGTTTCGGGTATGCAGTGAAACAGCCCTAACTTGCAATTGCGATGTTGTCGGGATATAAGGGCAAAAAAAAAAAGGAACGTTGTCATTTGTGTTTTCAACAGCACTGTAACCCTCCGCGAAATCACATCGGGATATAAGGGCAAAAAAAACAAGAACGTTGTCATTTGTGTTTTCAACAGCGCCGAGAGAGATTCCCTCCGCGAAATCACAGCTACAATTTTTGAGTACATTGGGTTTATTTTTCTTTTGTCATTATTATGTAATCTGGTATTCAGCTGTTAGAGAGCTAAAATACCCAGAAATGAGGACATATCTGTGTTGAATTTATTGTTAGCGGCTTTGCTTATTTAGAAGTTTAATTTTATTTGTTCATCTTTCAAGCACAAACGTTTTGTGGACTGTAATGTCTTCATTGTTTCGGGTATACAATGAAACAGCCCTAACTTGCGACTACCTTCACAGTACTTGTGTACATTATCATGTTGTCTTTACAGTGACTGTCCTCATTCAAGTGGCAATTACACAAGGGACAGTCACTGTGAGATGTCCTCATTTGTGACAAGGACAATCACACTTAGGACATCTCATAGTGATATTCCCTTGTGTAATTTCCACTTGAATGTATTGCTATTGAACCACATTAATGCTTTTCTTCTTCAACAAATGAGGACAGTCACTGTAAAGACAACATGATAATGTACACAATTACCAAAAAATGATCTTGTTAATTGATGTAACACTTTGTCTTGCTCACTCCCTATCCTTCACTAGGGTCTCTTTAGGCCAATGTTTTGACTTGATAGGGTACTTAACTATCCCTACACTCTTTAGGTATCTCTACCCAAGATCCCACTCCTTCAACTAGTGCACACCAACAAGAAATACAACGAACTCTGCTCAATACCAATCTAGCTACTAGGACACTCCTAGTCTTGTCTTCACAAATTGAAACACATTCAACTAGAACTTTACTCCATGGAGAGGCTGGCCACTAGGACCTCTATTGGTTTCAATATTACTCCTTCACCTATACTTTTCATCAGTACTTCAATCCGGTTCATCAAACCATGCCAATTGCACCCAAAAATAGGCTGCTAGCAATTAGGCCTTTGTCAAGCCTTTTTGTTTATATTAAGCCACCTAAAGGGCTTAGGATTCAGATGCCCTTTATTGAGAACTCCAAGATATCTAAGGTCTTCTCCTCCTAGATTTTTTGTATACCAACTACTACAGCCATGCCTGAAAACAAGTATTTTGACACAACTTGGACGATCTGACTAAGAGTTTGTTTTCTTAGCAACCAAAGAAACTCACCCAATCTTCTAATTTGACTTGGGGCTTCTTTAGATGTGTGTCTACCTCTCCATGAGATTTTAGTTGAAGCAACCAATGCATTCAACTTGTTGTAATCTTCTTGTAATGATTTGTCATCCCTAACTGTGCTCAACTGACTCACTTAGGACATCATTGCAAACATAGAAAATGAGCTTCCCAGGGCCCCTCCTTCCAAACATATAGTACATGGAGTCTCCTCACCCATTCCAAGAGCCCGTACAAAATTGACAATGGAATGATGAGCTAAGACTCCATTTGTTCAACCTGCCTGGTTCAAACCAATGATAGGGTACTTAACAAAAGAATTAACAAACTAGTTGGAATGCTTCAAAACTCAAAAAAAACACAACACAGAATAAAAAAACAACTTGTACTATCTTTTCCAATAGACACTGTGAGCTATCTAATCCATTAATCAACTGAAAACAAAGAAACAAAAAAACTCAAGAATTCACTAAAACCGTGTTACTCTACAAATCTTCTTAATTCCAAATGTTTTTCCCCCCAACCTTTTGCACAGATCGATGGAGGCCTCTTATAGTTGATCTGATGCCTAATTCAATGGTTTCATGTAGTTACATAACCATCTTACTCGAAAATGCTCCCTTGCACAAATGTTGTCAATGTTGTGAATGACAACATTGACAACTTGTTACAACCTTTGGGATTTTGGTTCAAAACTTATTGTTCAAACACCATAAGACCCTAACCATGACTTAGTTAGGCTATTTAGACCTCACATAGGCCACTTCTACACTTCTTTGCCCAATTTGACCCCTAAATGCTTCATTCCCACTTTTGCCACAATATTGGTAACTTGGGTACAAATTGGCACTTGCCTTCACAAAGGTCACACATGAGGACATCTCACAGTGATCGATTGTCCCTTGTGTAATTTCCACTTGAATTTATTTCTATTGAACCACATTAATGCTTTTCTTCTTCAACAAATGAGGACAGTTACTCTAAAGACAACATGATAATGTACACTCACTGTAAGGACAGTCACAAATGAGGACATCTCACAGTGACTGTCCCTTGTGTAATTGCCACTTGAATGTATTGCTATTGAACCACATTAATGCTTTTCTTCTTCAACAAATGAGGACAGTCACTCTAAAGACAACATGATAATGTACACTCACTGTAAGGATAGTCACAAATGAGGACATCTCACAGTGACTGTCCCTTGTGTAATTGCTGCTTGAATTACACAAGGGACAGTCATTGTGAGATGTCCTCATTTGTGACAAGGACAGTCACACATGAGGACATCTCACAGTGATTGTCCCTTGTGTAATTGCCACTTGAATGTATTGCTATTGAACCACATTAATGCTTTTCTTCTTCAACAAATGACGATAGTCACTCTAAAGACAACATGATAATGTACACTCACTGTAAGGACAGTCACAAATGAGGACATCTCACAGTGACTGTCCCTTGTGTAATTTCCGCTTGAATTACATAAGGGACAGTCATTGTGAGATGTCCTCATTTGTGACAAGGATAGTCACACATGAGGACATCTCACAGTGATTGTCCCTTGTGTAATTGTCACTTGAATGTATTGCTATTGAACCACATTAATGCTTTTCTTCTTCAACAAATGAGGACAGTCACTCTAAAGACAACATGATAATGTACACTCACTGTAAGGACAGTCACAAATGAGGACATCTCACAGTGACTGTCCCTTGTGTAATTGCCTCTTGAATTACACAAGGGACAGTCATTGTGAGATGTCCTCATTTGTGACAAGGACAGTCACACATGAGGACATCTCACAGTGATTGTCTGTAATGTCCCCTTTTTGGCTAACTTGGAAAACAGGAACAATTACTCCACTTCTCAGACTTACTCTATCAGATACTTACAATTAAACTAAGTAATGGAGGTTACTTAAGATATCAACCGCTATTTCAGATTCAATCACAATATGTGTGCAAGATGATATTGATACCAATATGTTTAATAGCACTGTCAGATATAATGATATGAAATATTCTATGAATATGATGTTTCCTATCACTTATAGTGATAGTATAATGATGCTATGTCTGATATAAACAATATCGATATACAATCAATAAGTATTGCTTACAGCAATGTATTTGCTGTGTCTGATATGATGATGTAATTATGCAAATGTGTAATATCGCTATGAGTGATATGTTGCTATTTTAGATTCTGAATTATATGCTTGCAACTTCAAATATTGATGCTGTTTCTGACTATCCTTTCTATCTGTGCAATCATGGTGCTGTCTCTGATCTGCAATGATAAACTTGAAACCAAACTGCCAAAGGTAGATGCTCTATTGAGTATATCCAAATATGGATAAGTAAATAAAGTTCTAATGATGCCTTGAGTGACTGACGAGAATGCATTCTTATATTGTCTTTAACAAATGAAGAGATGCTATGAATGAGACGTGTCTTGTTTCTTCCTCCATGTCCCTTTGTTAATCACACCTTTCCATAATCCGACAGTTCACATAATATTATTTCATTATTTTTTGATCATAGATAACTCCCAGATTGACTCAATATCAAATCTTTTTATGAAGGTAATCTTCCCTAATTGGTAGTGCAACCAGTAGTTAACATCCATTGTGTTTGTATTAGTTTGGTCTGACTATCATTAGTATTTAGTCAATCGATATTAACTCTTGCCTTATCCCATATTGTTATGATTATATCCAATCTTTCTACTCTGATATAAGTTGATATCATTTTCTGATAATTGTCCATTTATTGGTTGATTGCTAGTAATGGAGTTTGATCTTCAAATTGACTTCCATTCCTGTTAATACTTAAGGATACATTGTACTTATTATCCATGACTGATGCCTCATTCATCAATAGCTTGTGATATAATCACTGATGCTTTTGTGTTTCTACAAGATGTGGTTTATCTCAGACAATCGATAATCTTTCAATCCTTTAGTCAATATCCTCCTATGTGGTGTCTATTGATATAGATAGTAGAATTCAATCTAGTTTATGTTATTGTCATGATAACATAGGAAGTGATGGTGCATATTTGCTAGCGGGTCTTCATGTTTGATATTGCTTTATCAGATATGTCATTGTCTAAACTTGTGCAATTAATGATTATTTATAATATATGAATGGTTATCCTTCTTGCTTATCAATACATCTTCTGAAATACATAGCGACCTATCCCTTATTCATATCATGTTGATCTTGACTTCATAGTATTTGGTTCATTAATCATCCTCTCATGGTATCGATGTGTAATGACTAGTGATTGTTGTATCACTTCTTCATTCCTCATCGTGATAGATAATGCAGATGTTTAATGTAGATGTATATCGATTACAAATATTCGATATTGCTTTAAACGTTATTATTATTATTATTATTATTAATGTTATTGTTATTATTAAATATTATAATTATTATATATTATATATATTATATTATAATAATATATTAAGTAATAATATTAAATCAATTATTGATATAATAATTTTAATATATAAATAATATTAATAAACCTCTCAATATAAAACAATATGTTATCACTATAATAATATTTATTATTAATTTATATTATAATTATAATCATAATTATATTATTTATTAATATTTTAATATTATTTAATTAACATATTACTTATTATGCTAACTATATATTATTATTATCTTTTGATAATAATTATATATTATTGTTATATACTGTTAATAATAGATTATTATATATCATCTAATCATTTTATTATTATACTAAGTTCAATATGTCACGGCTCATGACATTGTCCCTTGTGTAATTGCCACTTGAATGTATTGCTATTGAACCACATTAATGCTTTTCTTCTTCAACAAATGAGGACAGTCACTCTAAAGACAACATGATAATGTACACTCACTGTAAGGACAGTCACAAATGAGGACATCTCACAGTGACTATCCCTTGTGTAATTGCCGCTTGAATTACACAAGGGACAGTCATTGTGAGATGTCCTCATTTGTGACAAGGACAGTCACACATGAGGACATCTCACAGTGATTGTCCCTTGTGTAATTGCCACTTGAATGTATTGCTATTGAACCACATTAATGCTTTTCTTCTTCAACAAATGAGGACAGTCACTCTAAAGACAACATGATAATGTACACTCACTGTAAGGACAGTCACAAATGAGGACATCTCATAGTGACTGTCCCTTGTGTAATTGCGACTTGAATGTATTGCTATTCAGCCACATTAATGCTTTTCTTCTTCAACAAATGAGGATAGTCACTCTAAGGACAACATGATAATGTACACTCACTGTAAGTGTACATTATCATGTTGTCTTTATAGTGACTGTCCTCCTTCAAGTGGCAATTACACAAGGGACAGTCACTGTAAAGACAACATGATAATGTAGAGAAACGTTGTCATTTGTATTTTCAACAGCGCTGAGAGAGATTCCCTCCGCGAAATCACAGCTACAATTTCTGAGTACGTTGGGTTTATTTTTCATTTGTCATTATTATGTAATCTGGTATTCAGCTGTTACAGAGCTAAAATACCCAGAAATGAGGACATATCTGTGTTGAATTTATTGTTAGTGGCTTTGGTTATTTAGAAGTTTAATTTTATTTGTTCATCTTTCAAGCACAAACATTTTTTGGACCGTAACGTCTTCATTGTTTCGAGTATGCAATGAAACAGCCCTAACTTGCGACTACCTTCACGGTACTTGTGTACATTATCATGTTGTCTTTACAGTGACTGTCCTCATTCAAGTGGCAATTACACAAGGGACAGTCACTGTGAGATGTCCTCATTTGTGACAAGGACAGTCACACATGAGGACATCTCATAGTGACTGTCCCTTGTGTAATTGCCACTTGAATGTATTGCTATTCAACCACATTTATGGGCCCGTTTGGACCACGACACACAGTAGCTTTAGTTCGTATGCTACCATTTCAAGTATGATTAATGAAGTTACCTTTATCATAGGATGAAAGTGAGCAGTCAACATACTAGTACAGAGCTGGCAGCATTAATACGGTGACTAGGGCATCGTTTAATGGTGGTATTGTGTTTTCCCGTGTTTAGGGCATCGACCTTTTGAAGCATTGCCTTCATCTTTCTTAAGTCTGAGTTTTAAGTTTGTTTATCTCTCTCGGTGCTGTTGAAAATACAAATGACAACGTTCTTGTTTTTTTTGCCCTTATATCCTGATGTGATTTCGCGGAGGGTTACGGCGCTGTTGAAAACAAAAATGAAAACACAAATCCCTTGTGTAATTGCCACTTGAAGGAGGATCGTCACTGTAAAGACAACATGATAATGTACACTTATAGTGAGTGTACATTATCATGTTGTCTTTAGAGTGACTATCCTCATTTGTTGAAGAAGAAAAGCATTAATGTGGCTGAATAGCAATACATTGAAGTGGCAATCACACAAGGGACAGTCACTGTGAGATGTCCTCATTTGTGACTGTCCTTACAGTGAGTGTACATTATCATGTTGTCTTTAGAGTGACTGTCCTCATTTGTTGAAGAAGAAAAGCATTAATGTGGTTCAATAGCAATACATTCAAGTGGAAATTACACAAGGGACAATCGATCACTGTGAGATGTCCTCATGTGTGACTATCCTTGTCACAAATGAGGACATCTCACAATGACTATCCCTTCTGTAATTGCCACTTGAATGAGGACAATCATTGTAAAGACAACATGATAATGTACACATACAATGAGTGTACATTATCATGTTGTCTTTACAGTGGCTGCCCTCATGTTGTATATTCTTCTCTGTAGATGCTACTATATGCTAGGGAACTTCTTAGAACTGTTGGTATATTCTTACAACTTGTTACACCTGGGATATTCTTCTCTGTAGATGCTACTGTGTGCCGTGGTCCAAACAGGCCCATAAATGTGGTTGAATAGCAATACATTCAAGTGGCAATTACACAAGGGACAGTCACTGTGAGATGTCCTCATGTGTGACTGTCCTTGTCACAAATGAGGACATCTCATAGTGACTGTCCCTTGTGTAATTGCCACTTGAAGGAAAAAAGCATTAATGTGGTTATATAGCAATGTATTCAAGTGGAAATTACACAAGGGATAATCACTCTGAGATTTCCTCATTTGTGACTATCCTTACAGTGAGTGTACATTATCATGTTGTCTTTACAGTGACTGTCCTCATTTGTTGAAGGAAAAAAGCATTAATGTGGTTCAATAGTGATGCAGAGTAGTCAGCAAGAAACTTGGATCTATGTCCCAACCCACTTCAAGACACCAAAATGACTCAACTAATCAATTAGGCTCTGATTTCTATAGGTTAATGTTTAAACTCTGCAAAGTAATGAATTTGAAGGTTTCAAGGATCACACAACAACTTATGGACTCAATCCCATTCAATAACAAATTTCCTTTTAGGGACAAGTTCCCTGATTTTCTATCAAAAGAGACTTTTAAGGTTCTAGATCTTACTTCCTACAGAAAAACTTAGAAACCCCTTAGATATCATCTAAATAACAAGAATCATACATTGGTTGTGATCTAAACAACCCAAGACATCAAAATAACAAACTGACCTAGTGACCCTAGTAGGTCTCCCAAACCTGCTCTGCAGCCATAACTCTGCAACTTGCCAAAGGACTCTAAGAAGTTATATGTTTTCTAAGTGTCCTTTTTGGATTTCTAACAGACCACCAACTCCCAGACCCTGACTCCACTACAGCATATCAATGTCTTCATTGAGTCCGCAGACCTAATGCATGCTTTTAGGTGTGGGTTCCAAAATAAAGCATTAAAAATGGGTGTATGAAACCAAGATCAGAGTTTTGGAGTGTTCTCCTGATCTAGATAAACAAGAATGCACAAGTTTTCAAGTCCTCAATACGATGCAAGCTTCTGATTTTAATCTGATTACCATCTTCCCAGCCAAAAACATGGTAGTTTTTGATCTAGGGCTCGCTCTCAACAAATGCAGATGCAACCCCCTGCCTCAGGGCTTTTAGAATATACAAATATACATCCTTAACTCTCATTCCACCAAGGAAGAAGGAATTCCAATGGTTGAAACGTGAGTTAAGGTCTTTACATCAGTCAAACCCTGAAAATGAGGGTTTGTAAACAATGCACAGAAAATTTGAAATAACTTAGATATAAAACAAAGAGAATCAATCAAACCAACTTCCAAAGCATTAGATGTCACTATTACAACTTCCACGAAAATTTTATCATCCAACCACCATCTGTACAGCCGTACAGAGTTCATTTTTCACCAGAAATGCACTAAAACAGGGTTATTTTTATTTTTTATGAAAGCAAAATGATTACAATACTAGTTCTTTGTCTGCCTTCGACCATTTGAAGCCTAAAATAGGCTCTCCAAATGTTGGTTCAACCATCTAGGTGGTTAGAACAGTTTATCCAACAAATGTCAACTTTGCTAAGCAACTTTTAAAGTTGCATTACAACTTTGCAAACAACTTTACCGAGAAGGTTAAAAATGTGTTGTGAAACTTTAGGAACCTTATTAAAGTTATTTTGGACCTTCAAACTTCTTAACAACATCTAAAAGACACCTAATAAACACTTACTATGCTCATTTCATCCAAGGACTCAAAAGATGCCCAAGATTTATAAGTCACCAAGAGGTCTTGTGTGCAACAAGTGGATGTTTATAAGGAGATAAAATCAATCCTTAATATTTATTACAAACCAAGAAAACATCTAAAACTCCTATTCTAATTTATTGTCATTCAAAAAGACTCTGATTTGTCATTCAAAAAGACTCTGATTTGTCAATCAAAAGGACCTTTCACCAGTCAATCCTTCAAAGCTCCAAGGTGAAAATCTTATGTTCCAATTGATAGGATTTGACTCCTTGGCTTCATGGAAACTTCCTTCAATCATGGTGTCTTTGGCTTGCATTAGGGATGACCCTGCATCAAATAGCAATGCATTCAAGTGGCAATTACACAAGGGACAGTACATGCCCATTAAAGTTGGTGTTTTGTTATCTAGCATGACAATGGAGACAGCATACTCTGTGTCAATTTTACTGATCAAATTTCCCTCCGCCAGGCAAAGCAACAATCTGGGTATGATAAGGTGAAATTTTGTAGTCCTTTTGGGTATGATAACAGTTCCAGTTTCCAATAAGATGGTTCATTTTTATAATCTAGCTTCAATTTCTCTTGTGAAAATATTTTTTTCATTTTATGGGTGGTAAAATATAATTATTATGCTAGAGGTGTGTACTTATGGATGATAATGAAACAAAATGATAAGATTTAAGACTTGTTTTTTTTTTAAATAGCAATTTAAGTTTCCTTCTATTATAAATTACTATTTTTCTATTTTTTAATGTATCTTTCCAGATCTTTTATATCAATTTTATTTATGAAATATAAATATATTAATAATGTTTTAGTGTTTTTAGGATTAGTTTATATCAATTCTATGTATCATCATTCGTCATTCAATTGTCAGTATTATTAATTTAGATTGTGCAATTGTAGAACTACTCGAATATGGGTTGGATGGATACTCAAGCAGGGGAACCCTCCTCAAATATCTCAAGCAGTGAACTTGGAAAAATGTGTCCTGAAGGAACCCTTTCCATCAGAGAGATAAAAGTACAAACAAGTAAAAGAAGCAGGCTCTGCAAATATGTTTTTGAGAAGAAAAATGATAGATTATTCGAGTATGGTTCATGAGGTATATCTAAAAAGACATTTTTTTTCTTATTATAATAAAAGAGGAAGTTGTGAATGTCAAAGTTGAGTGAAACAAAAATTATTTTCATCAAATTTTGTTAGGCTTGCTTTTGGGAATAGTTTCTTACAATATTGCTATTAAGATTTTTATTGTGTAGTTTTTAGATTAGGTTTATAAAATTATATTTCATGAGTAGTGATTCATATTAATCAATTAATGATACTTTTGGAAGGTATTTTCAATGTGTCAAATTTTGATATTTTTACAAGAATTAGATTGTGTAATTTTTTTAATTAAAGTCATTGACTCATATTTCATAAATAATAGTTCTCATGAATCCATCTCTTATAAGATTGAATAGTCTATTTAGGAAGTATTTCTGATAGTATGTCAAATTATGATATTACTATTACCATTAGATTGCATGGCTTTGAAGTCAACCTCGTTGACCCATATTCTTCTCTTTAGATGCTACTATGTGCTAGGGAACTTCTTAGAACTGTTGGTATATTCTTACAACTTGTTACACCTAGGATATTCTTCTCTGTAGATGCTACTGTGTGCCGCGGTCCAAACGGGCCCATAAATGTGGTTGAATAGCAATACATTCAAGTGGAAATTACACAAGGGAAAGTCACTGTGAGATGTCCTCATGTGTGACTGTCCTTGTCACAAATGAGGACATCTCACAGTGACTGTCCCTTGTGTAATTGCCACTTGAAAGAGGACAGTCACTGTGAAGACAACATGATAATGTACACATACAATGAGTGTACATTATCATGTTGTCTTTATAGTGGCTGCCCTCATGTTGTATATTCTTCTCTGTAGATGCTACTATGTGCTAGGGAACTTCTTAGAACTGTTGGTATATTCTTACAACTTGTTACACCTGGGATATTCTTCTCTGTAGATGCTACTATGTGATGTGGTCCAAATGGGCCCATAAATGTGGTTGAATAGCAATACATTCAAGTGGCAATTACACAAGGGATAGTCACTGTGAGATGTCCTCATGTGTGACTGTCCTTGTCACAAATGAGGACATCTCACAGTGACTGTCCCTTGTGTAATTGCCACTTGAATGAGGACAGTCATTGTAAAGACAACATGATAATGTACACAAGTACCGTGAAGGTAGTCGCAAGTTAGGGCTGTTTCATTGCGTACCCGAAACAATGAAGACGTTACAGTCCACAAAATGTTTGTGCTTGAAAGATGAACAAATAAAATTAAACTTCTAAATAACCAAAGCCGCTAACAATAAATTCAACATAGATATGTCCTCATTTCTGGGTATTTTAGCTCTGTAACAGCTGAATACCAGATTACATAATAATGACAAAAGAAAAATAAACCCAACGTACTCAGAAATTGTAGCTGTGATTTCACGGAGGGAATCTCTCTCGGCGCTGTTGAAAATACAAATGACAATGTTTCTCTACATTATCATGTTGTCTTTACAGTGACTGTCCCTTGTGTAATTGCCACTTGAAGGAGGACAGTCACTATAAAGACAACATGATAATGTACACTTATAGCCCGTGTACATTATCATGTTGTCTTTAGAGTGACTATCCTCATTTGTTGAAGAAGAAAAGCATTAATGTGGCTGAATAGCAATACATTCAAGTGGCAATTACACAAGGGACAGTCACTGTGAGATGTCCTCATTTGTGACTGTCCTTACAGTGAGTGTACATTATCATGCTGTCTTTATAGTGACTATCCTCATTTGTTGAAGGAGAAAAGCATTAATGTGGTTCATTAGCAATGTATTCAAGCGGCAATTACACAAGGGATAGTCACTCTGAGATTTCCTCATTTGTGACTATCCTTACAGTGAGTGTACATGATCATGTTGTCTTTACAGTGACTGTTCTCATTTGTTGAAGGAAAAAAGCATTAATGTGGTTCAATAGCAATGTATTCAAGCGGCAATTACACAAGGGATAATCACTCTGAGATTTCCTCATTTGTGACTATCCTTACAGTGAGTGTACATTATCATGTTGTCTTTACAGTGACTGTCCTCATTTGTTGAAGGAAAAAAGCATTAATGTGGTTCAATAGCAATGAATTCAAGTGGCAATTACACAAGGGACAGTACATGCCCATTAAAGTTGGTGTTTTGTTATCCAGCATGACAATGGAGACAACATACTCCGTGTCAATTTTACTGATCAAATTTCCCTCTGCCAGGCAAAGCAACAATCTGGGTATGATAAGGTAAAGTTTTTGCAACAATTTCTTGCTGCTGCTAAGGTTACCATTGTTTATGGTTTCTGTTATATAGTTCTATCTATATTGCTATATGGCCTTTTGTTTAGGATTAAGTAGACGAGGGAAAATATTTCTTTTGTGGATTGTAAACAAAACATTGAATTATTTCAGAGAACAGATCTAAATCTATAAGATGCTACGATGGAGCACATGACCATGTACTTGTGAATATTAGGATCCATGTTAATCAAATGACTGCTTTATGTAAATTACTTTTGAGTAAGTAAAAGGCAATACAATTTTTCGAAGTGTGCAAGGATTTTTATGATATACAGGTGTACGAAGAAATGAATCTGTGTTGTTTTGTATCAATATCAAACATCTCTGATATATTTTCATGTTTTATAATCTATTTTGCAGATGGAAAGTTGAAATGCCAGCTATCCTAGAGCAGTCAATAAGAATATTGTCTGATGCTGGTCTTGGTATGGCCATGTTCAGTCTGGGTATGTTTTGAATTCTTCTCTATCTCTTTGATTGAGGAGTACTCGATATATGCATGTGCTTTTTTCTTCTTTGATGGTTGTGAAGCTCTGTTTGTTCTAAATACCACTGTATTGCAATTGTATTAGTTTCATTATTTTCTCTAAAGTCACTGTATTTTTTCTTATTATAATAAAAGAGGAAGTTGTGAATGTCAAAGTTGAGTGAAACAAAAATTATTTTCATCAAATTTTGTTACTGTCACAAGGGATAGTAACAAAGCCCTAGCTTTTCCTCTGATATAGCCTTCTCCCATACCTCATCTTGAGATTCTTTGTCTTCTGTGTCATCTGATCCTCCTATACAAGTTGCAAATGAAATTTATCATTCATGTATAGACTAAGATAATATAATGCACTTGATATTTGAATCGTCGTACATGTATAGAATGACAGAATATAATGCATTCAATATTTGTATTATCGTTCATGTATATATTGAGATAATATGATGCATTTGATATTTGAAAAAAGTGACCGGATACCTTCTTTCTTGCCAAACGTGTTTTTACAACCTTCACATCTGCAGCCATCTGAGCAGCCAACCCCTACCTAAAATAAAAGATACGAGCACTAATCAGAATACACATAAACTACTCTCCAGCCTTTAACCTTAAATTAAGCAATCAATTGAAGATATCTACCTAATAGCATTCACAGTATTTCTTCAGACACATTGATTTCTTACAATTGTAGCCTCTTTTGTGCCTTGCCGATGCTGGAGTCTCGGTGCACTCTCTTTGCTGAAGTAAGATAGCGAGAAAGATAAGAACTCTCCATAGATAGTTAAGTAATAGTGATACTATAAAGAGAAAACACCAGAACAAAGGAAAACCTCTGAGTATTTTCTCACCCCATTAGTTGGTGGAGAGTCAGCACCATGAACAATTTTAGGAGCAAAAGCAAGCAGATTGCGTGATTCTATCTGCTGGCGTGTGCCAACAACCATATCTATATACTCGGGTTTGTTAAAGCACTCTTGACATGTGCAGGACTCAACGCAGTATACTCCTACTGCAAAACACTCACAATACCTGCAAGAGTACTAGTAAGAATTTCATTTAAATTAAAACTATAAATCTAGTCATGTCAATACATGAATTGAAATGCAAAAATCAAAAAACATCTATTTATTTAATTATCTGATCTGCTGCATCTAAGAGGTACGTAGAATGTTCTGGATTGCAATTTGCTTTTCTTAAGTGCTAACACATAGACCTTCATAGCAATGTTCAAGTTCCGAGACAAATAGAAAAGACATAGGAACCAAATAATAAACCCACTCTAGTGCACAAAGACTCACAATTTAAGGCATTTTGACTTTTTACAATTGCAACGTTTGCAACCTTCTTTATCCCCAGTCGTGGCAGACTTTCTTCTGGGCATTCAAAGAAAAAGTCAAAGCTAAAGAAAAGGATGCAAAAGTGAATTCAAAATTATCCAGACAACAAAGCATTACAAATGAAGACAAATCTCTGTAAAGTTGATAAAATCCTACAATTACCTTTTCTTCTTAGGACTGCTCTGATTATACTCTTCCCCTATACCAAATCCAAGTTGTCAAGAAATATCTTGTAGCACTGGCCTCTTCTTGTCAAGTGGACTTGAGTTCATATATTCAGTTTTAAAAGGTTGCCTACATTGCAATGGCTTTATGCGAACTGTTAGGGATCGAAAACATGTAGTGGACTTTGTGACTCCAATCTGTGTGTTTCTAGAAGACTGCACCTCCTGTTGATCAATTCTAGTCTTTTCCACAACTGACACAAGCATTCCAGGAGCCATGCTTGTATTTGTTGATACTGAAATATTTCCACCTGAGCTTACAGGAAGTAAAGAACTTGTTCGACTGTCACCAGGAGCCTCCTTCACTCCAGACAAAGTCAGCATTCCCTGCATGCCAGTAGCTCCCTTTGAAGTTGTTAGCAGCCCAGTTCCACAATTTAATGACATTGAAGAGGCAAGGCTATTTAAATGTAAACCAATCCCAGTTGGCATACCCACTGACATAGAAGAATGCCCATTATTTCTAAGTGAGCTGTCAGACTTGTCTGAGTTACCCTCAGATGCTTTATAAGAGCAAGATGAAAACTGTCCAACAGATAAAGATTGGGAACTTCTCCCAGCATCTGTACCTGCATCTCTCTTATATACTACAAGTTTCTTGCCATCAGAAATTGCAGTTCCCTCACGTGACATTGATGGTGAAGTGTTCTTTTCAGAACCATCATCTGTGGTTACCAATGTTCCTGTTTTAGGCAATAAGTTTGTTGCATTCCATGAGCCATTGGTCAAGTTTCTTCTGCGAGCTTCTGATGCCTCAAAATCTAAGCAGCGCCTACGCATGCCTCGTTGTGGTTGATTATCATTCTGTACATGAATTATAATGAGTAATCAGTTTTGGGCCTTGGAATCTTGTATGTAACATGCACAGGCATTTCATGGCTAAATGAATCTATTTTAAAAGCATCAACTTTTCTTACATGATGCTGGATACATAAGTAGAACAAGTGTATATCAAATTGGAAGCAATCAGAACTCCACAATGACATATTTTTTAGAGTACTCTTCAGTTTAAGTAATAATGCATTTATTGACACTGTAAAGACAACATGATAATGTACACTCATTGTAAAGACAACATGATAATGTACACTCACTGTAAGGACAGTCACAAATGAGGACATCTCACAGTGACTGTCCCTTGTGTAATTGCCACTTGAATGTATTGCTATTCAGCCACATTAATGCTTTTCTTCTTCAACAAATGAGGATAGTCACTCTATAGTGTACATTATCATGTTGTCTTTAGAGTGACTATCCTCATTTGTTGAAGAAGAAAAGCATTAATGTGGCTGAATAGCAATACATTCAAGTGGCAATTACACAAGGGACAGTCACTGTGAGATGTCCTCATTTGTGACTGTCCTTACAGTGAGTGTACATTATCATGTTGTCTTTACAGTGAGTGTCCTCATTTGTTGAAAGAAAAAAGCATTAATGTGGTTCATTAGCAATGTATTAAATAATTTTTTTTTTTAATCCACCCACGGGCGTCGCAATTGCGATGGGCGCCCGTCGTAATGTGACGCCCTGCCGTCGTAATGTGGTAGAGGCCCAGAATGGGTAAAGGGACAACATTGCGATGGGAGGGCATCGCAATTGCGACGGCAACCCATAGACGTCGCAATTTGCAACTAAAAAACTACGACGTCTATGGGTGTCGCTATTGCGACACATAGCCGTCGCAATTGTGACACATAGCCGTCGCAAAATGCCCCCAAATGTATTAGTGGCTATTCGGCCCTGGTGGAAGGATTGGAAATGGTATCCTACCACTCCTTTCAACAATTACAAGCTGAGGCTGGGCTAAAGATGGTTGTCTCCCCATCTTCCTATGGTGGACATTCTTAACCAGAGATGGCACCTTCAATCTTCCACTTCTCACTGGAGCTCTCGCTTTTAGACCGTCTGGGCTGCCATTATGGAGCCCAAGATGGCTCTCTTTGCCTGGTGTTTTCTTTTCCAAGGGCTTCCTGTGGGACCTAGGCTCAAACATCTAGGTGTTCACGACCCTAGATCAATGTCCTTTCTGTGGTCAGCCTGAGACTTTTTTGCACATCTTCTGGTTCTATAGGAGAGCTTAGTAGTATTGGCAGTGTATTCATGATTTTTTCAAACCCTTTAGGCCTAATCCTTTCTCATGGCATATGATTTTCATGGGGGATTCTCCTAGACTTCCTTCCAAGTTTACCTAGATCTGGCATACTTTCAGGATGGAGATTTTGTTCACTTTGTGGAAAGATAGGAATGCTGTTATTTTTTCTCACAACTTTCTTGATACAAATGTTGCTCTATATAACAAGGCTTGCATATGTAATAATGTTATGATGTAGATTTAGGTTCAAGCTAATAAAGTGGCTTTGGAGGTGGCCCACCTATAGGATCTTCTTAATCACTGGGGCAATACTCCCTGCACTATTGCCTAGGTTCCTCTTGATACCATCTCTGCTAAAGGAACTCCTCCCAAAGGCTGCCATCGTGGGCGCAACTCCTTGGCTCACCGCTCCCATACCCCACGGTCACAGGCTTCCCACTACCACTCTCCTAGAGGTGGTGATGATGGTTGGCGGTGCCGCTTGGCTTCTCTGTCTCGTCATACTTCTAGGTGGTCTCCAGCTCTGGCTCAGTCTACCCCTCCTAATGCTCCTAGTACCTATCATGGCTCTGATTGGCATCCATCCACCTCTTCCAAGTTTCCCACCTGGATCTGGCCATTTCTCCGCCCCGGGTGGAAGAGAAAGAGAAAGAAGCAGAAGATGATGGTTGGTTGATTCCTAACCCTCCTATTAACCCCAATGATGTGTGGGGTTTTGATGATAAAGATCCTCCTCCTTCTGGCACCGCTCTTGTTGCTTAAAGGCTTTATGCCTATTTTTTTTTAATGAATAGTTGTTCTTGTTTCTGGCTCTACTGTGTGAACTTTGCGGGGTGATTTTTATGTCCCTCGGCCCCTTTTTTGTGAACATGTAACTTTTATACTATATTAATAGAGAAGGCACTATTCATAAAAGAAAAACCTTTGTCAAGAAATATATCAGTCATTTAATTTGACGTGACAGTTGTAAAGTAAATAAAAACTCTTTCCATTCAAATTGACATCTAGGTGGTTATCGTAGCGGTTGAGTTTGAGTGAGTTTCGAATTGAGATGGAAAGAGGGTCAAATTTCTGCCAATTAAGCATGTAAAATTCTCAATAGGTGCCTCGAGATATATTAATATAATACAGTTGCATGTTGAAGCGCTTCAAAAGTGAAAATCTCTAATTTTAAATATCATCATTCCCTCATTGACCATTGGTTTACATATTATTTGCTTTTATATATATTAAAAATTAACATGTATTCCTATTGCAGCTGGCATAGTAATTTTTGGAAAATGGAATGCAAAGAGTCACTATCAATTACAAATGCATGTTATTCACAAATTAAAACATGGAAGTGGAAACAATGACGAAATTGGAAGATGAAGAGTCACAAATTAAAACATGGAAGTGGAAACACTGATGAAATTGGAAGATGAAGAGTCACGTATACAAAGGGACAATTTTGGCACTTATAAAACAAGAATATCACCACAACATTTATGTATTTTGGCCGTACTTTGCATTTGAGGATTTATATTGTATTATGTAATACAAGCATATGATCAACATCATTGTCGTCCTGGATAAGATGATGGCTGAAGAAAGATTTATCTGTTACAATTCAAATATTATCAATTCCAGTGGTGGATGAAAATGTAAGTTGAAGTGATTATGGTTCATCTTTGTTGAAATATTTTATTGCAATGCTCAAGATGATAAACTTTCACTCCCTAGGGTATATTACCATTTTCTTTATAATAAAATCCATTTTGCTTTCATGTTTTTTGTAATTTGAAAAAAACCAATTTAATTAATGATATATAATCTTTCATTTTAGTTTATGGCTTAGTTCTTAGCAGTAAAAATGTAAAAAAACTATCGAGGGGAAATGCATAGAGATGTTTCTAGTTTGAGTATTGAAGTGGCTTTTCTCAAGTTTTCATAGTAGGTTAGACCTTCACAAAATACATCTATCAAATTCAAAACATTTCAAGAAAATACGATGTAGAGATAGATAGCAATTAGGGGGAAGAAATGGTTAGAAGCGGAGGGAGATAAGAGAAAGGGGGAAGTGGGAGGGGAAGAGATGAGGTAGACAGAGAAAATAGGGAGGTGGAGGGGGAGAGAGATCAGGTAGATAGAGAAAGGGGAAAATTATCTCTCTCTCTAACCATAATCCATCAACCCTAAATCCTTTATCCTTGTCTATCTCTCTTTCCCCTATCTCTCTCCCTCTTTTCCTTCTCTCCATCTTCCCCACCTCTCCCCCATGTCCCCCTCTTTCCCCTAAACCATAATGTTTTTATATGGAGCCTAGTTAGAGTTGGAAGTTAACTTTTCCCCACTTTCATTAGTACAATTTCCCCCCATATTCTTGAATGGGGGGTTTGGGAGCAGTATCCCCAACAAGGTCAAGGGGTAGTGCCCCTTGCAGGGGTCTGGAAGCAATGCCCCTAGTGGGGTCAAGGGGAAACACCCCTCGAGGGGTCAAGGGGTAGCGCTCCTTGAGGTGTCTAGGAGAAGTTCTCCATGCATGCTCCAATTAGCACCTTGAGAACCACACAAGAATCCATGGCACTGTATGCACCCTAAAATGGTCACCTAGACTTTGGGCCCCCATTCAACAATTTATCAAATCCCTGAATCAATATTTTCAAAAATCAGCATTTTTCAAATATATAAATTTCCTTGATTAAATCCTATTTTATCATTTTCGATTATTTGCCTTGGGCTAACCATTTTATCCTAAGTCTTTATTTATTTAAAAGGAATATTTCCTCCCCTTTTATTAAATAAAAAGCCCCCACTTTTCCTCTTATCCTAAGTTGCACAAATAAAGCATTATTCCTATTTCATAAAAAAGAAGAAAAGCACTTTTTGTCTCATATGGACACAAAAGTGAACTCTTATTTTCCCATTGGAGGATACTTGTGCACATGGATTGCTCCTCTTTCAAGCTCCACCCTTGATTAAATCTTTTGCCTCTTAATCTCAATGGTCTATTCCTTCTCATTTCCTATAAAAGGAGAGCTCTCTTCCTCATTTTCATATGCATTTTTGAATACTAATGTTATGCTATAGGTTTTCTAGGTCACTTTGGAGCTTTTGAAGATTTGGAGCATTCTTGGCTTACATTTTACATGCTTTCATAGTTTATCTCTTGCATTCTAGTTCCATTATCATGGCATTCATAGTATAGATTTCCTTTATGCTTTAGATTACTTCATCTAGTCTAATTAGGAAGGATTTGTAACACTTGCATCTTTTCTTTCATAGTTTAGTTTGTACTTTCATTTCCATAGCTTAGCTTGCACCTCTCATTTCTAGCTTGCATATTCATCTTAATCTAGTTTTCATTTGTATTTCATAGTGATTCTTGGGGATATTGGCATTCTTTCCCTTGTCTTCATTTGAATCTCTCATTGTGTGGTTGACTAGCAAGGTCATTAGCTTAATAGCTCTAGCTAAGAGCAAACTTAAAATAATCTTGCAACTCCATACATAGAGAGCTCTAGGTCATTTTCTAAGGTTTCCCCTTCATGGATTTCCTTGGATATAATGACTTAGAGAAGTACACTATTTAGTGTGTACAGGCGCACACCATTTTCTCAATGAAATATTTGTTTTTTTACATTTGGCACATGCCATATATGGCGTGCACCGTATTTAGAAGTTTTTTTTGCATGTTTTTATTTCCAAATAGGGTATACATCCTATAGGATGTGCTCCCTATTTGGCATGCACCCTTTTAACTGCATTGAGGTCCACCAAAACTAAGGCTTTGATTTACTGGGCCATCCATCCCAAAGGCTTGGAGGATTCAAATAGGTCGAAGACGTGTTTTCCAAGAAGAATACAAAAAATTCACATTCTTTCTTGTGTGCTCCTTGTCAAGTTTGCACCTGATTAAAAAAAAACAAAATTAGACAACATGATATTCTAGATCTCTTTGTTATCTATCTAACCATATATTTTATTTTGAATTCTGATTATGTTAAGCTTTTCATCACTAGTTTCTTTTGTAATTATGTTTGATTTTTGTCAAAAAAAACTTGTAGTATTTTGGGCTTAGATTTTGGCTCACTCATCAAATTTTGAAATAAGTTACTTTTTTAGAAACTTGACTACATTCTACACACTTTGAAATTTTTTTTTTCTATTTTATATTAGTTTTCAATGATTTCTAGGGGGAGCAAACACAAATTTCTCATTTTTCAGGATGTGTCTACTTCCAAAATTCATAAAAAATCATACATTCATCAAAAAATTAGTAGAAAAATACAAGGTAAACTACGTGGTGTTAGATATCTACTCATTAGAGAGATTATTTTTTTTAAAAAAAAGTTAACATTCTAGGGGGAGCACACCAAATGCTATGTTATGTTTTTTCACAAAAAATAGGACCACTTTTTGTTCTCCCCATTTTTGAGGGCCTTAATATCCACCATTTTTAATATAAATTAATAGTTTAGAAACTTGATTCAGAGTACTACAACTCTTGTTCTTGTCACATCTTGAAATTTTGAGTCTAACTATCTTCAATTTATCGTCGAAGTTTAGAGTTTTCCAATTTCAGGAAAAAATTGGAATCTTATACCACCTTTTGGGTCCCCCATCTTTGTGTACTTATCCATAAGTGTAACTTTTTTTATTTTTTCATCTTCTATTATTTTTCTTATTTTGCATGGAAATTATTTCAAATTCTAAAATCAAACCAATTCTATTTATCTATAGTCTAATCTTTCTTTATCATTCTAGATATAAATGGAATCGTTCTATTCTTATTTTGATTTTGCATAGAAATCGATTCAGATTCTAAAATTAAACTAAATTCTAAGTTAATGATATTTGTAAAAACTCTTCTATGCAAATCCTTTTCTAATTTCTAAATTTATTAAAAAATTGAAGAAAATAAAAACCCATTTTTTTAAAAAAAAAGTCTAAATTATCTTTTTACATAGTAATTTTTTAATATATGAATCTATCTCTACTAGGTGATGCACTCTATTAGGTTATAAAATTTAGGGTTGTTGTATTGTCTATGCCCTCTGGTAATTCCGTAGTGCATTAATTACAGGATTTCTAGGGCAATTTTTAATGGCTCTAAACAACTTTAGCGCAACAATTTATGTTGGCACTGGTGTTTTAATTAGCTTTGGGAGAACATAGCTCCATTGAGAAAATGGACCTGCAAATTACTACTAAATTTATTTCACGAGGTAAGAATTTTTCTTCCCCTAATGTTGTTTTTCCAGTACAAGATTTTAACAATGCTTGCAAATGGTTAGAGAATTTTACAGGTTAATAGGTTACTTTGTGGATCGTGTTCCTCTCGAAAGTATGTTGTGGGATTAGGTTTCCAAGGCTCAGGCCCCTCATGGGGTCTTCTTGGATGTCATCCTAAACTTGACCAAGGGCTTCTTTTTGTTTCATTTTGGAAACCTATCTCATGTGGATAGGGTGTTCTCAAGAATGGTTCTTGGTTTTTTTGTTACTCTTTGTTGGTTTTTCAGCCTTGGTCACAATAATTTTTAGTCTCTAATGAGAAAAAGATTAAGGGTCTGATTTGGGTTGAATTCGCCAATCTTCTTTTTCCTTTTTGGCCTTTCTTCCACACCATAGCTAAACCTCTTGGTAGGGTCATTTGTATGGATCCAAACCGCTTTTTTCATGCTTCTCCTTGGAAGAGGGTTTGCATAGAAATTGATTTATCCAACAACCTCAAGGGATCAATTGAGATTCAAACTGGCGGGAAATGCTTCTCACAATAGGTTTTGTATTTAAATTTTCCCAAAACATATTTATGTTGTCAATCCTCAGAGCATAAAATTAAGGAATTCCCTGTTGTAACTCCAAGGACCAAGTATCCTCCTAAGGAGGTTATTTTTTATTGGAACCCAGACACCCCAAAAGAAAATGAAGGATGGACCATAGTATTTCATAAAGGAAATCACACTTTGGCATTCTAGCCGAAGCAAGATTCCTCCTATGCTTTTCTATTTCAAGATTCTGTGCAACCCAAGGTGCCAAAAAATACCTCCTCAACAAATGGTATTTCAAATATTTCTCTAGAGGGGAATAACATAACTATCCATGATTCTTAGGTGAAGATTCAGGGTGAATCTAGTCCTCACACAATGGGGGTTTACACTCCTCAATCTGATTCCTTGATCTTTGGCTCATCTTCTTCTTTGTATCGTTCTCATATCCCTCCAGGGAGGGATGAATTAGAAGAAAAAGGGCCAGAAAAGCGATAGGTGATTGGGGGATCTTTACCCTGCCTTTTGTCCAAACACATATTTTTTGTAGAACAATTTATCCTCTTTTGGGGATGAGGATGACATGTATGATGATATAAAATAAATTTCATATCATGGAAGTTTGAGGTCCCATAGACCTTTCCTACAAGTATGTTTTACGATATGTCCATCAAAAGTATCATGTTATTGATGTTTTTTTGTCTTTGGGAATTAAACATTTCCACCTTCATGTTATCTGTGGCATGTCATTTTATTTGGTCAAATAGTCTAGTTATTTATTCTGACCATGAAGCTGGTCTTGGAGGGGTTATCACCCTTCTTTTTCCAAGGTGGAGATATGAAGTTGTTTTTCATGGGGTTGAACCTAAGTGATGATAGTTTGAGTCCTCATGCATATCGATAATCATTCTTTTGGGATAATCAATGGTTATGCTCCCAATGATGTTGTGAAGAGATCTCAACTTTGGTGTTGGACAACTAATTCATTACCACCTGCCACTTAGGTTATGGTGAGGATATTAATATGGTTGAGGTGGCCTCTGATAGGGAGGCCATTTACCATTTTGATGGATAGTTGGTGAATATGAGGCATGGTTTTACATGCGTAATAAATTAGGCCTTTTTAATCCCAATATTAACTATCGTCAATCGCAAGTTGTTTGGCATACTTGTGTAATTTTTGAGTTGGATTTGACATAATTTTTTAAGGCTTGATCATGCAATGATTTCCAATCAATCAATTTTCTCATTTGGAGAGGACCAAATTTTTCATTTTTTACTACTTCCTGAGGTCACTTTGTCAGATCATTTTCCCATTAAATCCAAAATTGAGTGGTAGATAGAATTTCGACGTCCTTTCAGACACATGTTTCTTAACATGTCTTTGTTGATTCACCCTCCTATACTATCACACATTTAGCGGATTCGGAGTTTGGAGCCCAAGCCCACTGAACCAACTAGATAGATTTCATGTTGGAATAGTGTTATTCTTCATACTACAAAATTCCTTTTCATTTATGGAAGATAGCTAGCTAATTTTCACCAGTTGTCCTATGTAGTTATTACTAAGGATTTATGTGTAGCTATAGAGAAATTGGCTACAGATCCCCTTTGCACTAAGTTACAGCTATACCTGTAGCTACTCTCCATCATCAAAAGTAGATTGCTAAAAATTATGCTGCTAAAGGTGCTTTGATTAAAAAATGTACTCATTGACTTAAGATTGGGGACCGAGCTTCAAAAGAGTTTTTTTTAGCTTTTTGACCTTGTCAATCTTCCCTGGCATTAAAAAAGTTTTAAAAGGAAATTTAGTGCTTTTAGAGCTACTTGCTATTTTGCAAGCCTTTGTGCGTCATTATAAAAAAGTCTTCATTACATAGGAACCTTATGTTTCTAGTCATCAAGCCTTGGAATAATGCCTTACAACTATTTCCTCTTACTTTTTTGACTCACATAGGGCCTTCTGTGATCAACTATTAACCCTTAAAGACCTTAAGGAAGCAACCTTCTCCATGACAGACAATAAGTTCCTAGGATGTGATGGCTCTCCCTGTGAATTTTACAAAGCACTTTGGCCTTCTGTGGGCTTTGACTTACATAAGGTGTATTTAGAAGCATATCATTTTGACTCACTAGGATAAGCAATAAATAAAGGCATTATCTTAAGGCATAAAACCCTATATTACATGAAACCTTTTTTACTAGCTTCAGACTGGATTCTTTAATTTGGTTGGAAATGGATTCAACATGGGAAAATTTTCCACTTTTTGGGTATTCCCTTTGCCTTTCATGGCTTGACTATTAACCTTTGGAATGCTTTTCTAGCTAAGATTGAGAAAAATCTTGCATATTGGATTACAAAGCCTCTCTCTTTAGTAGGGAAATTTCATATTTATTCCAAAGTGCTTGCAGCCACCCATGTCTATTATTCCTCATGTTGTGCTCTAAAATGTTCTTATAGAAAACTTGAAAAGTTTCTGCATGATTTTGTTTGGGCCACAGATGCAGAAAAGCATGGTTTCGCAAGGTTGCATGGGAATTTTGTTGTCTCCCTAGAGAATCCATAGGTTTGGTACTTATCTCAACCTAAGAATAGCCTAGCTTTCCTTGTGTGTGAAGTGGGTGATTCAGGCCATCTCTGGAAATGAAACCTGAAGATTCTCCGCTGGCATTATATTTCATCTCATTTCCCACTTCATAGACCAACATGGAAGGGGATTGGATTTCAAACACTTTTGCCAATAAGAGAGACAATTCAGATCCAAGGCTCATTTGTTGCTAAAAGAATTTGGCCTACATGGGAAGTGGCCAAGTCTTGGCTCTGTTGGTATGGCATTGGCTTTCATGATGGAATGTCCTTTAACTAACATGATATTTAGTGGTTTCCACTTATTCAGGTTCAATGCCTTCCTTTTTCCTTTCTCTTGGGTATCCACACTCTTTGATTTTATAAGCATTGAATTTGGACCCCTTGAGATGTATTTTCTAGACCTTTAATGAGCCTATGCATCGAGGAAGACCTATAAGTTCAATTCCACTTCAATCACCAAGATTGTCATACTTTTGATCTAGTGATTTCAACTTTTCCTTTGGATTTGATTCACAAAATTGGTATTTCATCCGCCAAGCCATTGTGGAAAGATTGATGTTGGTACCCATAGAAATCATTTTATAGCTATAAATCATGTTTGGGTTATCACTGGCTCTCACTCCATTTGCCTATGGTTGCTATTTTGAATTACCACTGGAATTTGTAGTCCTCTCATGCTCCTAGAGAAGGAGATTTTTTACTATTTGGTTTGTTGTTACAAAGCCCAAAACTACTCATTTTGTCTAGTGTATTCTTTTCCAAGACTTGCCTTTGGGTCTCTGTCTTCAACATTTTGGCATACTAGACCCTCACTGCCCTTTTTATGGTTATCTCGAGTCTTTCCTTCATATTTTATGGTTCAATAGAAGGATACAACAACCCTGGGTTTAGATTTATGATTTCTTTAGTCCCTTTTGACCATAATTCTTTACTTGGTATATGGTCATATTGGCTAACTCTCCTAGATTTCTCTCTCAATTCCTTCATATCTAGCATACTTTATGGATATAAATCTTTTTTTCTATTTGGAAGGATATGAATGCGGTTATATTCGCCCACTCATGTATTGATACATTTGTTTCTATTTTTTATTTTAAGCATGTATTTGTAATAATGTGATGTTACAGATTCAAGTACAAGCATATAAGGTGGCTCTTGAGCTAATCCATCTGCAAGAGCTATTGTAGCATTTGGGCAATGCCCCTTGTATGACTGCTAGATGGATTTGTCTTCAACAACCATTCGCTATCCCATGGTCATTATCATGGTTGCAATACCTCTATCAGGTATTCCCACACACTGCATTCACAAGCTCTTTGGCAAAATTCCTATGACTGTCAAAATTTCTTGCATTGACGGTCCTGTTGGTCTTGCCTTTAGATGGCCCTTTGCTAGTGGTGTTTCTTTTACTTTGACTAGTACAGGTTGGCCTGGTTCAAGTGATGATTTTGGTTGTCCATCCTCTTCAAAGTCCTTTCTCCAGGTTTCCCTGGCTATTTCTCCAATTGGATAGTATAACGAGGAGGAAGAGTAGACAAATGATGGGTGGTCTATTCCAAACCATAATCTTGACACCGCTGATGTATGGGGAAAGAAGGATGATCCATATCCATCTCCATCATCTGGTACTAAATTAGTTTCTTAGGTGTGTTTCTGCTTCTAAGCTTTGCCCATGTTAATGTTGGTTTTTTATATCTAGGCACAACCTGTTTGACTATTTTGGGAGTGATTTTATATCCTCGAAAAACTTATATTTTGAATTATGTATTAATATTTTTTAATTAATAGTTAGGCTTAATTCATTAAAAAAATTTTTTTACAAAAAATCTTTCCATTTCTATTATTTTTAATAAATTCTCTCTATTTCATTGGCATGCAAGAAAGGAAATTAAAGTGAGGACATACAGTTTAAGGTCTACGAAACATAAGATGTAAGCAAACATTTTTTTTTGTCCAAGGAAGTTATTTATGGGTGAGATGAATCATTAGTTCTATGATTGGATAGCTATCAAAGATTTGCACAAAGCTTTATAATAAAGTAATTTTCTTCATTTAAATGATTTTATTGGATTGAGATACAAAGTACACCCTCTAGAAAGGATACTTTATTGTTCAAGATTAAACAAATAAATTTTTTATTTTATTTTATAATATATTTTATATAAATAAATATAATATAAATAAAAATATCAAATTATTATTTGACAATATTCACAAATAAGTTCCAAATATCAACACAAATTTTCATTTATTTATTTATTTAAATTATGCATTTAATTAAAAATACCAATTCAATCATTGTCTTTAATATTAATTATTTATTAATCATAATTAATACATACTTAAATAATTTTTTTCATTGCATAAAATAGTAAACCTTGGATTGGATACTCTAGATCTAATTTATCAATGCCATAAAAGTTTATAATTCAATTTAAAGGCTAATCATAATTTTTTAATGTAGTATGGTAAATGAGTTATTTGTCTAGTATTTTCTATTGAGAGAATTAAGTGTATAAACTATATATTTGAGGTAAAAATTAGACTAATGTTTAATAAAATAAATATTAGATTTTTTAAAAATAGGAATGCTTTAAGTTCATGTTCTACCAAGATTAACCACTTTTTAAAGACCAATAGATGTAAAAAAGAAAGACACTTTTGACATGTTATATATTCAAATAAGTTATAAAAAATGAGGTAAGAACTAATTAAATGAGATTAGGGATTAAATATAGTTAAGGTTAGGATATATTTTCATGCATTAAATTGTCAAACAACTAGCAAGGATGTCAAATGGCTATTGAAACAGATTTTTAAAAGAAGAGAAACACAAAAAGACAATGGTTTTTTTAAATTTTGATCATGGTTTCCTAAAAATTTGATGTTGCTAACAAATCACAAATAATAAGCATATGAAAAATCATTTTGTGAAGGATGTCTATCCATGTGCTTAGGAGTGTTTTCCAAATGTTGTATATATATATATATATATATATATATATATATATATATATATATATATATATATATATATATATATATATATATATATATATATATATATATAATGTGCAAGATGTTAGTAGTCATAGGTTAGAAAATGGGGACATTTACTTGAGAATATAACAGTTCATGGATATTGAAGATAGGTAGCTTGCATCCCACCATTTGCTTTAAGATCTTTCATTATAAATTGCAAGATTGAACTAAAGTTTAGACTTTATCGATTAATGGAGTGAATCATTTGCTTTTGTATTTTTCTACTATTTTTATTTTTAACTTTTAGCAAATCTTTGGATTGGATTTTTAAACATTTAAAAATGGAGACATTTACTTGAGAATATAACAATTATTGATATTGAAGATAGGTAGCTTGCATCCCACCATTTGCTTTAAGATCTTTCATTATATATTGCAAGATTGAACTAAAGTTTTGAACTAAAGTTTAGACTTTATCGAGATTAATGGAGTGAATCATCCGCTTTCATATTTTTTTATTATTTTTATTTTATACTTTTAGCAAATTTTTGGATTAGATTTAAAAATAGTTCTGTATGTTTAAATGAATATATAAAATCAATTAGAGATATACATGTTTATTAATTATTTAAAATTTGATATCTTGAGATGACAAATCATAGTCATCTTTCAATAATTTCTTTTCCTAAAAGCAAAGGCCTCATTTTCTGTCACGACCGGTTTTGCAACCCCCTTTTTATGCGGATCATTCAACGACTTATGCCGACTCGGATGAATCGACCTTTTGGGTAACTATAAAAAATGGTTAATTGTTATTTAATGAGATGAATACTTGGCAAATGTTGTATTTTTTTTTAATGATTATTTAAATTTTGGAGGTATATTTATCATGTGGTGAATTACTGATGATCATTTTCTTGTCGAGTGTTTGAGTTGGGTACAGGTCGGAGGACAGAGGTGTGGTTGAGGAGAGAGGTCTAGCTCCCCACCTAGTGTCAGATTCGGATGTAGTAGTGCCACACACACACCACCATATGATTATTTACTAGTTTCGCTTTGAGTGGTTAATGTTCAATGATTTAAAATGACTATTTGCAATTAATTATGTATTTCTTTATTTGATTATATAATTATGAGGTAATTGCTATAAAGGAAGATATTGTTTTTAAATGTCTAGTTATAAATGGCATTGAAATTGATTAAATGATTTTTCTAAAGTATTTGTGCTTTAACTTCTTTCGTTTACCTTGATTATTAACGGAAAGTGAAAACAAGAAACGGTTATTGGCAATGATGATTAAATGCCGAAAAACCTTTACAATCAGGGACATCTTCTTGACATGTACGAGAATCACTGCAAATAAAATTGGGGGGAAACGGGTTTGCTTTGGGGGTTATTGGGGGTTTTGGTTTTTTTTTGAAAAGGAATGACCTTGCACTGAGAACAAGATTGGGCATACTACATTAGACGTAAGGATTGGGGAAGAGTCTCAATAGAGCCGGAAGCCCAAAGAGCCACGTCCGAACTCCATCAAGCTATCAATCGATACCAGGCATGTTTTTTTTGTTCTTCTTGCTTAAGACAAATGCTTATGAAAACTATTTTAGATGTGTTATTTATGGAACGTGAATCAAGTCTGAGATTGTTAAAAGATGCTTGGTGTCATATTGGATTTCAAACTATTCTCTAGAAGTTAGTTTATGTACGGCTGAGAGTGGGAAGGAGAGCGCTTGTGCTTTGCAATTCCCTATTTTATGTTAGCCTTAATAGACACCTCCTCGCGTTGCACTGTTTCATGTAATGCCCAATCTCAATTTTTTTTTTAGAGGTCCTTGGTAACATTTTTATCATTAAACCTCACTTGTAATACTAGCAGGAAAACGCAAGTTGTGCATATAAGTCCGTAGTTCAGCAATTGAATGCAAAATTCCTTGTTGGACAATCTTCTTTTTACGTTTCTAATTCTGTCCCAATTTAATTGTATGAATGGGCATTGGAACTTACAGCGATCAGGTTAGTAAATGTTTACACATACCACATATTAGACACCAGTAGAACCTCTGCGCTGCAAGAGTATCATCCCCTGCTCTGTGTATTTTGGAGCAAATTAAAGAAACCAAAACTCTATTGAATGGTCTTTATTTCTTAATGTAGTGGAGATAGGACATTGTTAGGGCAGAAACATTAACATTGAAAGTTTCTAAAATAATTAAAAACATATTGGCCCTCATACAAGCAAGCTGACGTAGCCCAAATTCTGTGTTAAAGTCCTCTTGCTATCATAGATAAAGAGGATAGTTGCGAAGGTTATGCTCTGAATTGTTTATAGAGCTTTTCCAATAACTCTATTTTCTACAGAGGTCTTTAAAGTAGGTCACGCCACCTGTTTTCATGTTTGTAGGCAATTTATATTAATAGGTTTGAATCGTAATGTTCACCATTTTCCAATGGGCTCAGTGGAATAATGGGCTATACAAAACAAAATTGCAGTTTCTGCATATCAAAGATACGGTAGTCAGCTGAGCAATGGCCCTGGAAATATCCCACAAGCTACAAGGCATTGACTGCAGCTGTGTTTTACTTTGATTGTTAAGTCTATTGTTCTCAGCAATGAGACCATTTATCTTTTTTTTTTTTTTAAATGCTTTGTTTCCAATGATAAACAAATTAGTCTGCATGTTCAAAAATACTCTAGTATATCTATGATGGGTATCTCTGTATTGAACATATCATAATTAAGGACTCTGTGCTTCCAAATCAGGTCAATTGTGAGATCTTTGGATAAATTAGAATTGTGAACAGTTTATATTTTCACAGTTAAACATAAGCTCATGTATCTGGTTATGATTTATCATCTTGATTCAAATAAACTTGACAGCTTTATTCTACCCTAAAATATTAGTTGTCATTCTCATCTTCTACCATTGTTTAACAATTTCAATTTAGCTGCGTCAGGAACATAAAAGTCTGGCTCTACTCTTTTGGTTTCTATTCAGACCTTGTTCTTCTGTCAGCAAATGCCTCATTCATTTAGTGAAACTTGAACTTGTCGGCTTCAGTTTAGCGTCTTTATTTCTACACTCTTCTCTTGTTTTTAAACATAGTTTTTCAAAACAGAGCAAACTGGATGAAACTTCACAGCAGATATATAGATTTAGAGTACTGAATAATTAATTAAACACTTTGATATGATTGAGGAATTTGTTGAAATAAGTTTTGAGATGCTGTCATTTTTTTTCTGATTTATGTGAAATCTGGAATGTATTAATTGATGGAAGCTGTGCCGAATGTAGATGACAAGGGAGGGTAATGTTCTTACCTGCCAGTTCAAAATCTGGATAAAAATTACTTTGGCCAAAGTAGAAAATTGCATAAGTTTTTATTGATTATGCTTGGTTAACTTCACCCCTTGCTACATCCGTGTTTAGTACCTACTGTAGGCATATGTGCTTGTAGGTTAAGTTACATGGCTGCACTAAGACCATCCGAATCTGCCAGTAGCGAGAAGCTAGGCCTCTCGTGCAGGGACGGGGCGTTCTTCGTGTCAGGAAGAACCCTGGGGAAGCTCATCACTTCCGGAGCTGACCACTCCATGGTTGGGCGGTAAAAGCGCCTGGACCCCACCTCTATTCTCAAGGAAGCGTAAGGGACTGAGTCCGAGGCTCAGGAGACAGAACCTGATGAGTTGATACTTCCAGTGCTCATATTTCTTCTCTTCTCTCTATCTTTCTTGATGTACTTTATCTAGTGACTGACAAGTTGGTCGGCATGTAACTGCATGTATTTTTAACTCATGGCTCTTTGTTCTTTCGACAAGTTGGTCGTTTGTATTTACTTCAATGATGAAATTATGGATTTAATGTAATGCAATGTCGACTTTGTCTTTCGACTTTCAACTTAATATGCTTTATGCTCATGTGGTGTTTTTGCTATACTTCAGTCTTTACATATGGTATCAGAGCGGAGTTTCGACTCTACGGCCTTATGGGTCTTATGCTAACGCTATGCATTGTGCGACAATGCAGGATTTGATTTGTCATCATGATGACTAGGAATGCTAGTAAGGGAGGATCCAGTAATGATACTGGAGAGTCCAGTGAATGCTTTGATCAGATACTTTCCTTGTTAACTCAGCAAGGTACACTTTTGCAGCAGCAAAAGGACAGAATGGATCACCTGGAGAGTAGTATTCAGGGAAGGGGTCCTACAGATTCTAGTGAGGAAGTAAGACATAAACATGAGGAGGATTTGAGGGCAGAAGCCCAAAGGAAACAGGAAGAGGATAGGAGAATAGAAGCGCAGCGTAAAGCTGAGGCTGATGCAGCAGCCACTAATCAGAATGCGACTAGAGAACAGATCTCAGCAGAGCTGAGCAAGGACCTCAAAAAAGGTCACTCCTCCCACTTTCAATGGGAAAGCCTTAGGGGATGAAGCTGAGGCTTGGATAGCTACGATGGAAAGATACTTTCAGGTTCGGAACTTTACAGGACAGACACGAGCCATGTGGGCAACCTTCCAGTCAAGAGGAGAGGCTATGACTTGGTGGGAAAATGTAATGTCAGAAAAGAAGCTGGAACCTGGACAGGTCACTTGGGAGGAATTTCTACAGTTGTTCAGAACTCGGTGGTTACCAAAGTTGTACTTTGACAAAAAAATTCTGGAATTCCAACATCTTATTCAGGGAGTCATGACAGTTACAGCCTATCATGAGAGGTTCTGCCATCTTGTGAAATATGTTCCACAGTACCGGAACGATGAGGAATTCCGTACTCGAAAATTCATTATGGGGCTACGACCAGAAATTTCTTCAGAGGTACTGATGCATGAGCCTGAACAGATAGAGTTAGCACTTAGAAAGGCTCTAAGACAGGAAGAAAAATTGAAGAGCTTGTCAGCGGTTAGAGTGTCTCAAAAATCTAAAAAATCAGGAGGTTTCAAAAGGAAACAGGACAACTGTCAGAAGGAAAATGACAAACACCAGATCAGGAACATGAAGAGTCGAGGCCAGGGAAATTCTAGAAACAAGAACAACAACAGGAATAACCAGAACAACAATAACAGGAATGAGAACAGGAACAGTAGATTTGAGGGACGACAAGGACCACGGGGTGGATGCTATGTTTGTGGCGGAAACCACTTTGCTAGTCACTGTTCCCAGAGGTTAGGTCAGAGAGAGGGTAAAGCCTCTCAAGCTTAGCATCACATCCACACTGCAGTGGATAACAGGCAGGCAGAATTTCAGGCTTCTCCTATTCAACTGACAGGTAAACTTTTTGGTCAGAATGTATCTATTCTTGTGGACACTGGTGCAACTGAATGTTTTATAGATCCTAAAGTAGCTTCTAGATTACCCATTAGAGCTGGTTACATGGCTAACCCATGGATTGTAGAATATGGAAATTGGGCAGAGCGAAGGGTAGAACAGTGTTTGGTTTGCAGCGAATTGGAGCTACCCAACTTCATAACGCAAGTGAATCTCTATGTAGCACCTCTTGGCTCATATGACATAATCCAAGGGATTAATTGGCTAACTAAACATAAAGCCATAGTAAACTGTCAGGACAAGTCCTTTAGATGTTTGGATGATTCAGGAAAGCCTGTAGAGGTCAGAGGTGTTAAAAGGCCTCTTGAACTCAGACAGATTTCAGCTATGCAACTAAAGAGAGCCAAACGGAAGGGGTGTAAACTATATGTTGTCCACGTGAAGGATTTGGAGGAAACACCTCCTAAGTTAGATGATTATCCAATCCTTCAGGAATTCAGAGATGTGTTCCCAGAAGACTTGCCAGAACTTCCACCTAAAAGGGAGTTTGATTTCTCCATTGATCTAAAGCTCGGGATTGAACCATAGTCTAAAGCACCTTATAGGATGACTACTACAGAGATGTATGAACTAAAGGTTCAGATTCAGGATCTCCTTGATAAAGGATTTATACGTCCTAGTGTTTCTCCTTGGGGTGCACCAGTGATTTTTGTTAAAAAGAAGGATGGTACTTTGCGTTTATGCATTGATTATAGGATGTTAAACAAAGTAACCATCAAGAACAGATACCCTCTACCACGAATAGATGAACTATTCGATCAGATGAAAGGAGCAACGATGTTCTCAAAGATTGATTTACGATCTGGGTACCATCAACTCAGAATCAAAGATGAGGACATCCATAAGACAGCTTTTAGAACAAGATATGGGCACTACGAGTTTGTAGTTCTGCCGTTTGGGTTAACTAATGCCCCCGCAGCTTTTATGAATCTGATGAACAGTGTATTCAGAGATTGTCTGGATAAGTTCGTGGAGATTTTCATTGACGACATCCTAATATACTCCAAAACTGTTGAGGAGCATGAGGAGCATTTGTGGATAGTTTTGCAGCGATTAAGGGAACGTAAGCTTTATGGCAAACTATCCAAATGTTCATTCTATCAAAAGAGAATCCATTACTTGGGCCATATCATATCCGGAGAAGGGATTGCGGTTGATCCAGCCAAGATCAAAGCAATACTTGAGTGGCCTGCTCCTACTAATGTTCATGAAGTACGGAGTTTTATGGGGTTGGCTGGTTATTACCGAAAGTTTGTGGAAGGATTTTCCAAAATAGCAGCACCTATCACATCTCTCCAGAGAAAAGGGAAACGGTTTGAGTGGACGGAGACTTGTGAGCAAGCCTTTCAGTTGTTAAAATAGAAACTCACATCCGCTCTGATATTGATCATTCCTGATCCAAATGGTCAATTCACAGTTATCACAGATGCATCGGGTGAGGGCCTAGGAGGCGTGTTGATGCAGGATGGTAGAGTTGTGGCTTACGAGTCACGAAAGCTAAAACAACATGAGGTGAATTATGCCCCGCATGATCTAGAACTTGTAGCGATTGTGCATGCCTTACAGATGTGGAGACACTACCTACTTGGGAAACCCTTTGAGTTGCGGACTGATCACATGGGATTACAATATATCTTCACGCAGCCAAATTTGAATGCTAGGCAGAGGCGTTGGCTTGAGTTCTTGAGCGAGTATGACTTTGGTCTAGAATACATCAAAGGAAAGGAGAACAGAGTGGCAGATGCACTTAGTAGGAGACGGCATTTATCCGCCATATCCACCACTAGGACACGCTTGAGAGAGCATGTGCTAAAGCAGTTACCTGGTGATGACCATTATGAGATGGTCTGATCTACTTTACAGACAGATCCTTCTGATTACAGGTTCAGTGATTATTCATTTAACGGTGATGGTATCTTGCGATACCAAACCAGGATGTATATCCCCGACCGTGCAGGGTTGAGGAAGATTATTTTGGAGGAGATGCACTGTGTTCCTTATGTCGGTCATCCAGGGGTGACCAAGATGCTTAATGATGTGAGACCATTGTACTTTTGGCCTGGGCTGAAGCATGATATTATAGCTTTTGTGGCCCAATGTTTAGAATGCCAGCGAGTCAAGGCTGAGCATAGTCATCTGGCAAGATTGTTGTACCCTCATGATATACCAGAGTACAAGTGGCAGGTCATAAGCATGGATTTTATTCAGGGTCTTCCCATGACTAGACAACGGCATGATGTTATTTTGGTGGTAGTTGACAAACTCACCAAGGTAGCACACTTTATACCTGGCAGCTTGCGAGATGGTTCCTTAGCTCTTGCTAGGAAATTTGTTCATGAGATTTTTCGATTACATGGAGTTCCAGAGACTATTATTTCAGATAGGGATACACGTATGACATCAAGGTTTTGGACAACCTTGAATGCATCCCTAGGTACACCACTAAATTTTAGTACTTCATACCACCCTCAGACAGATGGTCAGACAGAAAGGGTGAACCAGGTCGTGGAGGATCTATTGAGAATGTACTGTATGGATCAGCAGTACAAGTGGGAAGAATATATCTCACTGGTGGAGTTTTCTTATAACAACTCCTTTCATGCATCTTTAGGCATGGCACCATTTGAGGCATTGTATGGACGCAAATGCCGCACACCCATTAGTTGGGACAGGGTAGAGGATCGAGTGGTTATTGGTCCTGATATGCTCCGCGAGATGGAGGAGCAAATGACATTGATCCGCACACGTCTGAAGGAAGCAGTTGACAGACAGAAGAGTTATGCAGATAAGAACCGCACCTTCAGACAATTTCAGGTTGGAGATAAAGTGTTCTTGCGTGTACGGCCACAAAAGAGTTCTATCTCTTTTGGCAGGGCGTCAAAGTTAGCCCCGCGCTATGTTGGTCCGTTTGATGTGCTGGAAGTCATCAATCCGGTGGCCTACCGACTTGCTCTACCACCAGCTCTTGCCCGTATCCATAATGTTTTTCACGTTTCATTATTGAAACCTTATCATCCTGATGCTTCACATATATTGGATTGGCATGCTTTACAGGTGCAGGATCCGGGAGTGGTCTCGGTGGAGCCTACTCAGGTCGTTGACCAGCATACCATCAGGGTGCGCAATTCTGATGTCCTCCAGTATAAGGTCCAGTGGGACCAATTTTCAGCTGATAGTGCTACATGGGAGGATGCGGATGACATGCGTCGTTCCTTCCCTCATCTTTTCAATTAGATGCTGTTTAAGTTTGATAGTTCATAGACTTTGATGATACAGTTTACTCATGCTCCAGAGAGTTTTGGTGTGATGTTTATGTTTTGATGTCATGGATATTGTTATACGTCAGTTGTTCCATCCTTGTATATTTTAGATGTTGTTGGACTAACATGTTAGAGACTCTTATATCCATTGTTCTGCTCTACGTTACAAGATGTTGCTTATGATACTTTGATTTAGTTCAAAAATTATTGAGGAGATACTCAAATCATTTTCTGCTTACATTGCAAATGATTATGAATATGTTTCTGTTGTGATGCTTACGTGACATCGGGACAATGTCTCTTCCAAGTGGGGAGGGATGTCACGACCGGTTTTGCGACCCCCTTTTTATGCGGATCATTCAAACGACTTATGCCGACTCGGATGAATCGACCTTTTGGGTAACTATGAAAAATGGTTAATTGTTATTTAATGAGATGAATACTTGGCAAATGTTGTATTTTTTTTTTATGATTATTTAAATTTTGGAGGTATATTTATCATGTGGTGAATTACTGATGATCATTTTCTTGTCAAGTGTTTGAGTTGGGTACAGGTCGGAGGACAGAGGTGTGGTTGAGGAGAGAGGTCTAGCTCCCCGCCTAGTGTCAGATTCGGATGTAGTATGCCACACACACACCACCATATGATTATTTACTAGTTTCGCTTTGAGTGGTTAATGTTCAATGATTTAAAATGACTATTTGCAATTAATTATGTATTTCTTTATTTGATTATATAATTATGAGGTAATTGCTATAAAGGAAGATATTGTTTTTAAATGTCTAGTTATAAATGGCATTGAAATTGATTAAATGATTTTTCTAAAGTATTTGTGCTTTAACTTCTTTCGTTTACCTTGATTATTAACGGAAAGTGAAAACAAGAAACGGTTATTGGCAATGATGATTAAATGCCGAAAAACCTTTACAATCAGGGACATCTTCTTGACATGTACGAGAATCACTGCAAATAAAATTGGGGGGAAACGGGTTTGCTTTGGGGGTTATTGGGAGTTTTGGTTTTTTTTTAAAAAGGAATGACCTTGCACTGAGAACAAGATTGGGCATACTGCATTAGACATAAGGATTGGGGAAGAGTCTCAATAGAGCCGGAAGCCCAAAGAGCCACGTCCGAACTCCATCAAGCTATCAATCGATACCAGGCATGTTTTTTTTGTTCTTCTTGCTTAAGACAAATGCTTATGAAAACTATTTTAGATGTGTTATTTATGGAACGTGAATCAAGTCTGAGATTGTTAAAAGATGCTTGGTGTCATATTGGATTTCAAACTATTCTCTAGAAGTTAGTTTATGTACGGCTGAGAGTGGGAAGGAGAGCGCTTGTGCTCTGCAATTCCCTATTTTATGTTAGCCTTAATAGACACCTCCTCGCGTTGCACTGTTTCATGTAATACCCAATCTCTATTTTTTTTTTTAGAGGTCCTTGGTAACGTTTTTATCATTAAACCTCACTTGTAATACTAGCAGGAAAACGCAAGTTGTGCATATAAGTCCGTAGTTCAGCAATTGAATGCAAAATTCCTTGCTGGACAATCTTCTTTTTACGTTTCTAATTCTATCCCAATTTAATTGTATGAATGGGCATTGGAACTTACAGCGATCAGGTTAGTAAATGTTTACACATACCGCATATTAGACACCAGTAGAACCTCTGCGCTGCAAGAGTATCATCCCCTGCTCTGCGTATTTTGGAGCAAATTAAAGAAACCAAAACTCTATTGAATGGTCTTTATTTCTTAATGTAGTGGAGATAGGACATTGTTAGGGCAGAAACATTAACATTGAAAGTTTCTAAAATAATTAAAAACATATTGGCTCTCATACAAGCAAGCTGACGTAGCCCAAATTCTATGTTAAAGTCCTCTTGCTATCATAGATAAAGAGGATAGTTGCGAAGGTTATGCTCTGAATTGTTTATAGAGCTTTTCCAATAACTCTATTTTCTACAGAGGTCTTTAAAGTAGGTCACGCCACCTGTTTTCATGTTTGTAGGCAATTTATATTAATAGGTTTGAACCGTAATGTTCACCATTTTCCAATGGGCTCAATGGAATAATGGGCTATACAAAACAAAATTGCAGTTTCTACATATCAAAGATACGGTAGTCAGCTGAGCAATGGCCCTGGAAATATCCCACAAGCTACAAGGCATTGACTGCAGCTGTGTTTTACTTTGATTGTTAAGTCTATTGTTCTCAGCAATGAGACCATTTATCTTTTTTTTTTTTTTAAATGCTTTGTTTCCAATGATAAACAAATTAGTCTGCATGTTAAAAAATACTCCAGTATATCTATGATGGGTATCTCTGTATTGAACATATCATAATTAAGGACTCTGTGCTTCCAAATCAGGTCAATTGTGAGATCTCTGGATAAATTAGAATTGTGAACAGTTTATATTTTCACAGTTAAACATAAGTTCATGTAGCTGGTTATGATTTATCATCTTGATTCAAATAAACTTGACAGCTTTATTCTACCCTAAAATATTAGTTGTCATTCTCATCTTCTACCATTGTTTAACAATTTCAATTTAGCTGCGTCTGGAACATAAAAGTCTGGCTCTACTCTTTTGGTTTCTATTCAGACCTTGTTCTTCTGTCAGCAAATGCCTCATTCATTTAGTGAAACTTGAACTTGTCGGCTTCAGTTTAGCGTCTTTATTTCTACACTCTTCTCTTGTTTTTAAACATAGTTTTTCAAAACAGAGCAAACTGGATGAAACTTCGCAGCAGAGATATAGATTTAGAGTACTGAATAATTAATTAAACACTTTGATATGATTGAGGAATTTGTTGAAATAAGTTTTGAGATGCTGTCATTTTTTTTCTGATTTATGTGAAATCTGGAATGTATTAATTGATGGAAGCTGTGCCGAATGTAGATGACAAGGGAGGGTAATGTTCTTACCTGCCAGTTCAAAATCTGGATAAAAATTACTTTGGCCAAAGTAGAAAATTGCATAAGTTTTTATTGATTATGCTTGGTTAACTTCACCCCTTGCTACATCCGTGTTTAGTACCTACTGTAGGCATATGTGCTTGTAGGTTAAGTTACACGGCTGCACTAAGACCATCCGAATCTGCCAGTAGCGAGAAGCTAGGCCTCTCGTGCAGGGACGGGGCGTTCTTCGTGTCAGGAAGAACCCTGGGGAAGCTCATCACTTCCGGAGTTGACCACTCAATAGTTGGGCGGTAAAAGCGCTTGGACCCCACCTCTGTTCTCAAGGAAGCGTAAGGGACTCAGTCCGAGGCTCAGGAGACAGAACCTGATGAGTTGATACTTCCAGTGCTCATATTTCTTCTTTTCTCTCTATCTTTCTTGATGTACTTTATCTAGTGACTGACAAGTTGGTCGGCATGTAACTGCATGTATTTTTAACTCATGGCTCTTTGTTCTTTCGACAAGTTGGTCGTTTGTAATTTACTTCAATGATGAAATTGTGGATTTAATGTAATGCAATATCGACTTTGTCTTTCGACTTTCGACTTAATATGCTTTATGCTCATGTGGTGTTTTTGCTATAATTCAATCTTTACATTTTCCTTCTAACACAAATGGGAGGAAGCAAGCATTGTCAAATCAAACTTTGTAGTGGGGTTCCTTCGAGTGGGGTTCCTCGTACCATAATGTGGGGTACCATAATTTGATATCTATGGATGCTAGTCATAATATAGTCCTGACAAATCATGATCACCTTTGAATAATTTCTTTTGGTAAAGCAAGCGCATGCCTCCTTTTCCTTTTTAACGCAAATGGGAGGAAGCCCGCATTGTCAAATCAAACTTTGGAGTGGGGTTCCTCGTACCATTCTCCACTGCCTAAATCACTCACCAATTCTGTGAAAGAAGCTGGAAATTCAATGTGATTGTGAATTAAGAGATTGCTGCTATCAACTACTCAATTTATATAGAGGAAATGAAAGTGGGCATTCTGCAACTCCACCATTGTTGTAATGGATCACGAAACTGTGAAAGTGAGGCCGAACCAGGTAAGATTCAGTCAGGACTCCATTGCAGATCATTTCAAGCGTGGCAATGGAAATGAATTTCTGCTGAGGGACGCTTTGAATGACCTCCGCTCAAATCGACTCCAAGCGAGCGATTTTCCATTGATACAGGTGGCCAAAGATGAGAATGGTGTACTGTGGTCGAATGACAACAGACGACTTTGGCTGTTCTGAATCAAAATCAAAATCAATGTGAAGGGAAATGGGAATGTGAAAGGGCAACATGAACTTGCAAGGGCAATAGGAATGTGAAAGGGAAATGATGAAGAAAATGAAAGCTTTCCTCCCATGTTTTCCAAAGTTATTCGTGGTAAAGATGTGTATAGTGGAAAACCCAATTTTTTGTTTCTTTAGTTCTATCATAGTGATGAAAAAGTTGGGTTTGATTTTATGGAGCGGATTGCTTTTGCCAAATTTAGATATGATGGAAAGAAATGAAAAAGACGAGAAGGCATGGATAAGAAAATATTTCACAAAGTGATAGAAAAAAAGGAGGAACCAACTAAAACCATTCTATTCTTCTCTTTGATCTAAAATACCACTTGAAAATTTAAGGGTATGCAATACTAACCCTCTCTCTCACACACAATCTGAAACCACTTTCTATTTTATCTCACTTTTTTAAATGATAAATTCTCTAAGTTATTCGTGCACATAAACATTTATTGTATAAATTTTACGGATGCGTATTAAAAAATATATACCTACCATCTTGGAGTAGTTTGCAACATATAAGTTTAACAAGAGACGCAAGCGTCAAAGTTCCTGCCAATGATGTAATGCTTTTAGGGTTAAGATGAAGTGAAATAATAAGAAACTTCTAAAAATAAAATAGAGGTAAAATACATTTATATTACAATTTTGACAACAAAAGCTACTAAAATTTGATGGCAATGGTGCACATGAGAGTCAAATGAATAGAGGAAAAGTGTGATAGCTATGGAAGCTGGAAGGTGCATTTTAAAAATATTACTCATTTTCAAGAAATATATAAACTTAGAATTGATATGTGGATATTGGGTATTATAATGTGCATAATTTTAAATAATATAAATAAAGTAAATGTACCTTTATGATGACTACTTCAAAGAATATAACATTTACAAGATAAATGTATTAAATTTGCTTAAGTTATTTGCTATTTGCATAAGATTTGGAAGTGCAATTCTTTTACGGTAGCTTGGTAGACATTGTTTTTCTATTATTTTTGTATTTCAGTGTCATTTTGAAACAAAAGTTTGTTGGGTTGGTTAAGTAAATCGCTAGCTAAATTGATCTAGAAATGTGCTAGATTTTACAACCGAATGGTTGACATTTCTAAAAACTTACAATTAAATAATATATCATTAACATATCTAAAATGTGCTAGCTAAATTGATCTAGAAAAGAATGGAATAGCAATGCTAGTTTTGTAACTCCAAGTTGGAAATGAGATGTTGAACCTAATTTTAGATTTTGTCAGACTCCATCTGTGCTGTAAAATTAGATTTGTGTATAGAATTTGAACATGACTAAAATGAAAATTAAAACAATCTAAAAAAAACTACTAAAATAGTTAAATCAATTCAATGAACCAATAAGAAATGAACAAATCTATTTAACTAACATGAAACTACATGCCTACTTTTTTAAGAATGAGGAATAATGGGTGTCTTCTCCCCATATCATAGCTTTGACTTATTAGCAACAGAGTGTGAATACACTGGTTCTAGATTGTCTTCCAAACAACCCATTGAGATTTGGTCCTACAAAAAAATAAAAATTAACACAATAAATTGTATAGATCTAACCAAAACAAAAAATACCCTAATAATCTGCAGCTTTGATATTATATTATCAGAAATTTAAATTCTATTATATTCTATTGTTTATAATTTTAATAACAAATTTAAGAATAAAATTATAATTATTGAAAATTCAAAGATATTATATGAGAAATTAAGTAATTACTAAATTAATACTAATTAATTTATTATTTCTTTTCTAAAATAATGTATTCTTTAATTATCTACAATAATATATTTAAGATATATTTACTTATCTAATATTATGTTAAAATTCTGTAAAAAAATAATATTCAAAAGTTGAAATCATTAAATATATTCATTCTAAATAAAATAATATTTTTACCAATCTAATATTATTTTCAAATTATTTATAAAAATTAATACTATTTAAATATATTCATTAATGAAAAACAATAATCTAGATAGGCAGGTTAATAAAAATATTTTTAAATAAATTTATTTAAATGCAAATTATTTTTAATTAAAAAATATTATGTTTTTTTATCAATTAACTATTATATTGAAACTACTGTTTTTACAATATATTAAAAAATAAGATAAGATATACCTGCACGTATATATCTTTCCACTTAATTTCACTTAATTTTTATTAAACCGATTTACATAAATTTAAGTATTAAATATTCAACAAAGTTGTATAAGTGACAAATGTTTTGTCATAATTAACACTGCATAGTACAACACTGACAGTGAGACGCGCCGTGGATATGGATGCAGCTCCGTTAAATGATCTCATTAAATTTGCATTAAATGCTATAATACTCTGTCACCATGCGGTTTTTTTATTTTCTTCTAATTAAAGTTTTAAAATATCATTTTTCTCCTTGCCTTTTTTGGCCACAACCAATAAGAATATAAATAATTAGCATTATTTAACTTTCTTAAATATGTTAAATTATTGAACTTTAGGAAATACAACCAGACTTCAAAAATCCTCAATCTTGATTGGTAAAATTAAATAAAATTTGCATCTAACGGAACTAATAATATATACTATTGCATCCATTCGATGCAATTAGTTTAACCAATAGTATTTGAGAATTTTTCTCAAATATAAGTTTGTACTAAAGTTTATAAATTTATATGTATTTTAAAAATCTAAAAAAGCTAATTATCTATTTAGCCATTGGCTGCTGTGAAAAAAATGTAAGGAAATAAATCAAATTTATTAGTAAAAGTAGTATAAAAAAAACTATGAACAAATATCGCAAAGCTTCATGTCGCCGCCATAGCTGCCGCGGCCAAACGGATCCTCGCAGGGTCGCCGCCATAGCTGCCACCGCCGCCATCGCTGTGCAGGTGAACAAACGGATCCTCGCCCCTGCCAGAATCCCTAGGTACTAAGGATTTCTGTGCTTAAACTTTGCGGTAACGTCTCTGGTTTAGGCTTCTGATGAGGAATTTAGCTCCGTTTGAAGCAGTTTCTTCGTTTTAAGGAAGTTGAGGCGATTTTGTATTCCAAAGAAAAGCCCTAGTTAAGGAGGATTTTTATGCGTAGATTTTGCGGGGAGGTCTCTGTTTTAAGCTTCCGGTGAAGAATTCAGCTCCTTTTGAAGTCGTTTCTTCCTTCGAAGGAATGTGATGCAATTTTGTTTCATAAAGAAAAACCCTAGTTACGGAGGATTTTTACGATTAAATTTTGTGGAAATGTCTCTGTTTTGAGCTTCTGATGAGGAATTGAGCTCCGTTTGAAGCAGATTCTTTCTTCAAAGGAATTAATTCATTTGAGGCAATTTTGTTTTCCTGAACAGAAAGCCCTAGTTACAGAGGATTTCTATGCCATAAGTTTCGAAGCCCTAATTGTTGAAGAGTTTGACACGGCAGTTGAGTAGTCTCGAGCATAATTGGATTTCTTAAAGTTGACATATACACGGCTGTGGTGGTGGCTGGACCATTGTCTTTGCTGAATATTGTGGTTTGAGATTCTTAAGCTCTAATTGCTACATTGATTTGGATTTTTTCGAATTCTTCAACTAGGTCTTGGAATTTTCTCCTTCAAATTTAGAAGAACGTTCTTCCGGGCCTGAATTAGTATGTTTTGCTGAATTATTGTTCTTGTTTTATAAGGATTAGGGTTCATCAATTTGGCATCACATGATGCATGAAATAAATTATATCTCATGAAATGTAATGATTGTTCGGTATGCTCAAAAAAGTCAAAAAAAGGACCGAAAAAAAAATCTAAGACAGGTGCATATTTCGGCCATTTAGCTATTGAAAATGTTAATTTACGAAATCGAGGCGGACGATGGCAGGGTTTGTACGTTTCCCTTGGTTCGGCTTTTTATCTTGTAGCTTGCTTTCGGGAATCTTTTTGCGTCTGCTCATACCCTATATTTGACTGATTTTCTGAATAGCTTTGAATATGCAGGAAAATTCACACCCTAGATGTGACATATTTTTAGTTCCTGGTTTTATTTATTTCGCACTTTTGCTTTAGCAGATTTTATTGGCCAGTGCTTCAACCGCCATTCTCGACAAGGTCTGTGAGGTAGTTCTCCCATTTCCTCTGTTAACAGTTGCTTGATATTCTGGTTATCATGGGCAGAAGCTAATGGTCCTGGCTAAAAATTTTCAGGCATTTGACGCACGAGTTGGGCACTAAAATCTCTATTTTCATGCGATATTATCCTTGTAAGATTTTAATTGTATTTTATGTTCTTTTTTTTTAATTTATATAATGCAGTTCCATTTTTAGGCGCGTATGAAATTCTAGATTTTATTGCCAATTTTTTTTGCAATGAAAGGTTAGAATAGAACAACATAGGATACTTCAAAATTTTACAAAGTTTCTTCCGCCTTATCTGAAGAAGGCACCGCCTTAAGAAGCTTGGAGGGCAGAGCCACAGATGTTCGCGAGGGTTTGCTTATCCCTGATCGCCATACCCTGGGACAAATCTTAAGCGTGAGTAGCACTAAAATAGATGCATTTTGATGATTTTAAAAATGATTCTGTTACAAATGTCTCTAATTTTTAGGTTTTTCTATGCCATAAGAGAGATTTTCAGTGGACTTCCTCAATTTTGTTAGATTGTTTGCAAAATTTCCTCAAATGTTCACATTTTTGCATACGATAAAAGAGATTTTCAGTATGTCTTTAACTTTAAAAACTTGCAGGTTTTTCTCTTCATTTTTTGTGATAATCTAGATTTGATAGAGAGTAAATTAGTAGATGTTGCTAAATCGGTAGTTATCTGTTCAGTTCTATTTCGCATGAAGTCCTAATTTGTTCACTCTTGGTTTAGTCCATAATTCTTTAATCCATGGTATGATTAGAGAAGTCGATTTTCTGTATACCTCTGCTTCATAATATCAAGTCATTTGAATAAATTTTTCATCTATTTACTTGCTCTTCTCTTCTCTGGGATTTGAATAACCTTTGACCACCACCAATAAGATGAGATCACAAGTTTGGTTTCCATTTGACAGTTAACTTTCATTAATCGTTGCATGTTTTATTACTTATTCCTTGCTTCTAACTAGTGATGCACTCCTCTGTATATTTTTTCTTTTTTGTAGCAAAATGGATGTCAAATAGTTGATGTTTATCATTTTTTTTTCTAATTGCATTTTGGTTCATCTCGAGTTTGTGATAGCAATGAGTCTTCCCAGGTCTTGTGTAAATGGATTGGAATCATATGTAGTAAATTTCAAGAGGTGAGTGCTATCTGTCTAGCTTTACAAAATTTGGAAGTCTACCTAGATTCCTCTCTTCCCTCTACTCCTTTTGAGAAGGCTTGATCTCAGTCACAAAAAATTCACAGAAAGCCTTCCACTCTTTCTTTTGTTTTTTGTCTCTTTGCTACCCCCAAATGCTAGGAAGTCACCAATTTTAGGGAAAAAAATACAAGGACTTCCCAATTTCATTAAAAAATTAAAAATGGGATCAGGGGGAGGGGTTTGGGAGGATGTCTTTTCCCTGTACCCAGAATGGCCTAATGTTCAGCAAGGAGGTTTTTGGCCCTGGTGATGCTTTCCCAGGAAATAGTGGTACAAAGTTAACATGTTTTGTTAAAATAGAATTGGGTGAGTCAAAATTCATATCCCAGTTAGATAGATATCTCTCATGTAAATTGAAGTAAGGGAATATTGGAAGAATAACTTAAAAATTGATTAGCCCCTTGTTCCTCATTGCAAAAATTTTGTTCCTCAAGTGGTTTGTTCAGATAGTTTATAAAGGACCAGAGTTTGTGGTCAAATCAGAATCCTTATTTCACTTTGAAGTATATACTCCGAGTTAGTAAAATGCATGAAACTACCCCCTAGGGTCCCATTTAACCCTCCAAAAACCATGGTTCAGTTTATGCACGAAAATGTAAGGTATGACTTCACTTAGGGGTCCTAAGACAAGAGGATGCACTTAGAATACCCCCCCGAGGAAGCTTCTAGGACTTGCTCCCGCACTCCAATCACACGACATACCTTAGTTATCAAATAACTCTAGTGTCAAGTGACACTCACATAATTAACATCACAATTAAGGTATGTCCAACATATTACAACACTTAACAATCTTACACATACATTCACATTACGGTTACAAAAATAAAACACTTCACAACGAGGCCCTGGTCTCTTCAATAGACAGGGCCTTGGCTTTACTGATAGCACAAGCATTCAATGTGGTTTCCTCGAATGTTTCCATGGTCCTTCCACCTGCAAAACCTAAATGCAGCATCAGTAATTCAAGGAAGAAAACCATCATATATAAACATACAAGATGTAATATCCACACATTAATCTTAACTCAATTGCATTCAAGGAATCATACAAAAAGTAATGATCTAACACAATTCAATTGAACATTCAATCACACAGAAAGAAATGTCATAATTCAACTGTCTGCACGTAATCATATAGGATTCAATAATCACATCAAATAAATTCCATTTTCATAATTCAATTCGTGATTCAATAGCATAATTCAAATGAAATCAAGATCATCCATAATCTAGTTATCAGGTTCTCATGACATCGTATAATGATATAATCTAACATGGTCAAATTCAAATCCAGTCATCATGGATCCACATACAGAGTCAACAAAATGTGAAGTCTAACGAGTCCATCATAACATAATAGTAAACCGAATGAGTCCAAGCATCTCCAAAAACATAATCAAAATGAAATGCTAAGTCTCAAAATCGGGATCACTATGTGGGCCGAAGGTGGGCCTCACATAAAGTTTAGACTTTATCGAGATTAATGGAATGAATCATCCGCTTTCGTATTTTTTTATTATTTTTATTTTATACTTTTAGCAAATTTTTGGATTAGATTTATAAATAGTTCTGTATGTTTAAATGAATATATAAAATCAATTAGAGATATACATGTTTATTAATTATTTAAAATTTGATATCTTGAGATGACAAATCATAGTCATCTTTGAATAATTTCTTTTCCTAAAAGCAAAGGCCTCATTTTCCTTCTAACACAAATGGGAGGAAGCAAGCATTGTCAAATCAAACTTTGTAGTGGGGTTCCTTCGAGTGCCAGCGTCTATGCAGCCGACTAATTCTACCGGACTTGACAATTTAATTGCATTTATTAATTAAATTGAAATTCACGTAACAGCTGTTACGTGAATTTCAATTTAATTAATAAATGCAATTAAATTGTCAAGTCCGGTAGAATTAGTCGGCTGCATAGACGCTGCCCCTTCGAGTGGGGTTCCTCGTACCATAATGTGGGGTTCCTCGTACCATAATTTGATATCTATGGATGCTAGTCATAATATAGTCCTGACAAATCATGATCACCTCTGAATAATTTCTTTTGGTAAAGCAAGCGCATGCCTCCTTTTCCTTTTTAACGCAAATGGGAGGAAGCCCGCATTGTCAAATCAAACTTTGGAGTGGGGTTCCTCGTACCATTCTCCACTGCCTAAATCACTCACCAATTCTGCGAACGAAGCTGGAAATTCAATGTGATTGTGAATTAAGAGATTGCTGCTATCAACTACTCAATTTATATAGAGGAAATGAAAGTGGGCATTCTGCAACTCCACCATTGTTGTAATGGATCACGAAACTGTGAAAGTGAGGCCGAACCAGGTAAGATTCAGTCAGGACTCCATTGCAGATCATTTCAAGCGTGGCAATGGAAAGGAATTTCTGCTGAGGGACGCTTTGAATGACCTCCGCTCAAATCGACTCCAAGCGAGCGATTTTCCATTGATACAGGTGGCCAAAGATGAGAATGGTGTACTGTGGTCGAATGACAACAGACGACTTTGGCTGTTCAGAAAAGCCCGTGTTTCCATAATAGAAGTGAATCTGTATTCCAGGCCACTGTTCAGAGCACCTCCTGAACCCCATTTAAGAGAGAAAATGGGCAGGCAAGAGTACTTTCCAAGAGTAAGAAAGCGGCCTGTAAACGCCCAAAGGAACCCATCAGTTATGGCAGAGCACAGGCGTCAACCGGTTTTCTCGTGTCGAGAAGAGGTGAGATCTGAGCAGGAGCGACGGGCGCCGCCGGTTTTCTCAAGGCGAGAGGAGGTGAGATCGGCGCAGGAGAGACGGCCGCCGCCGGTATTCTCATATCGAGAGGAGGTGAGAACTGAGACAGAGAGACGGAATCCACCTGAAACGCCCAGTTTGGGAGCGATACTGATACCTGCAGCAGCTACGGTATTGATGTGGGGTGTGCGTAAATTGTTTGGATTATTGATGGGAAGTGGATGGATTTTCTTTTGTTTAGTTTTTTATATGTTTAAGATGTGGGGTGTGCGTAAATTGTTTGGATTATTGATGGGAAGTGGATGGATTTTCTTTTGTTTAGTTTTTTATATGTTTAAGTTTTTCTTAGATCTGTTTGTGAGGGGAGTGTTGAGAAGTTAGGGGTGCACATCATATCATAGTTTTGTATGTAAGAAAGGTGGAATTGTGAAAGTTTTTGATTAGGTGATCATCTGTTACACAAATTTCGTTTAGTCTTTTGAACGTTAAAATTTATAGTTTCTTCTTTATTGTTGACAAGTTCTACAACTGAATAGGGTCTTATAAGACAATCTACTATTTGATTTGGGTGTAATGTAAATTGATATGGGGTATGCCTAAAATTGTTTATATTTTGAGATGGAGAGGATTTCTTATGCTTTTTTGTGTGGTTTTTCATATCTTAAGTTTTTTATGGATCAGTCAGAATTCGAACTTAGGATCTGCTTTGGAATGTCTTATGACTGAACTACAATCATGTAGGACCAGCTCATCTTTGGTTCAGATGTGACTTGTTTGAAACATATTGTACACAAGTAATGGACGAGTGAAATGTAGCTTTTATAATTTACGTATAACTTAGCTTTTATAATTTACATAACTTATAGTTGTAAGTTGGACTATTACATAAATAACGGATGAGTGAAATGTACCTTTTATAATTTACATCATTTTTAGTTATAAGTTTGATTATTATGGACCTTGATCTTTTATATTCTAGGGGAAGAGGGCTACTTACCACCCATGTTCCAATTACTCCTCATTGGGTTTTTGCTAATAAAAGTCTACTAAAATTCATCTAGTGGGTCAACTGCTGCTCATTTTTTGGAAAAGAAAGTTAGTAATTAGATCAATTGTGCAACTTTATTGGTACTGATAATGCATGATTATGAGGGCATTTGTGCATAAGTATTCATCAATTGTGCTTTTTGTCTTTTGTTGTCAAAGTGAATGGATGGTGGGGCACTAGGGAATATGTTTCTGATGACACTTTGAAATGACCTCTTTTTGACCCTTGTGTGCATAAAGGATCACCTAACGTTTGTTTTTACTACCCACAAGCCTAAAAAATAGCTATAATCAGTTAAGTGGCATAAAAAGACCGCAAAAAAAATCATAGAAACTTGATGTACTGTTTAAGAGCTTAGGATGCACAAAGTTAATTATAATAACTAGCAATGCTCTTCATGACATACTGAATTCCTAAAAGGTTTCTCAACACACAAAAAATTTTATATTTTGTATTCAAGGAAGTTATGATAGATGATTATTTACTGTTACGTTTAGCTTTGGAGTTTGGGATGAAAAACATCATTGTAAAGAAATGATTTATATTTAAATCTAAATTTAATTTTTCATTTTTTCATCTATTTATGTGATAGTAGGATTAATTTTTGCATTTGTAAACTTGGATTGAAAATAAAGATTTCAGTTTGGATTAAGGGTTTGAAGTTTGTTGATTTCGAAGTTTGGAATTTTTGTGTCTTGAATTTGAAGAGGAGCATGGTTTCAAATTGATATCATTTTGTATAAGTGTTGTTTGATGTGAAAAATGATTCTACAATTTGTTTACTAAAATAGTTTTCAATTACAATGTGGATACATGAAATATTGTCTACTATAAGATTAGGTTATTTGTCACTTCCACATAAGAGACCGTCCTATTGTAAAGTATCATTGTATTAAGAATAAACTTGTCTGATGTTTTAACATATATCAGAATCAAAATAAAAATCAATGTGAAGGGAAATGGGAATGTGAAAGGGCAACATGAACTTGCAAGGGCAATAGGAATGTGAAAGGGAAATGATTAAGAAAATGAAAGCTTTCCTCCCATGTTTCCCAAAGTTATCCCTGGTAAAGATGTGTATAGTGGAAAACCCAATTTTTTGTTTCTTTAGTTCTATCATAGTGATGAAAAAGTTGGGTTTGATTTTATGGAGCGGATTGCTTTTGCCAAATTTAGATATGATGGAAAGAAATAAAAAAGACGAGAAGGCATGAATAAGAAAATATTTCACAAAGTGATAGAAAAAAAGGAGGAACCAAATAAAACCATTCTATTCTTCTCTTTGATCTAAAATACCACTTGAAAATTTAAGGGCATGCAATACTAACCCCCTCTCTCACACACAATCTGAAACCACTTTCTATTTTATTTCACTTTTTTAAATGATAAATTCTCTAAGTTATTCGTGCACATAAACATTTATTGTATAAATTTGACGGATGAGTATTAAAAAATATATACCTACCATGTTGGAATAGTTTGCAACATATAAGTTTAATAATATATACTATTGCATCCATTCGATGCAATTAGTTTAACCAATAGTATTTGAGAATTTTTCTCAAATATAAGTTTGTACTAAAGTTTATAAATTTATATGTATTTTAAAAATCTAAAAAAGCTAATTATCTATTTAGCCATTGGCTGCTGTGAAAAAAATGTAAGGAAATAAATCAAATTTATTAGTAAAAATAGTATAAAAAAAACTATGAACAAATATCGCAAAGCTTCATGTCGCCGCCATAGCTACCGCCGCCGCCATCGCTGCAGGTGAACAAACGGATCCTCGCAGGGTCGCCGCCATAGCTGCCACCGCCGCCATCGCTGTGCAGGTGAACAAACGGATCCTCGCCCCTGCCAGAATCCCTAGGTACTAAGGATTTCTGTGCTTAAACTTTGCGGTAACGTCTCTGGTTTAGGCTTCTGATGAGGAACTTAGCTCCGTTTGAAGCAGTTTCTTCGTTTTAATGGAATTTGAGGGGATTTTGTTTTCCAAAGAAAAGCCCTAGTTGAGGAGGATTTTTATGCGTAGATTTTGCGGGGAGGTCTCTGTTTTAAGCTTCCGGTGAAGAATTCAGCTCTTTTTGAAGTCGTTTCTTCCTTAGAAGGAATGTGATGCAATTTTGTTTCATAAAGAAAAACCCTAGTTACGGAGGATTTTTACGATTAAATTTTGTGGAAATGTCTCTGTTTTGAGCTTCTGATGAGGAATTGAGCTCCGTTTGAAGCAGATTCTTTCTTCAAAGGAATTAATTCATTTGAGGCAATTTTGTTTTCCAAGGGAGAATCCTAGTTACAGAGGATTTCTATGCTTACATTTTGGGGAATGTCTCTGTTTTTTGATTCCGATGAGGAATTTAGGCGTTTCTTTCTTCACAGAATTTAATTCATTTGAGGCAATTTTGTTTTCCTGAACAGAAAGCCCTAGTTACAGAGGATTTCTATGCCATAAGTTTCGAAGCCCTAATTGTTGAAGAATTTGACACGGCAGTTGAGTAGTCGCGAGCATAATTGGATTTCTTAAAGTTGACATATACACGGCTGTGGTGGTGGCTGGACCATTGTCTTTGCTGAATATTGTGGTTTGACATTCTTAAGCTCTAATTGCTACATTGATTTGGATTTTTTCGAATTCTTCAACCAGGTCTTGGAATTTTCTCCTTCAAATTTAGAAGAATATTCTTCCGGGCCCGAATTAGTATGTTTTGCTGAACTATTGTTCTTGTTTTATAAGGATTAGGGTTCATCAATTTGGCATCACATGATGTGTAAAATAAATTATATCTCATGAAATGTAATGATTGTTCGGTATACTCAAAAAAGTTAAAAAAAGGACCGAAAAAAAAATCTAAGACAGGTGCATATTTCGGCTATTTAGCTATTGAAAATGTTAATTTACGAAATCAAGGCGGACGATGGCAGGGTTTGTACGTTTCCCTTGGTTCGGCTTTTTATCTTGTAGCTTGCTTTCGGGAATCTTTTTGCGTCTGCTCATACCCTATATTTGACTAATTTTCTGAATAGCTTTGAATATGCAGGAAAATTCACACCCTAGATCTGACATATTTTTAGTTCCTGATTTTATTTATTTCGCACTTTTGCTTCAGCAGATTTTATTGGCCAGTGCTTCAACCGCCATTCTCGACAAGGTCTGTGAGGTAGTTCTCCCATTTCCTCTGTTAACAGTTGCTTGATATTCCGGTTATCACGGGCAGAAACTAATGGTCCTGGCTAAAAATTTTCAGGCATTTGACGCACGAGTTGGGCACTAAAATCTTTATTTTCATGCGATATTATCCTTGTAAGATTTTAATTGTATTTTATGTTCTGGTTTTTTGTTTTTTTAATAATGCAGTTCCATTTTTAGGCGCGTATGAAATTCTAGATTTTATTGCCAATTTTTTTTGCAATGAAAGGTTAGAATAGGACAACATAGAATACTTCAAAATTTACAAAAGTTTCTTCCGCCTTATCTGAAGAAGGCACTGCCTTAAGAAGCTTGGAGGGCAGAGCCACAGATGTTCGCGAGGGTTTGCTTATCCCTGATCGCCATACCCTGGGACAAATCTTAAGCGTGAGTAGCACTAAAATAGATGCATTTTGATGATTTTAAAAATGATTCTGTTACAAATGTCTCTAATTTTTAGGTTTTTCTATGCCATAAGAGAGATTTTCAGTGGACTTCCTCAATTTTGTTAGATTGTTTGCAAAATTTCCTCAAATGTTCACATTTTTGCATACGATAAAAGAGATTTTCAGTATGTCTTTAACTTTAAAAACTTGCAGGTTTTTCTCTTCCTTTTTTGTGATAATCTAGATTTGATAGAGAGTAAATTAGTAGATGTTGCTAAATCGGTAGTTATCTGTTCAGTTCTATTTCGCATGAAGTCCTAATTTGTTCACTCTTGGTTTAGTCCATAATTCTTTAATCCATGGTATGATTAGAGAAGTCGATTTTCTGTATACCTCTGCTTCATAATATCAAGTCATTTGAATAAATTTTTCATCTATTTACTTGCTCTTCTCTTCTCTGGGATTTGAATAACCTTTGACCACCACCAATAAGATGAGATCACAAGTTTGGTTTCCATTTGACAGTTAACTTTCATTAACCGCTGCATGTTTTATTACTTATTCCTTGCTTCTAACTAGTGATGCACTCCTCTGTATATTTTTTCTTTTCTGTAGCAAAATGGATGTCAAATAGTTGATGTTTATCATTTTTTTTTCTAATTGCATTTTGGTTCATCCCGAGTTTGTGATAGCAATGAGTCTTCCCAGTTCTTGTGTAAATGGATTGGAATCATATGTAGTAAATTTCAAGAGGTGAGTGCTATCTGTCTAGCTTTACAAAATTTGGAAGTCTACCTAGATTCCTCTCTTCCCTCTCTACTCCTTTTGAGAAGGCTTGATCTCAGTCACAAAAAATTCACAGAAAGCCTTCCACTCTTTCTTTTGTTTTTTTGTCTCTTTGCTACCCCCAAATGCTAGGAAGTCACCAATTTTAGGGAAAAAAATACAGGGACTTCCCAGTTTCATTAAAAAATTAAAAATGGGATCAGGGGGAGGGGTTTGGGAGGATGTCTTTTCCCTGTACCCAGAATGGCCTAATGTTCAGCAAGGAGGTTTTGGCCCTGGTGATGCTTTCCCAGGAAATAGTGGTACAAAGTTAACATGTTTTGTTAAAATAGAATTGGGTGAGTCAAAATTCATATCCCAGTTAGATAGATATCTCTCATGTAAATTGAAGTAAGGGAATATTGGAAGAATAACTTAAAAATTGATTAGCCCCTTGTTCCTCATTGCAAAAATTTTGTTCCTCAAGTGGTTTGTTCAGATGGTTTATAAAGGATCAGAGTTTGTGGTCAAATCAGAATCCTTATTTCACTTTGAAGTATGTACTCCGAGTTAGTAAAATGGCCGTACACAACACCCTTACATGAATTGGTTTGACCTAAAGCATAAGACCAAGAATCAGAAATCTTCTCTTTTGTACATAAAGTTTTTTGAAAAGAACCGACTTCAAACAAACAGCTAATCCTATAAAACAATTTAAATCTGGAACAACTTCTGAATATTTTATTAAATCAGGAGTCTTACAATGAATTCAGAATAACACATCAACTGTGCACAAAAACACGAGTTCTCGACCGAATTACGATTTAGTCCCGCTTACGATAAGATTCTGAAACTTATTGTCATTGCTATATGAAAAATTTGTAGTCCTTACCTAACAGATCTGGAACTTAGTGATTTACCTGGAACTTATTTACATAAAGATCCCAAAAATGTTTTAGAATAACGAACCGAAAGTACTTTTCTGGTGCTCCTAAGATACACCTTCATATGACATGCATCAATATTTTAGAGGTTGATGGTTACGAGCTTGGAGGAAGTTGAACAAAATCCACAACCGATATCCACCATTCGCCTAGAATTGGGATGCATATGAAACATAGATATAATTTACAGCGTCATTTCTACCTAGAAGCTTATAAAAACAAATGTACATAATCTGCTATGGACTTTCACTGTATCTAACTGTAATTGGTCTACAATAGGGAAGGCTGAAGGCTCCAATTTTGTTTCCAAGAATGCGCTACCAAGGCATGAAGGAAAGATCCCCATCACAATTAGCTTTTACTTTTAACTTTTTAATTCTTCTTTTTTCTGTCATCTGTCCCATATGAGACAGCTGTGCAAAATGGGAAGCGTTTACTTAAGCAGTTTTTATTTATGTTGTAATAACTAGTGTATTAGTTTCATTGAAATATTTTCTTGGAGAAATCATCAGCACTAAGTAAAGGAAATCCACTTCTATCAAGCGAGAGCATTTGTCTTTGTCTTGTAAATATAGATAACATTGTACATGCCCATGCAAAGGTGAGTTTGTAAGATATTTATTATTAGTTGGCGTATGACCCGGTCCTTCAAACGTAAGGATAGCTAGTTTGAACTATATTCTGACTGCCTAAACTTCTTGCAAGTATCGGCTAATGTTCCCGCCTAATTGTAAATGTGATGATAGATTGTTGACTACAATCTAAAATTTTATTCTAAAAATATACCCAGTTGATCCTAGAAATTGAAGTATTGGAAAGTATTTATTCCTATAGACTGTGGAAAGCTCATGCCTACTGCTACTGTTGTTTATTACTTGATTTGTATTTTCTATAGCTCATTCTATATTCCCATAATACTATCATGGAAGTAGATTTGCACATATTGACATGTCTACAAATTCATTATATGCAACATATTCAAGACAACGCTGAAATTGGCTATTGCATGGGATACAAATTTGCACTAAATATGTTCAAAATTTTAACCTGATGAAAGAAGCTGTGAAGGATTTCCTCAACAGTTACAAATGCTTCTTGGCATCATTTTAGTTGTTCTGTCTCTATATTACTGAATAATCATTAATAATCTACATGTAATTTCCACACAATATCATGTTTTCTTTGTTTTCACAATGCTTCACTGTGACTTACTTCAGGCTTTTTACATCTATTGCATCACACATGTATCTTCACTATATTGATTTCAATAAATAATTTTTATACACAGCTAGTCCATTCACAAGCTTCTATTTACAATTGTTGCTATATCTTTCCCCTTAAAGCCTTCTACAATAGGCTTTCCATAACTGTCACAAATAGAAAGTCATAGAATAATTATGAACATAAAAGACAAACACAACCAATAAGTTTGTTTCTTTTATTTGTCTAAAATTATTTTATATTTTAATGTAAAATATTAAAGCACATCAATTATGCAATTCATTTGTCAAATGCTACAAGGGAATGATAGATCTTTCAGTGACGAATTTGTAAAATATTTCATATCTCAAATAAATAACCAAATACAAATTATTAAATTATTCATATGTGTAATTGATTATTCTCCTTCTCTAAAATTCTCTTAGGCAATTTCAGCTTGCGTTTTGGATAGCTATCTTTTTTTTTTTTTTTTTTTGTTCCTCACACCTCTTTTTTTTTAAAATCTAGAGACAAAATAAAAGAATAAACAAGAAAAACCTACTCCATCTCCCTTGTTGCATGCTTATTAAATGAAAAGGAGGACATGAGCATACTCTCATAACTTGGAGTAAATGATTACTCCACCTAGAATCAAGCATCATAAAAGGAGGTTAACACAATAAATTCTTTCATCAACTCATAGATACATTAAAATGGTTGCAATATTTTCCACTAGAATCTAAATAAATAATTTTATATTTTATCTTTCCTTTGTAATAGAGCTCTAGTGAACTCCATCAATAGAGGAATAATTAGAAATGAATTTTCACATATATATTTTATGCTAGTTTTTTAATAGAACAGTTTTCAAACATGGGCATTAATACGCTGCAAAGATCATAGATAGAATCACTGCACATATGTTACTAAATACTAAGGCTCATGTGACAAAACACATTTCTAGATTACGATATAAACCAATTAAGGACGAGAACACATTACTTTAAGACCTACTATTAATTTATTTATTACTAATTAGTCTCTAATTCACTTCTCATGGTCACTTCTTTAGTTGGATAAGAATCTAAAATTTATCATCTACTTGGATAAAGGTCTCATCAATTTTGTTAGTGTAACTTTGGTTAAGTGAGCCTAAAATGACTCTCCCTCTAATCTATTATCATTCTATGAAAACAAGATAATACACAATAAAAGATAACCATCTCCCCATTATATATTTAATCATTCTAAGAAAACACGATGCTACACAATACAACATAATCATCTTCCTTTTATCTATGCACATTCTAAGAAAATAATATACTACACAATAAAAGATAACTATCTCCTTTCTATAAAAGTTGGTTCTGACCATCACCCTTTACTGCTAGAGATCAACCCAATTACTGCTCCTAAACGCTTTCCTTTTCGATTTGAGAAGATGTGGTTAAGCCATCCTGATTTGGAGAAAAGTATTTCGGAATGGTGGAATATTCAGGTGGAAGGCACTGCTATGTTCAAAGTTATTAGAAAACTTAGAAATATAAAAGAAAAAGTTAAAATATGGAACCGAGAAGTTTTTGGAGACATCTTTAAACAAAAGAATAAGACTAAATCTGACCTTGCTATCATTTAGGACACTATTCAGACTAGTGGCCTCTCGGAGTCTCTCAAGGTTGAAGAACAAAAGGCTCTTGTCAACTACCACAATTTGATATCTAAAGAGGAGACTTACTGGCGTCAAAGATCTAAGGCAGTTTGGCTTAAGCAAGGGGATAGAAACACTAAGTTTTTCCACCTTACCACTCTTAAACACAAGGCTACTAATCGGATACCTAAAATTGCTATGGACAGGACTGAGATTCATAAAGAAGATGAAATTAAGACTGCTGCTGTTAACTTTTTTGCTACCCTTCTCACGACTGATGGTACTCTGGATAGAGGTTGTCAAGATCAATTATTGGAAGCTATTCCTAGAATTGTTAACACTGATCAAAATAGAGATCTTCAGGCGATTCCTTCTAATAAGGAGATCAGGGATGCTGTCTTCTCTTTTGAAGGAGACAAGACTCCAGGCCCGGATGGTTTCCCTATGTTTTTCTTTCAAAAATTCTGATGTATTGTGGAGAAGGATGTTTCTAATGATGTGAAGGAGTTTTTTGGTTGCAGGCATCTTCTCAAAGAAATCAATGGAACTTTCTTAGCCTTAGTTCCTAAGATTGTTGGGGCTCACTCTTTTGACCAGTTTTGGCCTATTAGCTTATGTAATTCCTTCTATAAAATCTTTTCTAAAATTCTCGCTTCCAAGCTTTTGATTATTCTTCCTTTTCTGATTGCTCCCTAACAGAATGGTTTTGTTTCGGGAAGGTAGATTATGGACTTAGTGGTGTTGGTGCATGAGAATATCCACTCGGCTATTAAAGGAAACAAACAAGGTTTTATCCTTAAACTTGATTTGGCTAAAGCCTATGATCGGGTTGACTGGAATTTTTTGTGCTTGATTCTAAAATAGTTTGGCTTTAGTGAAAGGGTCATCCAAATAATTAATCAATTGATATCTACTGCCACCTTTTCTGCTCTTATCAATGGATCACCCACCAAATTCTTCAAAAGCTCTAGAGGTCTCAGACAAGGAGATCCTATATCTCCTATCCTGTTTACTTTGATGGCTGAAAGCTTGGGAAGGTACTTTCGATGTTTGGTTTCTAAAGGTGTCATTCTGGGTCGCAGACCCTCTTCTAGACCCTTAATATGCTCTCATGCTCAGTTTGTGGATGATACCATCACGATGGGTACATCTACAATTAAGGAAGCCAAAGCCTTTAAATATGCTCTGAATCTCTATACTAAAGGTACTGGTCAGCTTATTAATTGGTCTAAAAGTACTCTGTTTTTCATAAACAGCCCGGAGGATAGACAGTGTAAGATTGATGGTATCCTCGAATGCAGTATAAGCTCTTTCCCCTCTTCCTACTTGGGATTGCCCTTGGGCCTTAACGTTAGTGACTCTTTTTGGAATCAGATGGTGGAGAGATTTTTTTAAAAGATGGCTGGTTGGAAGGGTGTTGTTCTGTCTCGGGCTGGAAAGATTACCATGATAAAATCCTCTCTTCAAAGTCTTATGGTGTATGCTATGAGTCTTTTCAAGATGCCATCCAAATATGCGGACAAAATTGACAGTATCCAGAAACGATTCCTTTGGTTTGGGGTTGAGGAAAGAAACTGCATACCTCTTATTGCCTGGGAAAGGGTGTGTAAACCTAAGTCTATGGGGGGCTTGGGTCTTAGACCTATAAAGATTATGAATAAAGCTCTTTTGGCTAAGCAACTCTAGCATATTTATGAAGACCCTAAGGACTGGAATACTATATGTAAACATAAATACCTTTATGATAACCCCTCCTTTGATCAGTTCCTTTTTAGATCGGATAAAGTGGAGGGTTCTATTTTTTGGAGGAATATCAATGATGCCAGAAGTATAGCTAATAAAGGAAAGTTCTAGAGGCTAGGAAATGGATCTAGTATTAACTTTTGGAAAGATCCTTGGTTATTTGAAAAACCCTTGAACTACATGTTTAATTATCCTCAGGATATCAACATATGCTCCTCTACTTTTGGTCCTAGAGTGAAAGATTATTGGAGAAATAATTGTTGGGTGAAGTTGGTTGTGATCAATCTTGTCTTCCATGAAATTGATAAAGCCCTCCTGGCTCAATGCTGCTATGCTGACAAGGAAGACACTCTTATATGGGGCCCCTCATCAAGTGGCAAATTTTTTGTGGTGTCTACTAGTTCTATCCAATACGATGTGCCTGAGGAAACCCCTTTTTGGGCAAAGATGTGGAATAAGAATCTAACCCCCAAAGTTGAGATCTTCTATTGGATCTTTGTTCAAAACAAAGTTCTTACAATTGATAATCTAAGAGAGGATTTATTATGCCGAATAGGTGCTGCCTTTGCCAGGATGCCAAGGAAGATACTAACCACCTTTTTTTGCATTGTCCTTTTTCTCAACAGGTTTGGTCTTTCTTTTTGCAAGATAGTTCCTTTTGCTGGATTTTCCCCTCCACTATCCAAGACTTCTGCCAGCAATGGTATTATCTGGGTAATAATGCTAGGGATAAAGAAAAGTGGATGCTGGTTGCTCCTCATATTGCCTGGAGTATATGGAAAGAAAGAAACAACCGCATTTTCTGGGACAAAACTTGTTCTCCTGCTTTGGTGTATGAAAAGGCTAATAGGGGGATGTTGGAAAACTTGAGCAAAATAACCCAGCATATTGGGAGTAATAGTGTCTTTCAAAGTAAGAAGAATGATCGTGATAATAGTGTTTGGATCGCTCCCCCTGATGGATGGATAAAGATTAATTTCGATGGCGTGGCTAAGGGTAATCTTGGCCTGGTGGGGTGTGGTAGTGTTATCAAGGATTGTAATGGTAATGTTATTGCGGCTAACGCTGTTCCTCTGGGAACTCAAAACAACCATTTAGCGGAGGCTTCAGGGGCTTACTATGGTTTATAGCTTGCCAGTAGACTCAATTTTAAAAACATATGGCTGGAGGGCGATTCTCTGAATATTATAAATTGCCTAAAAGGTAAATCTCCTCCGTCTTGGACAATAGATAATATTATTTCCAAAGCGAAAGACATTATTGCCAAGTGTACTGGTATTTATATAACCCATGTGTATCGTGAGAGCAACACGGTGGCGGACAACTTGGCTAACATTGGGGTTAAGTCTGCTAAGGTCATCACCTGGAACAGCGAGGTGGATATTAGAGAGGACACCAAATCCCACATTAATTATGATAAAATCAACCATAAGGAAGGAAAGATTGGAAATAATTAATAAGACTCGCCTAAGCTCTATGGAGTCTGACTGCAATTATGGGAAAGTATGGAACAGGTTTTTAAGCAATATTATTACCAACAATTCACATATTTTCTGGGTTTTGCATTCTGCTAATTCTTTTAAGAAAGACAGCTATCTTGATCACCACGGCTCTAATTTTACTGATAGCTTTGTGTTTCTGAAATTATCTATCATGGGGGGGGACCTGAAGCATGAAGAACCGGATAACTATAACAAGCTTAAGGAACCTGATATGGCGATGGTATGACGTAAGTTGAAAAAAGGTGGAGTGACCCCTTACCTGGAAAAATTACATGGCTTTGATAAGGAGATCACTCAAATATTTGTTGAAGGCTGGAAAGACAATACCGTAACCATTGAAGGGAGAACGTTGGAGATTACTGTTGAGCTTATTGCTCAGATTATGGGAATCCCCAATGATGGTCAGAAGTTTTATAGGAACAACAAGATTTCAGATATGGCGGTGAAAAAGTTCCCGAAATCTGCGAAAGAAAAGGTTGATTTTGTGGAAGGCAAGGTGAATGGCTATATGGAACCTGTCCAGATCAAGGATATTTGGCGCCATGTTCAGCAAATTGTGATGGATTATTTTACCCTCGACGGTCTATTCACTCATGCCCATTCCCATCACTTCATGTTCCTTAATAACTTCAAGTACAAGGACACCATTAACATACCTTTTTATCTTTATACCTCTCTGGTTAAAAGTATAAATGAGCATAAGGGATCTCCTAAGAAGGTTGTTAAGCATGAGGGTTTGATTCTATTGATTTATGAGCATATTAAGAGAACTATCCCTATACCTAACGCTACTCCCTCCTCCAGAAAGAGTAAAATGAGCCCTAAGAAGATAGGGTATGTAAAGAGGAAGGTGGAGGACAATAAGGGTAGTAGCTCGAAGAAAATCTGCTCAGAAGCTAATGAGGAGGAGGTTTACTCTGAGGGGTCTGAGATGGAGGATTCTGAGGATGAGGTTTCCAAAAATGCCTAGGAGATGGAAAGCCCTAACAAGGAGGAGGAAGAGACTGAAGATTTTGAGGCTATGACTAATCATGATGAGCACAAGGAGGAGAGAAGCAGCAAAAATTTGGAGGAGGAAAATAAGGAGAATACTGGGGAGGGGGATAAGTTGAAAGATGCTACGGACATGCAGGGTACTGATGATTACTAGCGACAGGTGGATGAGACTGATCCTATATGCACTGAGGATAAGGATAATGCCATGTGTAATGAGGAGAAAGACATTGCTGAAGCCAAGGACCCAAACAAAAATATTTAGGAGAGCACAGTTGAGGAGAAAGATAAAGATGTGGAAGAGGCTAATTCTAAAGGCACTATGGCGCTTAATTTCGATAGCCTGGAAGACCTAGTGGACACTGCCATCCAGTATGCGGAGAAACAAAAGAATGATAGGGATTTTAATAAAGAGGAGGTTCCCATTCTGGATGATTTTGTCGAGGGTATGAGGCATGACATGCCTATTTCTCAAGATGATGAGGACAACATTCAGGAGGGGAGTGATGATTCTAGTGAACGGAGGGCCAAAGATTCCTCTATCAAGCTTATCTTCGAAGATTTTAATGATAGGGAAGAAGTGACTACTGGTGTTTTGCAGACTGCCAAAGCAGAGGCCCTGTATTCTTTCAAATTCAGCAAGTAGTGCTTTCGTGAAATCAAGAGGCTCCATTTGAAAAGCAGAAAGCTTAAAGCTAACAATGTCATCCTCCAAGAGAAAGTGGAGTCTCTTCTCAAGGAGAGATCTTCTATTTCCCATGCTGTTGATCTGAAGGAAAGAATGGATAAAGTTGATAATACTCTTATCAACATTCTCTAGCACAGTATAGATAGTATGGAGGCTTCTAGTACCAACCTCAAGGCTCTAGTTAACTTGCTGGATCATGCGTCGGAGGTTGATACTGAGGTTAGGAGTGCTCCTCTGCTGGCTAGTGATGGCCCAAGCTCTCGGACCCGTGGAAAGAAAAATTCCCCTCTGATTAAGAAGAATCTGGATGAGTTGAAAAGTGTAATCGGTGGGATGGATAACATCTAGGCCAAGATGGAGAAAACTCTGGATGAAAAAGCTGGGGTTCTGTATGTGGATGCCTAGTCTGGTGTTCCTGTTGGCTTTTTTGTTTCTGCTGCTGTCTTTTTGGCTGGGTTTATGCCCTGTTCTAGCTAGCTTTGTAGCCCCTAATATGGGCAGTTCGTTGGTGTATGTCTCTTTGTATGTTGATTATGCTATCTTTTTCCTATCTTTTGAAACTTAAGTTGTAAAGGGTTTCGGGTCCCTTCAAAACTTATTTTTTCTAGTAATTAGAACTATCTCCCTTCTATACATAATCAATTTATGAAAACACGATACTACACAATAAAAGATAATCATCTCCTTTTTATCTATGCTCATTTTAAGAAAACAAGATACTACATACAATAAAGTGACCATGTGCCTTCTATCAACGATGATTCTATAATTGAATAAAGTATAAATTTTATTTAGATAATCATACATGCTCACAATAAAAAACAGAGATATAATATGTCATATATTCATAACTTTCAAAATTTAATTTACTTCTAATTTGAATAATTTATGCCATAATGAACAATTTAACTATCAAAATTTGATTTCCTTATAACCTGCAGATAATTTATGCAATAAAGAACAATATAATACAAATGACTGATAATATTAAATAAAGATTCTACAAGTTAAGATATGCTATTATTGCGACCGAGCGGATCATATTTTTCACAATTTAATGATTTCCACCATGTAAAACATTAACTAAATTAAGATAATAATAATTGCAAAGCATAATAGATTATTTATTTTGAGAGAAGTTAAAAGTGTTTCTCTGTGATAATGATAAGTTCAAGAGCAAAGTCCCATTGCAGCAAGCAAATAAAGGGATTAACAGCAATATCCCCGTCCCTGACCACACGCTCCGATGTTGGCGTCGCAGCAAACATCATAATAGTCACAATCAAAATCGTCATAGCAGGGGTCATCGCAGGCCGGATTAGCCTGAGCTACTGCCATACCTTCCGTGCCCACTAATAATAATACTAATGCCATTGTTATTATTAACACCACGCTAAACAATTTCATTGCCTTTGCCATTTAATTCTTTGAAAACTACTGTGAAGAAATTCTACCTAATCCAATCCAATTTATAGAGTGGAATTACAGTGGAATCCGCCTCTGTTTGGACTGGAGTTCCTAAGCTTCTTCATTTTACTTCGACAACTTAATATAGAAATTTGTGAATTTTGTCCAAAATCTAGAAATGATCAGCATGACATTGCATACATCCAATATGTCCAAACATTCCTCCTTTAGAGATTTAATCGAGAAAAAGGGAGTCATTGTGACTGTGTAGTATGAAAAGAGGCTTAGATAAATGCAATTTATTGGAATACCATGAGGAAAAGATAGAAATGATACAAAATCTCTAGTGAAACATGGTTAGTTGATGTTTGATTTGTATGGTACAATCGTACAACTGTGATACAAGTGCTTCCCTTGTAGTGATTATCTTCAACATGGTTATTCACTTTACAAGCTTTATGATAAATACAATTTTCACCAAATTATTCCGTTCTATGATAATTACGATTTTCCCTTCGATGATAATTACGATCTAACGATAAACTTTATTCCCTTCTATGATAATTACTGTGCTGTGCTGTGCTAATTACTGTGTTGTTCTGTGGTACATCTAGTCAGATATCTAAAGAGCTAAACTATATATAATAGACAACAATCACCATATACATTTGGGAAATGTCATACTGGAAAACATTATTATAAGATTCAAGATTTCATTTCATTCAATGCGAGTATATTAGAAAAGCAATAATAGTAATATATAGCAATAAGAAACATCATACTAAAATATAGAATCTAAATTATCACATCTTGAGAAAAATCCACATGAATTAATCAACAATAATAGGCAATGCAGCTATAAAGATATGGGCTTCATCAGTTTCAAGACAAGACATCTTTGGAATTGTCACAGGCAGCACTCTATCTATTATGTTGGCCTTTGTTTGATCCAGCGTGGCATTCTCTAGTAGACGAAAGCGACCAAGTGTGTCTTGCGAGGACATGACATGTCATCCTACCAAGTCCTCCTTAAACTCTCCACTTATACGCAAACCACCTTCCTCTTCTATTTGAACTTTCACATTCTCTTTTTTCCAATCTTCCAAAATAAAAGGAAGAAAGTAAAACTAGAAAGACATTGATATAAGTAAATCATACACAATCTTTTCTAAAAATGTACCTCAAAAAAATACATTAATATAAAATTACTATTGTATTTATGGATTGCAATGTGTAAGATTTTGTTTACATCAACATTTCAGAGCACAGATAAACCAGATAGTCTACAATGCAATACAAAAATAAACAAGTAATGATAATGGACTATTGAAATCCAATCCTCTTATGTGATAATATTTTTCAAAAAATTAAATCTAACCATTTTGATAATTTTTTTATAAAAAGTAATATAAACTAATTGAAAACAACATAATTAAATCTTTGATGAAACATCATACTACTATATACCATCTTTAAATTATCACAACTTTTCAAAACACACATGAATTAATCAACAATACCAAGAAATGCAATTATGAAGACTTGGGCTTCATCAATTTGAACCCAAGACAAAGTAGTGTTAAAGGTGATACATGAACACCACACATCAACCATGAATGGATCATAAAGCATATTAATGGCAATGGTGGGAAGTATGTTCCACTTAGGATCTTTAAGATTTACCACCCCACCTCTACTACATTGACAATTCAAATTTAATCCAATCCTCTTATGTGATAATATTTTTTTCAAAAAAATTAATCTAACCATTTTGATAGAAATTTTATATAAAGTAATATAAATTAATTGAGAACTACATAATTAAATCTTTGATGTAACAACATACTACTATATACCATCAAAATTGTCACAACTTTTCAAAACCCACATGAATTAATGAACAATACCAAGAAATGCAATTATGAAGACTTGGGCTTCATCAGTTTGAACCCAAATTCAAAATAGTGTTAAAGATGGTACATGGACACCACACATCAACCATGAATGCATCACAAAGCATATTAATGGCAGTGGTGGGAAGTATGCTCCACTTAGGATCTATGAGATTCACCACCCCACCTCTACTACATTGACAATTTAAATTTTGCATAGATCTATTGGGATACTTTCAACCTCCTCCTTTAGCTCATTACAAACCCTAAGTAGGCTAAGATGGGATGTAATCTTGCTCTTGAGAGTTCTTACTGGTGCAATTTCATGAGGGTCAAGTATCTTAATTATAAAAATTTATATATTGAATTCTTTCCACCATGGGTTACTCCTCAAGCTCTAAGATTAAGAACAACATTCTTTGGTGTAGCAACATCATTCTTGATAGTCTAAAATGACACGTGGAAAATGAAAGCAATATCATGTTTTGGGAGGATGTGTGGGTGGGGGACGAGCCTCTAGATAACAGTTCAAGTCTTAGAGATTTGATGGAAACTTCCAAAATATTCTTTGGCTCCCTATTGGATAGTTACATATCCTCATTGATTAGATGGAATTACCTCACTTAATGTTTTGAAATTTAAGCAAAAAATAGGTATTACAGGGACCCAAAACCCAAAGAGTTAAAGATATAGATTAGACAATAAGCTCAATAGAAAAGAGACCAAAACAAAAATGGGGAACCAAAAAACCCCAAAATAGAAACAACCAAGATGATAGGAAACAAAAAGAGAAACAAAAACTCAAACCAGTTACTACCACTGTTTCAGAATCTGGATAGAGTTTTCCATCTTTTTCTTGAGCCGTGTCATTTTTTTTTCAGATTCTCCTTGAGCCCCATAATCTCTTGGTTGGATGAGGTGTTTTGTCTCATCTTCGCTCTAGTTTTGGTCCTAGGGCCTTTCCCTCACTTAATGTTGCCAAAATAGACCTAATCTGATTCAGAGATAAAATGAGATTTAAATAATAATAAGGTTAGACTTCCCTTGCTCCCTAGGGATGATTGGTTTATCTAGGAAAAAGATCATAAAGGAGAGTTTTACATTAAATCAACATACATTTATTTTTAAAGAATGACATATCATGAGATTGTTGGAGAAAAGTCTAGAAACCTCATTTGATTCGTAAGATATTTTTTTGGTGGATGACCATGCATTACAGAATCCTAGCCCAAGATAAACTCATCAAAATAGGGTTTCAATTCCCCAATAGGTTCATTCTTTGTAAACAGGAGGAAGAGACCATCCCCCACATTATGCTTCATTGCTAGTATGCTAAACAATTATGGCACATGGTTATGGAAAAAAATGAGATACTATGGGTCGATAATAGTAGCATTCAACAATTTATTTGTGAATGGATAGGACCTACTCAAAACCATTTGGTGAGACAACTATGGAAACAAAGTCCCCCCCTTGTGTGTAATGCTTCACCATGGAACCCTTAAAATAAATCGATAAATATGCACTAAATATTTTTTTTTGAAACATGGAAATAACATCAGGAACATAAGTGCATCCATAACAATGCATAATAAAAGATATAAACATTCCATGATCCTCACACAATCGTGCACAAGTGGATGACAAAAGTACTTCCAAGGGTTCAAAGACTGCAATACTTTTTGACATGTTTGTGTTTTAGATTTATGTGCATTTGATTGAAGTTTATTAATTAAAATATTCTTTATATTAAATAATCATAAATTGATATTGTTAATGTTAGTGTGAATCCACAAAGTTATTGTGTAAAAAAGTGGCCACCCTATATGTAAAAAATACAAATTCACCAATAACCCAATTAGGTCATAACTAGGTAATTATCGAGCCTAAAACTAATAAAATTTGATCAGGTTTTTAATATAATAATTTCCAATAAGGTTTTTAATTCGATCAGGTTTTATAAATCTATTTATTATCCACTATTATGACTGATAGGGAATAACAAACCCCAAGCCACATATATTTACCAATGAGAGGAGCTTAAAATTGCAAGAACCCAATCGGGTTTCACTAAAATATGGATTTTTTCAGTGTTTCCAACAATTCTTCACAATGTCGCATCTTCACAAAGGTAAGAATGACAATTTTTATAGTTTTTGTTTTAAATTGAATTGTAATAGAGTTTTTTGGATTGATTTTGTTTTTCTATTAATTTCATTCCAAATTCTCAAAACATTGCCCCACAACAAAACACATAATAGCAACATGTTCCTGAACAAAAACAACCACTAAACCCTCAAAACATTACCATCAACAACAAGAAAAACATCAAAGTGTTGTCGCTCAACAACAAGAAAATGCTCAAAATGTTCCCCTCAGCCTCCTCCACTAGACCCTATACAAGCCACATATGAGGATCTTTTAAATCACCTATCGTAGAATACAACCCAAATTTATCAGATAGTGAATTTTGAGTTCCTTTGAGCATGAGCATAATTCAATCCTTTCCATAGCCTTAGACTCAATGTCCAATGGTGCCAAGGAGGTGTCTAGACAAGTTACTAAATGGGGCACATATGAGGATAGAATTCATGCATTCTATTTTGATGGGTTATCATATGATTAGCTAAAAAGAAAATTTATAAGTGAAGGTGATATATGTTCTCTTTTCACTGAAACTGAAACCAATGAGACCTTACCTTAGGATTCAAAGAAGTTTGCTATTGTATTGTGAAAAATGGTTGTCAATGGTAGACTCCCACTTCACCGCCATACCTTGAAAAGGGGGCCCTAAAATGTGACCCCTTTTTGGACCAAATTTGATTAGAAAAACCCAAGTAGATGAAGGGTTGCTAAAGCATGATATAATCTAAAAGGAAGGGTGTGATTCTAGGTCTTTTTTCCATTTATGTAAGGAAGTAGGAAAAATAAGTGCAAGAAAATTAAAGTATGCACTCATGTAATGATAAACAACATGATATATGATCTAGAGTATCAAAATAATTGCTATGAAAGAAGAAGAAAGAAGATGAAATCACCTTGAGGGTTAGTAGAGGAAGCAAATTCAAATCCAGGAAAAAGTATTGTCAAAATCAGGAATAGATATGGATCTGAAATCCTGAAGGTTGGATCTTTATGCTCTGAAAATTTGAAAGTTGTAGGAACAGGTTAATTTTTTAGGACATATATCAATATAGGTCCAACTTAAGTTAACCTATACCTGAGTGTGCTGAATTTATAGGTCTTGAATCCGTGACTATAAATGTACCTTCAAATGTGCACTTGTGAATCTGAAACTCTACAAATCTTCACCTGCACATAAGAAAAGGAGAATTTTTGGGGGAAAGGAGCTTGCTTTAGTCAAGGCCCTATTTAGTAATTAACCTTGAAATGAAATAAGTAAAGCATGTAAAACAAGATAAAATGTAAGTATTACCTTTCTTGTCAAACCCTGTTGGATGGATCCACAAGGATGTATACTTTCTTTAATGAATGTTGAATGTAGGATGCCTTCACTTATACAATAGATCAAAATTTTACCAAATCATAGATTATGGATGTATGAATACTTGAAATTCTTGAATGGAAATGAAGAATAATGAAGCTTGGATGGGGATCTTCTTTCTCAATTAGGAACTCCTTCACAAATTCACTATGGAAGAAGAATTCACACCGTTAATAGTTTCCTTTGGATGGATGGAAAAAAGAATCCTTCAAATCCTGGAGTCAAATTTGTGCTTTAAATCTCCTAAAAGCTCTTGAAGTCATGTTGGACTTGATTGTTTACACTTAGATTGCTAGAGATGGCTTTCATAGAAATAAGATAAGATAAGATAAGATAAGATAAGATGTTAAAATGAGAGAAGGAATCCTCCTTTTATAGTGATTTTGGGGTTCAAATTTCCAAAGGCCGACTCCACTGGGCAGGAGAAAGAAAATACTTTGCATTGGGACCCTAAATTCACTGAAATTAAAACCCTAAGATATAGGTCACCACAAGTGCGACCTATACTGGTATATATGTCACCCCAAGTGCGACCTATACCCCAAAGGAATAATTTTGAGGTAAATTATGTAGGGTTTGAAAAACATTTTAAATTTTAGAGGAAAAATATATAGAAAAGAAAGAAAATCAAGTACAAATGCATCTACAATCAAAGAGATCACTAAAATGGGACTTAATTTTTTCTAGATCTTCTAAATTAATGGGTTAGATAAATTTTTAGGACTATACATTTATCCCCCACTTTAGCAGAAGTATGAGGAAAACTCATTCTTATGGTAATGTAGATCAAATGCATAAGGTGATGCTATCAAAGCCAAGGAGACAAAGAAACATCAAGCCCCCAAGTGACGTAATTCCTCATCAAATCCAAGACTAAGATGAGAGAGAGTGAGAGAGAGAGAGAGAGAGAGAGAGAGAGAGAGAGATTTGATTATTTAGTTCCAATCATATTCTTTATTTTACTGTGAATCATACAAAGAAAGTAGCACAAAAGATGGGATTGAAAGTTTTAGAAAAAGGGGCTTGTGGGTCATGCTAGTTAATTCATCTAGGATTTTTCCTTAAATATTGTATCTCAATAAGGGATCCAGAAAGAGGGATTTGTCCTTAGGATTGTATGCCTATAAGGGATCAAAAGAAAAGAGAAGGATCAGTCCCTAAGGAGTGTATGTCCATAAGGGATCCAAATGAAAAACATCATTGAAAAATAGTGCATGTGTGCAAAATGTGAGAGAAGTGTATGCCCCCATGTTAAAGATAGTGTAAATGAATTAATGGGATCAATGGCTTTAATAGAGGGTACATGCATCCACTAGAGAAGTTTCCACTATGACATACCCCCAAGAAAGGACAAATAAAGGGAAATGAGAACATGAAAAAAGAGAACACAAAGGGATCTACCAACTCTAGGATCAGTATGAACATATGATAATATATGAGATATTATGTCAAAATAAAATATCATCATTTCCCAAAGTAGAACTACAACACAATAGAAGAAAGACACGTAAGAGTCACAAAGAAGAGTCTTTTGGGGATGATATCATGGAAACCAAAATGAATAGGTGCTACTTGATAACCTACAACTGATTGAATATCTTGAAGGAAAGAATGAATAATTGAAAGACAATGATTGATGATCACCGAGCTACTAAAGTAATATGTAAGACAATTAAATCAGTGAATGTATTGTCATTGATGTCAACTAGCTTTGACTGTACTTATCATCATGGTTATAAACATCTAAAGAAGGAAAATGATAAAGTAATAAGATACCTACATGAAGATGAGATGGATATGAAACATATGGCTATGATATACATTGGGTAACTTATTGATGAGTCTATGGCATCATGTTGATTACTTGATTTTTTTACATGATTTTGTTATGTATTTAATATCAGGACTGAAAAAGTTTGTGTGGTCGGTAAATGAAGATTTTTGTATACACCAAGAAAGTGTAGTGTATATCGAGTATAGTATTAACCGAGCAAGTAATCACCGACGCATTATGATATTGACCGAGTGAAAGAAACATTTATAAAGTTTCTAACAACTGACTGAAAATGATGAGCTGGACAATTGTTTATGATTCTGAGGTAGAAGATAATATATTTGTTATGATGATCTAAAAAGTGAAAAAGTTCAAGATTGATCGAATGAAGGAGAGTGAAACATGTTAATAACACAATTGTCGAGGAAGGTTAAAGTGGTAAAATGAACGGTGAAGATTAAGAGGCAAAATCCATAGATGAAAAGTAAATAGTTTATGATGTCTATATAAGGAGAAATGGGATTCATTATTGAGTTTGGGATTTTGATGTTGCAGGAGAATTTGCATGAAAAGGATTATTTTCATGCACCACTGATCAAACTGGTTGAAGACAAAATCGAGTTGAACTACAGACAACACCAAGCATCAGAGAAGCATATACCGAGTGGAACAAAGTTGGAAGATATGAAGGATTGAATTGATTATTGACCACAAGAGGTATTTTTAGCTTAGCATAGATTTAAAAATCTGCAAATCAAAGTTGTATTAGAATTAGATCATTACTGTATCAGTTTAACCATTGTTATAGATAAATCTCTTAACCGAGTGAGACTTTTAACCGTCTTTTTTATTTTGATATGAAATTCAATGAATTTTGTTTGTTTTCTTGTTGACCCCATAGAGAATGCACCATGTCAAAGGAGAATTGTTAGTGATAAATCCTCTAACCAGGTCACACTTCACAGTGTGTATTGTAACCTTTGACAAGGTTGGCTCCTAAATGAGCCCACTTTAGAAGAGTGGATTATTTTGGGTTACCGGTCCTAGGTGGTTTTTCCCCTAACAGGGTTTCCACGTTAAAAATCTATGTGTTATGTGTGTATAATGTATTGAATCTTTATTTTTATTTACACATTTCATAACTGAATAGATCAGTGAACAAAGTACTTAATTTACTGGTAATTCATAGATGAAGAGAAAGACACAGTTGATATCTTACCGAGTTGATTATTTGAGATCAAATTTTTAATATATACATCTAGGAGATTTGGTACTGTAGGATAACTAGACTTAACTGATTCACCCCCTCTCTTAGTTATCTAACAATTGGTATCAGAGCATAGAGTGCTTAGAAAGAAAATTTTGAAGGACTTAAGCTAAAGATCACAAGATGTATAAGAGAGAGGTGCCAAAGTTGAACAAAGATAACTTCTTGACATGGAAAAGTAGAACAAGATTGCATCTATTGGGAATTGGAGAATCTATTATATACTACTTAGATAATGAATTCATCCAGTCAACTAGACCTTTGACTGTTGATCAAATGAGAGATAGACATGAACATAATGTCTCAATGATAGAGATTGCTACTGCTTTATCTGATGTTGAATTTGAAGATATCAAAACATCCACTTCTGCTAAATGAATGTGGGAAAAACTTGCAATAGTTCATGGAGGAGATGTAAATGTGCTAAGGGAAAAAGATGAGAGTCTTGGAGGAAAGTTTGATGACATGAAAATGAAAGGAGAAAAAATTTCACATACAATGACCGAATTAAGGAGATTGTCAATGTTATTAGAGGAGTAGGAGGTATTATTGAAGAAGATATTGTTGTAAGTAAAATTCTTAGAACCTTGTTGCCTACTTATGCTATTAGAGTCTCTACAATCTATGAAATGAGATCAGCTCTAGGTAATCATCTTACACTTGATAGTCTAATCGTTAAATTGACTTCTTTTGAGTTAAGTAACTTTGATAACAACATTGTTCCTAATGTTGAGTCTGCATGTATGTCATCCTTGAAAATTGGTAAATCAAGTAGTAAACACATGACAAGAAATGAGATTGATAGTGACAGTGATGAGGATGAACTTGATGAACTTGAAGCATTAATGGCTATAATACTACAAAAAGGTAAAGGAAGATATAAAGGGAAATTATATTTGGTATGTTTGAATTGTAAATAAATTGGCCACATTGTAGGTAGATGTCCTAACCAAAAAGAATATGACAAGGACAATGAACGATCTGGTGAAAGAAAATTTAACATGAGAGATGTATCATCTTAAAATGGAAGCACTTCCATGTTAAGAACATTTAGCCCTCCGAGTAAGTGGTTTTGGGTCATTTTGAACGTCTTGAATGGGTACTTGACTTGGATCTGGCTTTCTCCCCTATTCTACCCCATTTTCCACTTCTTCCCGACATAATTCTGGCATCCTGAATTGCAAACTTGAGATTATTGACCTCGGGGTCAAGGTCAACCTCAACTCTGACCTAGGTAAAAATTGACCTCGACCTTGACCTAGGTCAAAGTCAACCTCAACCTTGACCCTAGGGTCCGGGATCCTTGGGGTTAGGTTTTAGTTTTGGGGTTTCATCAAAATCTTGTATTTTCCCTCTTTCGGGCCACTATTTCTTGGGTTAAGTGTTAAATTCTCAAATTAATATTTGAGGTGGACCTTTCTCAAGCTTTGTATAGGATTCCTAATTTATTATTGGAGATTAGTCTTTCTCAAGTTTTGTGCCTAATGCTCAAATTAACTTTGGGGTTGGCCTTACCTCAAATTTTGTGACAAGGCTCTTAAATAATTATTTTTATTTCTATATTAAGGGCGGTCCCCTTCTAGAGTTTTGTGTCAAGACTTTAATTTAATTTCCTCTCCATGTGCACCTCTCTAGAGTTTTGTGCCATGGACCCTTAATTATTGTTTTCTATGTGGCCTCTCTAGAAGTTTGTGCCCTAGATCACTATAAAAGGGAGCCCTCCTCTCTTATTTTCTCCATCTCTCAATCAAGTATCAAGTTTCATCCATGATCAAGAGCAAGATCTCTCAAGCACTCTCAAGCAAGAATTCAAGCCTTCAAGCATTCAATTCATCAAGGAGATCCATTAGAAGCCATTGAAGGATTCAAGCTCTATGGAGCCCTCTTGTTGAAGATTCCTCCATCCATTTCCATCCAAGCCTCTTCCTATTCCAAGATCAATTCAAGATTGGTGTTGAAGATCTAAAGACAATTGATTTGAGACATCCTACATTCAATTCTACATTCATTTGGAGCATCCATACTTGTGGATTCAAGGATTAGAATCCCCCACAAGGGTTTTCAACATAAGCAAGGTGAATTGTTCCATTTACTTTGTTTATCTCTACAATTTCAATTCAATTTCAAGGTTAATTCCTAAATTGGGGTTTGACTAAGGAAAACCCCTCCCCCCAACAAATAAAACTATTTTTCTTGTAGGTACAGGTGCGGGACAGTGAATCTCAGTGTAGATCTGGATACCCTTTTTGCCAAACTTTCAAGAACCGCGAACAGAATTTTCGTTGGAGCAGTTGGGTCAAGGTCGACCTTCAGTGGGGGCTAAGATTGTACCCCAATCTTGAGATCAAGGTTGACCTGGCTCAAAAAAGAAATATATTTATGGGTTTTGTAGATCTTATAGTTTCATTTCTAGAGCATGGTAATCAACAGTTTCTAAGGCTATTTGACAAGGTTTTTAGCCGATTCTTTTTTGGAGGTAAGTACATTTATTTCTTCATTTCAAAATTAGCATTTCTAGATTTACATTCCATCCCCTTAGAATTTAAATGTATGTGTAAAATATTGGTTTTGGGGTCTCTTTTATGTGCAAACCATTGTTCTAGGACCCCATCCATATTTTTCATCTTACATTTTGGTGAACCCATTTATGAAAACTCTTACTTTATGGTGTTAGATTTACATTTTGTGTTAGATCTTACATGCTTACAAAAGTAGGTTTATTTTGTGCTTCAAAAATACAAAAAAATTCCAAAATTTCTTCAAAAATACAAAAACATTTACATTGCTTTGTGGAATTAGATGCCCTATTGTGTTGGTGGTGTTTGATTTCCTTTTCATTCTTACAAATTTCATTTTAATGCATTTGGATATATCTAGATCTATTTTCTATGCATTTATGTATTCATTATCATGTTGCACAAGTTATCTCAAGCATTTTTCAAGTGTTGTATTGAACCTTTGGATGGGGATGTTGATTTTTCTCTTCCTCATTAAACCATTGTGAATGATCCCTTGGATAAAGACATTGATTTATCCCCTCCTCACGAAGAAGATTTGATACAAGAGGGTGATTTATTAATGGATGACATATTCATACATGATAATAACTATTTTTCTAAAACACACTCCCCTTATGCAGATATTTTAGCGAAAGAAGATGACATTATAGATGCTTTACCTCCATCTAGGATTCCTTCTAGTGATGAGGCATTAGTGGAGAATGATATGAATTCCCTTAATTCTCTCCCTTTTAGTGATGATCTTATGGAGAATCAAGATCTTACCCCATCTCCTCCTAGGATGTCCTCTTTGCTTCCTTCTTGTGAATCTGTTTGTAGTGTTGAGACAACTAACATGGTTTATCCAAAACCCTTGTTGACTATCAAAGGTTTTCATCGCATTACTATCAAAGGTAAACCTATGGAGTCTTTAGATTCTTTAAATAATCAAGATTCAATAGCTCACACATATCATACAAGGAATAACCTTCAACCTAATCTGGTGGTTTCTACTTCTTTTCCACCTTCTCAACCCATTCTTCCTCCTCCACCCTGTCTTCCTAGCAAGGAATATGATTTGATAAACCAACTGTAGAATACCCCTGCCAAGATTTTTGTATGGGAGCTTCTTCAAACTTCACCTACCTACTATGAAGCCTTGCAAAAAGCTCTAGCAACTCTTCCTACTCCACCTCCTAATCAAGAGAACATCAATAACTTCTTACAATGCATGCATGCTACACCGGGTCCTCCTGACATTGTATTTACTCAAAAGGATTTACCTTCTAAAGAAGTTCAGAATCAATATGATGCTCTTATGGTTGTTCTTACTATCAATAAAAGTATCATCCATAGGACCTTGATTGATAATGGATTTGGGCTTAATGTTTGTAGCATGGACATGCTCAAAGAAATTAAAGCTGATCTTTCAACTATTCAACCTGACAATGTTCCTATACATGGCTTTGATAATATTGCTAAGAACACTTTAGGCATCATTACCTTACCTATCAAAGTAGGTCTGGTCATCCTGAATACACCTATTCATGTTATGCCTGGACCTCTCAATTATAACCTTCTTTTGGGTAGACCTTGGTTGCATGAGATGCATGATGTCCCTTCCACCCTTCACCGTAAAGTTGAGTTTATACATAACAACATGATGTATACACGTCATGTGGATGATGCACCTAATACTTGTTTGAATATTCAAACCTACACTACTCCTACTCCTACTCCTAATCCTTCTTCCTCTAATGCTCTTCCTGGCAATGATTGGGGAACCTTGGATTTTAATCCTACCTTTATTGGAGAGTATAAAGTTTCTGATCTTGATTTTATGAAGCAACAAAGAGAATTTGAACAACGAGTTTTTACTTCTACTTCTAATGCCCTTCGAAATAACTTTTTCACTGCTTCTACCCACAATGAATCTATCAAACCTATTAATGATGACATAGTGACTACTGAAGTTCAATTGACTCCTTCTGATATGGCTTCTCATTATGGTCCTGGTTATCATTTCCTAGTTAAACAAGGACTCAATAGTCAAGGATGCGGTAAGCATAAATAGGGAATTCAAATGCCCTTACAGAGTGGGGGGCATGAGCATTCTTATGGATTGGGATTTAATCCTCAACAAAAAATCAATGTTAACAACATCTCAAATAACACTTTAAAACATGATGAAACTATGAAGGAATTTGACCAAGAAGTTCTTCTACCTAAACTCCTTTGTGCTAAGATGATTACTAGACCTAAACGCAAAAAGAAACGTAGTCCACACTTGAAGACTCTTCCTTTTTGTTTATATCATATATTTCATGATCACTCTACTAATGAATGTCAAGCTTTACATTATAAGATTAGGCAGCTCAGTGATAGTAAGGTTATTTATATATCATGTGGTAATGAGTTGTATTTCAATCTTGTTTTCTCTAAATAACATTTATGTTCCTATTATGGAGCTCCACATTGTGTAAACAATGCTAGCCTAATCCTTGGGGGATTGTTGTCTTGCATAGTGTTGTGAGCAATATAATAGATTCCCTTCTATCCTTGTTCCTATGCTTGGGGGGCAAGGATGTCATCTCCTTCCTTTCTGCCTTTCTAGGATTCACCTCTTTCCTTGGTTAAGCATTATCTATCTATTATGTGATATCCAATCATACATGAAAATTTTGGTTTGCATCAAGGATCTATGTCCTTGATCACAACCTCTTTCATTGTTTGACATTGGGTTTCCATGGTTGTTAAATCTCTCACCTTGGAAGCTGAACAATGTGCTATCCCTCACAAGGGTTACTTTTTCACTTCTTTCATGATATCTCTTTGCATTTGTCCCTTCCATGGCCTCATAGGAGTTGTGAGCTTCTTGGCTTGGACTGGGTGTTTTCTATGGATATTGTCTTGATGTTGAAGAAGGCTTTATCCTTGTTCTTTTCTTTCCTTAACATGTCAAAATAGTATGTTTTTTGCCATCTTAAGGAGGGGGGCATATATACGGCCTCCCTCATTCTATATTATGTATGTTGGTTCTAACCTTTTGTTTTGCAGCATGCTAAATCCTCGGAAGATAACGCACATAAGTTGCTAAATCCTGAAGAGACACGTATTTTCAATTTCAAATATGCTAATGTTACAAGTAGTGGTTGTCATTGCACCAAAAGATCGACCTGTTAATGCCTGATACAACCAATAGACTTATAGAAGACATAGGAGGCGATTAAACCATGTCACAATTTTTGAGGGGAGCACTGACCATTATGCCAGCAATCTCCCCCTCAACGTTACCCGAGGGGATTTGAACCTATGACCAAGATCTGATACCACTTGTTACAATTACTGGTTGTCATTGCACCAAAAGATTGACATGTTAATGCCCGATACAACCACTAGACTTATAGAAGACATAGGAGGTGGTAAAGCCATGTCACGAATTCTAAGGGGAGCCCTGATAATTATGCCAATAGCTAAATCCTTGGAAGGTAATGCACATAAGTTGCTAAATCCTGAAGAGATACGCATTTTACAAATATATTCTATGATGATATGAGGATATGGATCCATGGGTACTTCATAAAAGCAGTCAGAAGATGCACTACATATAGGCACAAAGCCGCTAGAAGGTGCACAACTTTATGGGGTGACTATCAAGTTCTTTCTTGGTGGGCCATCCTATCCTTTTTTGTGGTTCACAGTCAGATACACACATCTTGATGGGCGAGCTAGCCACTCCTCTCTCTCCTTTTCTCTCTTTTTCTAGTGATGTCTCTCTTATTGTAATCTTGGAGTTGACAAAGACTTGAGTCCCTGGGGGCTTGAGGATTCTTTTGTCCCCTTGATTTTAATGAGATTGTCTTTTTTTGTGATATCCTTTACCAAGAGTTTGCATCAAGTCCATACTCTTGGTAAAGTGGGAACTTAATGTGTCACCTTAAAATGGAAGCACTTCCATGTTAAGAACATTTAGCCCTTTGATTAAGTGGTTTGGGGTCATGTTGAACATCTTGAATGGGTACTCGACTTGGATCTAGCTTTTTCCCCTATTCTGCCCCATTTTCCACTTCTTCCTGACATAATTCTGGCATCCTGAATTACAAACCTAAGATTCTTGACCTTAGGGTCAAGGTTGACCTCAACTCTGACCTGGGTCAAAGTCGACCTCGACCTTGACCCTAGGGTCTGGGATCCTCGGGGTTAGGTTCCAGTTTTGGGGTTTCATCAAAATCTTATCTTTTCCCTCTTCGGGGCCACTATTTCTTAGGTTAAGGGTTGAATTCTCAAATTAATATTTGAGGTGAACCTTTCTTGAGCTTTGTATAGGATTCCTAATTAATTATTGGAGATTAGCCTTTCTCAATTCTTGTGCCTAATGCTCAAATTAACTTTGGGGTTGGCCTTACCTCGAATTTTGTGACAAGGCTCTTAAATAATTATTTTTATTTCTATATTAAGAGTGGTCCCCTTCTAGAGTTTTGTGTCAAGACTTTAATTTAATTTCCTCTCCATGTGCACCTCTCTAGATTTTTGTGCCATGGACCCTCGATTATTGTTTTCTATGTGGCCTCTCTAGAAGTTTGTGCCCTATATCACTATAAAAGGGAGCCCTCCTCTCTTATTTTATCCATCTCTCAATAAAGTATCAAGTTTCATCCATGATCAAGAGCAAGATCTCTCAAGCACTCTCAAGAAAGAATTCAAGCCTTCAAGCATTCAAGCATTCAATTCATCAAGGAAATCCATTAGAAGACATTGAAGGATTCAAGCTCTATGGAGCCCTCTTGTTAAAGATTGCTCCATCCATTTCCATCCAAGCCTCTTCCTATTCCAAGATCCATTCAAAATTGGTGTTGAAGATCTAAAGACAATTGATATGAGACATCCTACATTCAATTCTACATTCATTTGGAGCATCCATACTTGTGGGTTCAAAGATCCAAATCCTCCACAAGGGTTTTCAACATAAGCAAGTTGAATTGTTCCATTTACTTTGTTTATCTCTGTAATTTCAATTCAATTCAAGGTTAATTCATAAATTAGGGTTTGACTAAGGCAAACCCCTCCCCCCCAACAAACAAAACCATTTTTCTTGTAGGTACAGGTACAAGACAGTGAATCTCAGTGCAGATCTGGATACCCTTTTCACCAAACTTTCAGGATCCGTGAACAGAATTTCCATCGGAGCAATTGGGTCAAGGTCGACCTTCAGTGGGGGGTAAGATTGTGCCTTGGGGTAAGATTGTACCCTGATCTTGAGGTCAAGGTCAACCTGGCTCAGAAAAGAAAAATATTTTTGGGTTTTGTAGATCTCGCAGTTTTAATTTGGCAACCCAAAAATCAATAGCTTCTGAGGCTGTTTGGCAGGGTTTTTAGCCGATTCTTTTTTGGAGGTAAGTACCTTTATATCTTCATTTCAACAAAAGCATTTCCGGATTTACATTCCATCCCCTTAGAATTTAAATTTATGTGTAAAATATTGGTTTTGGGGTCTCTTTTATGTGCAAACCATTGTTATAGGACCCCATCCATATTTTTCAACTTACAAGAGATAACTGAGACCATAGAGGCAACCGACAGTATGAGAGAAGAAGAAACCAAGACTACAAAGATAAAGGCAAAAAGGCATGTTACCTTGTCATTCAGATCATAATGAAACTGACACCAACACCAACACTGATGAAGATATTGAGGTGGTATTTGTAGCCTTGCAAGAATATTTAGAAGAAGAAGAAAGGTATGTTGAAACAACCCTCATTTATAAAGTTAGCAAGAATGGTACTTGGATTATTGATAGTGGTTGTACACATCATATGACTAGTGGTGAAGACAAATTTGAATACCTTGAACATTGTAATGGTGGATCTATTAAAATGGAAAATGATACACCTTGTCTAGTAAAAGGAAAAGGATCTATCTTGTTGAATAATAAGATCACATGTGAGAATGTATATTGGGTGAATGGACTTAACTATAATCTATTGAATGTAGCACAGCTGAATAACACAGGTCACCGAATTGCATTTGAAAATAGAAAGGTGAAAATCTATGATGAGACTTAAAATTTGGTCGGTACTAGTGAACAATCTAAACGTAATCTATTTTATCTTGACAATGCTGAAAGTTCTTATTTATTGGCTAGAACTGAAGATGTGTGGTTATGGCACAAAAGGCTATGTCATGTAAATTTTGACAACATGGTTAAAATCAGTAAGAAAAGGAGAGTTAGAGGCTTATCGAGCTTATCTGAACTTGACCATGTCATGTGTAAACAATGTAAATCCCACGTGTGTTTGAAATGTTTGGACCAACCCTCTTCTTTGACATTTCTTCCTACACACTTTTAGTGCCCTATCGTAAGGAAAAGTATGGACATCATACCTAGATTTATAGAGCCTCAAGAAATTTTCAAAATCCTTGTCTAGTTTTTTCCTTATCTTTGACTTTGGGAACCCAAAAGCACTGAAAACTCTCTCATCCTCCACTGACCCCAATGTCATGGTTAGACAGAAATCAACAAGCTTGAAAACTTCTGATATTGAATCAATCAAAATTTCACTTTGAGCTAGATTTTTCCAAAGCCTTGTTACCAATCCATCTTCGTGGAGGTTCTGCATAATTTTATATTGTTCCCTCATTCTCTATGAAAAATGGCATGATTTATCTCTCAAACGATATTCATCTAAAATTCCATTTAGAGTTACTCCATTGAATTCTTTGTTTTTTCAAAAATGATCTATCAAATTCAGTAGCTTAGTTCAAAAATATTTCAAATCTTTGAGACTCCAATATCAAGGAAACAAAATAGCCATGGATTCAACTAATCTGATTAGAGGGAATCTTTTTCTATTCTTTGAGTAAATATCATAGGCAATGTACTTCATAGAAGCAGTTATAGACTCAACAATCTTGGTACATTTTTCCCTTGTATCACTTGATAGTCACTTTCTGGGGTTCTTTCCTGGTTCCTCAGACTCGACCCTAGGAAAGTAGTGTATTGGTATCTGAACTCCACATACTTCTACACATAGCTCCATGTTTTCACCGATCTTTAAAAATTTATCAGGATTGTCGAAATCTATGATTCTTAGCCATGTGGAAAATTTTACATCATCACATAATTGATAGAGATTATCAAACGTCATACATGTCAATTTATGTTGTGTAGCATATTCTACAATATACATAGCTCTTTGTTGGGCCTTGTTCATTATATTCCTCATTTCCTCTATCATGGGGAGAAGACTTGCTAATGTTAAGAGTGTCTCTACATTACTTAAACTTTGAACAAGCTCAGTAAATTTCAGTAGTCCTACTTCATCATGACTTGAGTGCAATAGACCAAGAAATGATGGATATTCTGAAAAAACTCAATGCGTTGGTCCATCCAAAGATATCCATGTCTGGTATCATTATCCTTAAGAAGCTTGTTCCCATTGGTTAGTCCTTTGGAAAAGTGTTGAAATTCCCTAAATTATTTTAGATTTTGACAGAAATGTTTGTAGATCTCTTTGATTAAAACTTTGAATTTTTTTGTATTGGAGCATGCTTGTTGACAACTCCAAAAGACAAATTCATTATGTGGGCCATGTAGTGAATGTCGGTAACATATGGTACATAATAAATTTCTATCTTTGTGCAAATATTTTTCATGTGGCCTTGCATTACTGAAGCTCCATCTACTTCCAACACACACCAACTTTTTGGGAATCAACATGTCATATATACCTCCATATTGAATTAGAGAATTCTTTACTAGTTCAAAAAAAATTCCATTGTCGCATTATCCTTCATTTTAGCAATAGTTAGTAGATGAGGTTGGCGAACAAAATTGTGTATAGTATAAACATGCTTGCATACTTAGGAAGTATTATCTACTATTGTAACTTCATCTAAAGACAATGCAATAAATTTTGACTCTTCAATTTTTTCCTTTAGATCTTCTTTTTCAACCTCAGCAAGACAACTTGCCCATTCCCATCCGTTGTTTACTGACCAGTGACTGTTGGGATTGTTATGAACTTTTAGAAAGTGTAATAAAGAACTCAATGATGGTTAGTCTTTCATACCATTCCCTCTTCTCAAAATATAAAAGACAACACTTAACTGAACATATTTTCCTATTTGTTTCACTTCCATTGCTTTTCAAAAAAAAAGCTTCAATGGAGCCTTTAACTTCAACAAGATTCATATGTATTTGGAGCTTAGGAGTTCATACAAATCTGATGGATCCCAAGGGTCATTAGAACCCCTTGGAAATGAAATCAAGAGTCCTCATAATTTTTATTGCAAATAAACTATTAAACTATTAAAAATTATTTTAAAAACTATATATAAAAATAGGTCCACTTGGAGAAGGCATAACTTTCTAGTCCTAGCTCCAAATTGCGAACTGTTTACTCCATTGGAAATGTGTACAATAAATCTTGACCCAAAACATAGAAAATACTAAAAAATTGCAGTTTACTAAAACATAGAAAATACTAAAAAATTGGATTTCAGTATTTTTTCAATTCAATCCTGATTACCTCCTCTAAATATATCTTTATAACACCACTGATGAATATAGGTTTTTTATTAAGATAATCTTTGGAAATTATAGACAAAAAATTTCAATTTACCGTGTCCAAAAATTAGATTCAAATATCTCTTTATGCATTGATCTATAATGCAGATTTAGTGAGAAACCACATACCCTCTTCAACAAAATCATCTGCACTTTGTCATTTTATAGGTTTGCATTGCTTTTGTGTTGAATATTTAAGTCTTGTTTCTCATTTTATTTCTTCACATTTTCATGTTAACCATATCTTTTGAGGTGTGTGTGACTATGCAGGAATAGGCTTCATTCACTTATGCTTGTTCTTTTATTTACATTTTTAGAAATTATAAATCCAATAATATTAAGGTCATAAAATTAATTATAAAACACATCACAATATTCACCCATCCAAGAGTCCATGGAAACCAACATAGCAAGTGTCAAACATGTAAATCCAAAACATGAATAAATAAAAAATTAAGCCTATTAAATCATAAGACCACCATAAAATAAAAGGAACCACAAAAAGGTATTATACCATAGCCATGCACCTCTAGGTAATGTGAACCATAACTTGTCATCTTGATAATCTATCCAAATATGCAAGAACATCATTGTTCTTTGATCATAAAAATAGAAAGGGATGACTCAGGTGGGCCTTAGAACTATCTCTAGTAAAAAACCATCGAGGATTTTGAAGGCATACTCATACTTGTGAAGCCAGGTAAATTTGATGTCTGGTACTTTCAAGCCTACATCATAGAAAAAACATACAAGTGAATATATATCTCAAAGAAGATAATACAAACAATGACAGTGATTGAGACTTCATTTATATCTCACCAGGTGAGTGACTACGACTTGATCCCTTGTCATATAAGGAAGACATACATATAAACAATCACACACACACATATGTCAAATATAGTATCTCCTTATCATCATGAATAAGGTAAACATAATGAAGAGTTAGAGTATAATCATGAAGAAAAACAATACACTAGCATAACCATCATATAATTAGGGTTAGTCCAATAGTCATAATCATTAACCATTAAAGAGATTCTCACATCACAATCATAATCATATAAAGAAATCATGAATGAATCATTATCATTACAATATCCATGTATAAGTCTAAAGTATAAATATCAAAATGACGTAATATAAACAGTATCATGAAAAAGGTCCTATCACATATGAAGAAAAGAAACCATGTGGGAGGGTATTACATCCTCCCCCCTGAGATTAGGCTTATTCCTATAATCTAATAAATAGGTATGGATAAGACTCTCTGAATATAGCAGTATCCTCTCAGGTTTCCAAAGCCTCATCACTAGGGTCCCATTAGACCATTACCTGCACTAGATGGTTTGATCCCTAAGAGTTAGTGTGCACTACTACAAAATGCATACGAGCTCCAAAGCTAGCTACCTATCCTCTATCTTCAAAGCATTCCAATCCAAAACATAGGTCACATTAGGAATATATCTCCTAAGTATAAAAACATGGAATATATGATGTATGCGATCAAGGTTGGGCAACAAATAAATGTGGTAAGAAACTACCCCTATCCTCTCTAGGATCTCAAATGGACTAATGAATCGAGGTGCTAGTTTAGAACCCTTTCCATAATAGATTGGACTCTTTTGTAGGCATACCCTCAAGAACACTTGATCTCTCACTAAAAACTATCTATCAACCCTATGAGCATATGCAAGCTTCTTATGTTTATCATGTACTACCACAAGATGCTCTTTGATCTATTGCTCCATGTCCCGAAGCATCTTAAGACCTAAAAGAACCATGTCCTCCAAGTGGTCTAAGCTCAAGGGGGTATGGCATGGATGACCCTATAAATCCTGAGAAGGTGACATACCAATGGAACTGTGGTAACCAATATTATATGCAAACTCATCCAAATATAAATAATCCTCCTAGTGAGTCTATTCATAACATACATCCTCAACATGTTGTCTAGAACCTGATTAGCATTCTCTATCTGACCATCAGTCTTCGAGTGATAAGTTGAACTAAATTTTGGTTGTGCCCCTAAGACATGCTATAATTAAGTCCATAGAGTTGAATTGAAGACTGGATCATGATGTAAATGATCCTATGTGGAATACCATGAAGGCTGATAATATCATCCATAAAACTCCTAGCCATAGAAGTTTTTGTATTTGAAGACTAGATAAGAGAGAAATGTGCCACCTTGGTCAACCTATCAATAGTGACCATGATAGCATTGCACCTCCATAGAGTAACTATTAACCCCATAATAAATTCCATGGATATAATTTCCCATTTCCACTTTGGAACAAGGTTTGGCTAAAGAATTCATGTTGAGTAATGATGATTTACCTTAACCCTCTAGCACTTTAAACGCCTTGCCACAAAGTCAACAACATCCCATTTTCAACATAGACCAATGGTACAATTGATGAAGTTCTATGTGTATCTTCTTCACTCACGGGTGTGCAAAGTAAAATGCATGATGGGCCTCTAACAATATCAAAGTACAAAGATCATAAAAAATAGGCACATAGATACAACTCTGATGTCGCAAAAAACTATCAATCTCCAATGAGTATCCAAAACATTGACCCTCCAAGGCCCTCTCAAGCTCTATCACTATCCTCACCTCTTGATACCATGCATTTGATGGAAGAGTCTATATGATCACAATCCTTAAGTCAACACTAAGAGAGAGAGTAGATAACTCACGTTTCTATCTACTCAAAGCATCGAGCATAACATTTTCATTTCCTTGTATATTCCTAACCTTAAAATCATACTCACACAAGAAATCCATCTACCTCTACTACCTATCATTGAGGTGAGGTTGGGTGAAGATATAAAGGAGGCTATGGTGATCACTGTGAAGCTCAAATTTATGTCCCAAGAAGAAGTGGCTCCATATCACCTTGATTCATGAACTATTTATGCCAAATCTAAGTCACGAGTAGGATAATTTATTTCATGGCATTTGAGTTTCCTTGACTCGTATGTTATCGCATGGACCTCCTATGTCAAAAATACCCCAATTCCCTTAAGATATGTATCATTTCACAGAAAAACATTACCTCTAGGATCGAGAACTTCCAATATAGGAGAACTAGTCAGCTTCTCCTTCAGACACTGGAAATCTCCCTCACACTTTTATGTTCAAACAATCTTATTCCCCTTACTTTATAGGGAACTGATGGGGTGAAATACCCTCAAGAAATATTTTAAAATATGAACCTCCAAAATATTTTTTGGTGTTGGCCACTCCACTATGGTTTGAATATTCATTGGGTCTACAATTATACCATCTCCAAAAATGACATGACCAAGGTATTTTACCTCAGTCTAGAAAAATTCACATTTTTCAAGTTTGCATACAACTAATTATCATGTAAATACCATAAAACCTAGTGAAAATGATACTCATGCTCCTCATATGTCTTGGAATACACCAAAATATTTCCAGAAATACCAGAACAAATCAGTCCAAATAGGTCTAGAATACATCATTCATCAAACTCATAAAAATTGATAGTGCATTAATCAATCCAAATGGTACTATTGTGAAATCGCAGTGACCATATCATGTACAAAATGTTGTGTGATGGATATCCACCTCATGAATCCTCAATTAATGAAATCTAGACTTAAGATCTATCTTAGAGAAAACCTTCACCCTCTTTATTTTTTCAAACAAGTCATCTATACAAGGCAAGGGATACAAGTTCTTAATAGTTACTTTGTTGAGTTTTTGGTAATCAATGTACAACCTAAGAGAACCATATTTATTATTAAAAAATATGATCACATCTCTCCAAGGAGAAATATTGGACTAGATGAACCCCTTAGCTAAAATTTTGTCTAAGTGCAATCTAAGTTCACTCAATTCCTAAGTGGTCATGTGATAAGGAGCCTTAGAGATGGGCTCTTCTCCTGGTATGAAATCAATGTAGAAATCTATGTCTCTCTTAGGAGGCATCTCAAGTATCTCACTAGGAAAAACATCTGCATATTCTTGAAGCAATGGATGATCAAGGGTGATGTCTTTATTTTCTCCCTCATCAAGATCATTAACAAAAACAACAAAGAGTTAGTATCCCTAATGCATGCACCTCTTGAGTTTCATTTTGGAAACCATGCAAAGGGACATGGGTCACTAGAGCCCAAAAATCTTCCTTTCCTCACCAAAATAATCTAAATATTGTATAATCTTACTCCTATAGTCAATTGTGGCTCCATGGGAATCTAACCAATCTATACCAAGAACTAAACCATATGAACCAAAGGAATGACACAAAGATCAATAATAGTTTCAAAGGGTCCTAGATATAACCTAAAACTATAGTTACATGAATTTGTATCCACTTTATCCCCAAAGGCTATTTCTATGTACCACCTAACTCCCTTCTTAACTATCGACAACCCACAATGCTTTATTAATAAGGGAGAAATGAAAGAACTGGTAGCTTACTGAATCAAATAAAATAGAAGAAGAGATACCCCCTAACAAACTTGCGGTCTCAATGACCATCCCATGATTCTCTTCATGTCTTGATCCATAGTTGCAAAAAGTATGTGACTTCTTGGCATCACCAACTATGATCTTTGAAGTATTCGGTCTCTGACTAGAGGCTGGAACTATACGTTGAGGGTAATTAACTACAATTTTCCATCCTACCCACAAGAAAAGCATCATGTAACTCTACCAAAATTCCTCCCTAGTGGAGGTGCACTAGACTACTAAAAGCTACCCCTATTGGCATTCTTCTAAGAACTCTAATATAATGTCCCTTCTTCTGGTTACATGGACACTATGCAAATTTATGGAATTCCTTATTCAACTATTTACCTTATATAATGAAAATGTAAATGTGGATATATGTGTATGCACCCTAAAATGGTCACCTAGACTTTGGGCCCCATTTATTTGATTTATCAACCCTGAATCATTTTGATCAATAATCAATATTTTCAACATTATCAATTTCTTGATCAAGTCTTAAATTCGATCATATATTGGATTTTCATCCTATGGGCTAATCATTTATCCTAAGTCTTTATTTGATTAAAAGGAATATTTCCTCCCCTTTTGATTAAATAAAAAGCCCCACTTTTCCTCTTATCCTAAGTTGCACAAATAAAGCATTATTCATATTTTATAAAAAAGGAGAAAAGCATTTTTGTCTCACATGAGGCTCAAAAGTCAACACTTCACTCTCATTGGAGGATACTTGTGCACATGGATTGCTCCTCTTTCAAGCTCCACCGCTGATTAAGACTTTTTGCCTCTTAATCTCCATGGTCCATTTCTTTGCATTTCTTATAAAAAGGAGAGCTCTCTCCTTCATTTGCATATCTCATGTTTTTATGCTAATGTTATGCTGTAGGTTTTAGGTGCATTTGGAGTTTGAAGATATTGAAGACTTGCTTCATTGCATCATCTAGTTCATATTTGCTTTCATAGTTGCATAATAATGGCATTCTTAGTGTAGACTTTCTTTTATGCAATAGATTAATCTCACATAGTCTAAATAGGAAGGCTTGGTAATACTTGTTCTTTCCTTTCATAGCATAGTTTGTACTTTCCTTTCATAGTTTAGATTGCATCATCATATAGCTTGCATTGCATTACATATTGGATTCTTGGAGATATTGGCATTGTTGCCCTTGTCTTCACTTGAATCTCTCATTGTGTGGTTGACTAGCAAGGTCACAAGCTTGTAGCTCTAGCTGAGAGCAATTTTCAACCTTGCAACTCCATGCATAAAGAGCTATGAGCCGCTTTGTGAGGCCTCATTCTTGAGCAAACTTACATGTAATGGTTCATAGAAGTGCACCATTTTAGTGTGTACATTTCTGCGCCCACCGTGGGGCAGAGTAGATTAGCTTTGTCCCTTTAATTTTGCATTTTCTGTTAATTTTCAGCTTGGTTTTCAATCTCTGGTTTTCTGTCTCAGAGTATCGCATGATACTTCTCAAAAATATCACACGATATACCTTTGTATAGCGGTGCGACACTTCGTACGAGAGAAGAATCGCCTGCCAATACTGAGAAATATCGCCTGTTATAGGGTGAAATATCACCCGCCCATAGTGAGAAGTATCGCCCAGACTGAGAAATATCACGTGACTGTAGGAAACTGTGTCGCGCGATACTGGTGAAGTCTGAGAAATATCGCCTGGTCTGACAGAGACTTGCATTTCCAGTTTTCTCCTTCGAATTTGATTATTTTAGCTTGCTGTTTTGCTTTGCTGTGTTTAGATAGGTCTAACCTGCATCTTTTAGCTTAAATCTATCAGATTATTACACATTTACATTTGGATTTTGGATTTTGCTAACTTTGTGGGTCTAACAAGTTGTGTTTGTAGGTGCTCTCATTGCTTGAAAGTTGCTAAAAATGCATGTCAAAGAGGGCTACTAACAGTTTTTGCAGGGCTGCCCAAGCATAAAAACAAAAAAAAAAAATTTCTTGCTTGTTTATTTTCTTTCTTTTCAAGTGTGGCATTCACTAATTATATTAGGAATCTTAATACCTTGTGAAAGGGATCTTGAGGTGGTAGGAGAAGTATGCTCTTCACCTTTAGGTGAACCAGAAAATCTTGACCCATCTTAAGGTTTTGGAAGCAAGGGAGTAATTGAACCTCTTTTCTTGGTGTGTTTGGGAGAGATTCTTGAGATAGGGGAGTATGCGCTTCACCCTTGTGGTGAACCAAAAACCTTGAACCTCAAGAGTTGATCTATTCTTTGTTTAGTTTAGGATCCTTTAGCGGGCCTGCTCTTGAGCAATCAAGAGGAACAACTCAAGTGGGGACAACCTTGTCATCATTTTCCTTGGTGGCAAGTGATTCCAACTCACTATAATCTCAAGGCTATCAAGGACACCAAAAACCTTGGTAGACATAACACTTGTCTTCGTTTGATGTGAGTAGCTCATGGGATTGCGACCATGGGGAAAACATTGAACAAGAATGCTTAAGGTACTCTTGAGGCCGCAAGGTCCTAGTCCTTTATGAGGAGCAAGAGGGGTGTTGTGAACGTAAATCTTTATTAAGAACCATTAGATAGAAGCCACCTTATTTTAGCTGCTTATCTTCTTAGTGCAAGGATTGATCCAAGTGGTTTACTCGGATCACCTTAAGATACTCACTATATGTGTCCCTTTGGTTATGTTATTTGACATTTCCATGACAAAGCCAACATCTCTTGTGGGTAACCACTTGGTGTGAGGCGAGGGGGCATCAAGTTGTGGGCTAAGTTGGTAAGTATTGAGCCTTGACTTTTTAGGATAGATTTACTTGAATTATCTTCGGTTGTGTGATACCAGTGCAAATCTTCTTACATACAAATAATCGGTAGCATTCATAGGGTGTTGTTTCAATTCTGATATCACAAGTGTTTGTCTTGGCAAGGTTGCTTTTGCCCTTGTTTCAAGTGTTTGAGACCATGTTTTGATCCCTTACTGTTTGCAAACCTGCCAAAATTTTGCTGACATTGTGATTGAAATCGAAAACATCAACCCTCAGACTAAAAATTTTGACCAAACAGACCCAAAAACGTAAATTTTACACAATTCTGGTCATGAGTTAAACAATTCTGCAACAGTATCGCACACTGTAAAGTGAAGTATCACGCGATACTTCGCGCTTGCTATAAATATCACCTGCTTTGAAGAGAAATATCGCGTGATAGTTCACCCCTGACTGACTATCGCCCGACCCGCCTGGAGTATATCACCCGCTAGTGTTGAGGTATATCGCTTGGCTTCGGGTGAAGTATCACGTGGTTATAGGTTTATCACCCCAGTAGCCTGGAGTATATTGCCTGGTTTATTTCTACCGTGCTTAAATTTTGGTCAGTTTCAGTTGCTGTTAATCAGGCTAGGTCTTAGAGTAGGCTTCTTGCCCCGACGTTTGAGGCCTGTCTTGACTCTAAATTTCTGGTTTTAGTCCTCCGAGATAGCATCATTTGATTTACGAAATCACTTTGAAATAATTGCTAAGTTAGAAGGTCATTCTTGGTGCCAAGGTTCATCTCTAAAATTGTTAGCTACATTCTTGGAAAATTTTAGTACTCTTATTGTCCAAATAATTTTCATTTAAATCTCAATTTCAATTATCTTTTGGCCTAGTCCAACCTCCTGATTCAAAAGTGCAAGGGTAGTCACCTTTTGATTTGAAGCACCTCTTTGATAGTGTTGGTAAAGACCTTTTTTCTTTTCATTTCTCTTTGGACAATAGAGGACTTTAATTATCCTAGTTTGGCGTTGACACTTTGAGAGGTCACCTTCTCATTGAGAGTATCTTTCTTTCATGTCAGTTACGACAAGGTATCAAGTCAATCAAGGGAAGTGACCCCCTATTGCCTTTAGCTAGTTACCACCTGTCAAGACTCGTCGACAACCTAAGGGAAAAGGACCCCTTTTTGATCAATCTCCTAAGAGTGAATCTGAGGTCTGTTTTAATCCAGGAGCTAATCCTAGTGAAGTGAGCACCTCTTTCATACCACTTTCATCAAGCATGGACATGAGTTACACTTTTACCCGACAACAAAGAGAAGCCATGAATCAAACTCTCGAGGATATCTTCCAACGACACAAAAGAGAGTATGGTGGTTCTTCTCATGCTAGTCCACCCAGGTCACCTCCCAACAACGTGAGGTATTTTGATGCTCATCAACGAGCCGAAAGACATCATAAGCAAGCTCACTCAGATTTAGGGTCACAACACGAAGACTAGAACAATGAATCTAGTGATCACCACATAAACATAGCTAATGCAATAAGGCATTCGAGACAAACCTCCCCACTTAAAGACACCTCTCAATATGCAAATACAAGATTGAGAAGCATTGAGAGAGAGAAGCAAGCCTACTTAGATGAACAAGCTGCTAAAAAGGAAAAATTCAGACAACTAGAGGAAGAAGAACGTGCATTGTTGGATATACAGAAAAGAGTCACCCAAAAAGAAGAAGATAGACTCTATGCACAACAACTCCAAAGCTGATTTAACGGGAGGGGAGCCAATAGTGGGACCAACTCACCCCCATCTACCCCTTTCCCTAGCCCTAGAAGAAGATCAAGGACACCCTCACAATCCCCGAGTCCTAGAGGAAGAAGGGCTTCAAGATATGACCATCATAGGAGACAGTCGTCTCATAGACATTCAAAGCAATGAGCACATCATGGCTCACAACATGGAGGAAGTTATGCTAAATTTGATCATATGGACTTCATGACTATGCAACAAGAACCATCCTTTCAAGCATATGTGGAGCAATATGTGGAACAAAACAAAGACCAATTCTTGGAAAATCTTATCAACAAAGGTGCTAAAGTTCCATATAATTTTGATGTTCACCAAAAGATCAAGAAATAGAGCCCTTCAATTGATGAGGTAATCTTACAAATGCAAAAGGTTATAGACAGGATGAAGGCTCCCAAGAGCACGTTTCATTTGGACTCCATATGTCCTAACCCCATTAACAAAAGTGTGGTGATGGTAGAATTCCCTAAGAAAGTTGAGTTCTCAACATATGACAAATATGATGGCACTGGTGACCCTCATGACCACGTTCGACAGTTCTACATAATGAGCTTTTCCTTTCACCATGAAGACTCCTACTTGATGAGATTATTCCCAAGGAGTTTAAAAGGTCAAGCCATGGAGTGGTTCACTAATCTTTCCCCTCTAGTAAAGATATTTAAAGAACTTGTCCAAAGGTTTGTTCAGCATTTTGCTTACAACTTATCGAGGTCAGTCACAATGCTTGATTTGTGCAAACTCAAGCAAAATCAAGGGGAATCTTTTGTCACATTTTTACAACGATGGAGACGATTGTGTTCAAAATACCCAAGGACAATTCCTGAAGAGGAGAGAATTGATATCATTGTGAGCAATCTAATACCCGAACTAAGATATGAAGTCAAAAAAATCCCATTTAATTCCTTTGATACTATGGTAGAGGTGGCATGTCGCATTGAGGATGTCCTGAAAGAACAAGGAATTTTGGCTAAACCAACAAATAACAACAATAGCCAAAATAACAATACTAATGGTACTAAGGACAAAAAGAACTCATATTGGAACAAAAACAAGCAAGTGGTCAACGATGGAGTTGTTGACTCATCTCAAGTCAAAAATGAAGGAGTTCTTAACCTCTCTCATGTAGTTCAAGCTATGAAGCTGCAAACGTCTTCAACACAACAAGATAAACCTAAGTATCAAAGGAGGTCTAAAACGGAGAAAAGACAATTTACCAAATTGGGAGAATCTTATGCAAATGTTTTCAAAACATTAGTTGCTCATAATTTGGCACACCCACAGGATCCTACAAAACATCGTATACCAGATCCTTTACCTCATTGGTGGGATGCGAAGGCTTTTTGCATTTTTCATAATGGGATTGGAAATGACATAGAAAATTGTTTTAAACTCAAGCATCTTGTCCAAGACCTTATTGAGAAAGGACAATTACAAGTGGATGGGTTAACCACTAATGTGGATCATAAAGCCTTTAAAGAGCCCTTGCCTAAATATGAGAAAGGAGAGAATTCTAACAATAAGAATGGCAAGGCGGCTATCAACTACACCTACACAAATGCAGAGAACGTCATTAACATGCTTGAAGTTGTGAATGATAGTGTCAACATGATGAGAAGGAAAGATTCCTATGGACATAATGTGGACTCAACTCCTATGACTGATGAAAGACCCACTGTGGTGATAAGAGGCCCTCACTCACAAAGAACCCCCCAGTCCCTCAATGCTGTCACTAGGGGCCAGGCCCAAGCACCCATTATCATTAGAGGTCCTAGCACTAGCAAGTCTAAACAGCCCATGTCCAAAGGTGCTCCTCCCAAATCTGTCGTTGGTCCTGATTCCAATTATAATCTTATTAACCAGCTACAACGTACACCCGCACAGATATCCATTTTTGAGCTTTTAGAATTGTCTCCTAAGCATAAGCACGTCCTTGAGGATGCTTTGCGAGCAGCCAACATCCCTAACAACTTAGATATTGATCAATTCCAGAACATGGTCAACCATTTGGCTAGCCCTCATTACCTCACCTTCTCAGAAGAAGATGACAAATCCATCAGTCACCCACATAACTTGGCCTTACACATCGAAGTCATGATTCATAAAACCTGTGTTAGGCGTGTACTGATAGATGGGGGTGCGGGGCTCAATATTTGTACCCTGAGTTTGTTGCTGGCTTTAGGATATTCTGAGAACGTCATTGACACAAGAAAAAGGATCACAATCAAAGCATATGATGAAGCAGAAAGAAGTTCTAAGGGATTGGTTGTTTTGCCTATTCGCATTGGTCCAGTAGAAAAAGATATATTATTTCAAATTGTTGATGTTGGACCTCTAGCCTACAACATTTTGCTAGGTAGGCCATGGATTCACAAAATGCAAGCAGTCCCATCAACATACCACTAGTGTGTTAAGTTTCCCCATAACAGTGTAGAAATTTGCATCCCTGGATGTAGTGCTTTATCAGTTAATAACATTTCTACGGATCACATGTACCTTTGAATAGGGAAGCTGACAGTCCTAGTAGTTCACTTGAACAATGCAAGCAGAAGTTCAAGACCATAGATCTTGGGATGGGAGATTATAAAATAGATTCTTTTACAAACATGCCAATCTCTCCTAGGTCTTATGGGAGACCATCCCCAAATATGAAGCCTTCGTCATCAGCAATGACATTATTTGGGAAATTTGTTGAGTCTTCGGTCCCCATTCAAGAAGAGAAAGAAGAAGTTGCCATAAGAGACTGGATCTACCATGAGGAAAAATACAAACACAACGAGAATTTTGCTCCTCCACCTGAAACTTATGGGAAAGGGTACACAATGGTTAAGAATATGGGTTATCCGGGATATGGTCCCCTTAGTCATAGGCTAGATGCTAAAGCTGAGCCTCTTGATCATGCTCTTTTCAGATGAAAGAACAAGTCCACGGTTGGCTTAGGTTTTGAGAATAAAAAGAAGAAAGGTGTCCCTGTCCCAGCTGCGATGGACAGTGACAGTGACTCAGATTATACGCCTGATCTTTCCAATCAACAAGATGTGTCTGATGATTGGGTGCCCTCAATGAATCTCCTTTGGGGAGATTCCATAGATTTGATACCTGATAGTCCTACTATCCTAGCTGCGACGGATAGTGACTGTATGACTGCTAGATCAATAAAGGAAAGTGTTACTGTCCTAGCCGTGACAGATAGTACCAATACTAGCACTAGAGAGGGGGAAACCCTTCCTAACCTTGAGGCTTCTACATCACGAGGCCCAAATGATGACTCAGACACAGACTCTCATTAATATGAGTGGGACTCACTTTCAGATGCAACAGTTGATCTGGACGTAGATATTATCCATGCTTATAGTACCCAACCTGATGCGACTAACGAGCCTAGTGTAGGACTAGAGGATTATACTCCTCAAATTGCCTTAGTGGATGACGCTTCGTTTCATAGGATGAGTCCTAATTCAGGTATCTTAGGGGAAGACTTGATGAACTCTGATTATATGGTCACCAGAGATGACATCTTTCGCATAAACAATATTGAACCAGTCATTGACCTACCCCTTGTTCACTTCAACCTAATTGACTGGTCTCAGCGCCATCAAGAGCCCACATTCGTCACCTTTCAGAATGATTATGAAATTGCCTGCTATCTGAATGCCCTTGAACCCGTGGCTTCTTCCACCAGTGAACCAACAACTAGCATGACGGAGCCTGATATTAAGTACCTCAGTCTCAAAATCATAGAAAACAAGAAAAATAGGTCTGATGGTGAAAACCACTTTGTGGTGGTGTCAGAACCAAAAATAGTAAAAAGAAATGATGCATCCGAGGGTGAAAACCTCTTTGAGGCGCCTAAGGATGGGGTACTTAATAACTTGCCGAGTTATTTCCAGGATAGATCATCAGTATTGATTGAGCCAACAAAGCCAGTCAATTTAAACACAAAAGCAAATCCTCAAATAGTCCATCTTGCTCAGTCTTTATCAGAGGAAGAGACCAAGGCATATGTATAGTTTTTATAGAAAAAGAAAATTAATTTTGCATGGACCTATTCAGACATGCCAGGGCTTGACATGAATCTCATAATGCATCACTTATCCATAGCTCCAGGAGTCAAGCCAGTAAAACAAAGACTCAAAAAAATGCATCCACATGTAGCTCTCCTTGTCAAAGGGGAATTAGAAAAACTTTTGAGAGCTGGATTTATTAGAGCCATCGATTATGCAGAATGGATCTCAAACATAGTACCCATCTCCAAACATGATGGGTCCATTCGTGTGTGTATAGATTTCAGAGATTTAAACAAAGCATGCCCAAAGGATGATTTTTCACTTCCAAACATTGACATGATAGTGGACATGACAGCGGGCTACGAGATATACTCTCTAATGGATGGTTTCTCTGGGTATAACCAAATTAAAATAGCTCCTGAAGACCAAGAGAAAATAGAATTCACATGTGCATGGGGAACCTATTGTTGGAACGTCATGCCATTTGGATTAAAGAATGCGGGAGCAACCTACCAAAGAGCTATGACCACTATCTTTCATGATATGATGCACAAAAACATGGAAGATTATGTGGATGATACCCTGGCAAAATCAAGAAAATGGGACATACACCTCGATGATCTGGAAGTAATTCTAGATCGCATGGAACAATTTCAACTCAGATTGAATCCAAGGAAGTGCGCATTTGGCGTCACCTCAGGCAAACTTTTAGGATTCATAATATCAGCAAAAGGTATCGAGGTTGACCCCGAAAAGGTCCAAGCAATCCTAGATATGCCACCTCCTCGAAATATCAGCCAAATGAGAAGTCTTCAGGGACGTCTTCAATCAATTAGGAGGTTTATTTCTCAACTTGCAGATAGAGCACAACCCTTCAACAAGACATTGCATAAGGGTGCTTCTTGTGTTTGGAACGAGGATTGTCAAAAGAGCCTAGATCAGATCAAACAATACTTGGCTAATCCTCTGATCCTAATGCCTCTTATTCTAGGGAAACCATTGATCCTATATATTTCAGCTACAGACACTTCCCTGGGGGCATTGTTGGCTCAAACAGATGATACTGGGAAAGAACGGGCCATATACTATATCATCCGTACTCTAGTCTCCTATGAGATCAATTACAATAATATTGAGAAGTCTTGTCTCGCGGTGGTGTTTGCTTCTCAAAAGTTGCGCCACTACATGCTTGCTCATACCATACATTTGGTTGCCAAAATTGATCCTCTTAAATACTTGCTTAGTAAGGCTGCCCTCACGGGTAGACTTGCTAAATGGATGATGGTCCTCACTGAATTTGACATAGAGTACGTTGAAAGGAAGGCAATAAAAGGACAAGCTATTACTAACCAATTAGCTAATTTCCCAATTCAGGATAGTATGCCAGTCCAAGTGGAATTCTCAGATGAACACATCTTGTATATGACTACTCACACTTGGACAATGTTCTTTGATGGCTCCTGCATGCAAAATGGATCAGGTGCTGGAGTGTTATTTGTTTCTCCACATGGGTACAACATTTTGAAGTCTTACAAACTATTATTCCCATGTACCAATAATATTGCAGAATATGAAGCTTTAACTAATGGCTTGAGAATGGCTATAGAATGGAACATCACAGAGTTACATGTCTTTGGGGATTCCCAGTTAATCATCAACCAAGTCAATGAAGAGTATCAAACCAAGGATGACAAATTGATACCCTATAAAAAGATGGTTGATTCTTTGAGATGCTATTTCACCTTTGTGACATTTCAACAGATCCCTAGGACAGAGAAAAAAGCTACAGATGCCATGGCCACATTAGCTTCACTTCTTCAGTTGGAGACACATGAATCCAGATTTGAATTCCTGGTGGAAGAGCTACACCATCCCATCTTTGACTCGTCTGAAAGCCACATCATTTGTGCCATTATCACACACGAGTCTTCCCGATATGGTGCTATCTATTCATATCTTCGTGATGGCATCATTCCTGACACATTCAACCGCTCTGAATGCCGAAACCTCATCGGTAATGCCTCTCGCCACACCCTCATCTCTGGTGATTTATATAGGAGGGGTTTAGATGGGACACTCCTTAGGTGCTTGGAAAAGGAGGAATCCAACCAAGCGTTAGCTGACATCCATGAGGGCATTTGTGGTGGACATTCTAATGGTCTTGCCATAGCCCGAAGGTTGCTTAGGGCGGGATATTATTAGCCCACAATGTAGATAGACGCAGTCACCTTTGCTAAGTCATGTGAAAAATGTCAGAAACACGGAAACCTGATTCATGCTCCAGGTAGGGAGCTGATCCCTTCTATTTCTCATTGGCCATTTCAGCGCTGGGCCTTTGATCTAGTTGGGCAGATTCATCCCAACTCATCAGGTGGACACAAGTTCATTATTACTGCCACTGACTACTTTACAAAATGGGTGGAAGCTGTGCCACTTTCTGTTGCTTCAGGGAGGACCATTTCTTTGTTCATCTTGAATCATATCATTTGCCGATTTGGAGTGCCTTCTGAGATCATTACTGACAATGGAGGTCAATTTAAGAATAAGGACCTAAAACACCTATGCAAAAAGTTTAAAATCAAGCAACATTGGTCCTCCATCTATTTTCCACAGGGAAACAGACAGGCAGAAGCCTCTAACAAAACCATTCTTAAGATTCTTCATAGGACAGTACACAAGAATGGTAGGGATTGGCACTTACAAATCAATCCAGCACTATGGTCTTACAGAACAAGCATTCGCACACCTATAGGAGCCACTCCTTTTTCTCTCACCTATGGCACTGAAGCAGTATTACCTTTAGAAGTTGAGATACCATCACTTAGAGTCTCACTCAAAGGTTTGATTACAGATGAGGATTACCCCGCCATGAGGTTACAGGAGTTAGAACTTCTAGATGAGAAGCGTAAGGCTTCCTTTGATCATATGAGAGTGTATCAGAAACGTATGTCCAAAGCATTCAACAAGAAGGTTCACCCTGGAGAATTTCAAATAGGTGATCTTGTTTTGCGAGAGAACCCTAGGAACCAATAGAACAGAGAGCAAAAGGGCAAATTTGAACTTAACTGGCTTGGACCATATGTCATCACAGCTGCTTTTGGTACCAGTGCGTATTTACCGTCAAATCCTAATGGAGAACAGCTCCCTGATCCCATCAACATTGTGCACCTCGAGAAGTTCTATCCTTGATGCCCATTCTGTCTGGGGGCATCCTTTGTATATATTTTATGATCCTAAAAAAATTGATAGATGATGCTGAAAAAATCCTAAAAAGCATAAAAAGTCCTGAAAAAATACAAAAAAAATCAAAAAAATCAAAAATTCAAAAAAAAATAGAAAAAGTGTCTTGGTGAAAACTTGGAAACAGGCACCTTGGTAGCAAAAATTCCAAAAAAAAAATGAAAAATGAAAAAAAGAATCCAATTGGTGAAAACCTGGAAACAGGCGCTACTTGAGGCCTTTGCACCCCTATTTGCTAGCATGCGTCCTCGACACCTAGCCACTTCCCATCATGCCTTGACCTTATTTGGCTTAGTTTGGAATTGGTCTTTATCTTTGTCTAGGGGGCATAACTATTAGCATTGGTCCTTTAGGTGCGTTTGTCTCTTGGGGCATTTCACAACAGGTGATTTTCAACACCACCCCAAACAGTGTTTTTCAACACTACCCTTGCGTCGAGTGTTTCTTAACACTTATCAGATGTCTTGCTTATAGTCTAAAGTATGATGTGATAGTGCTCATTTGCATATGCGATACTCAGAGTCTGACTCTATGACCAACACACACACACTTAAACAATCAACTCGCTGACGATATGATGACTTTATTTTTCTTTGTGTGCTGTCTATGAGGATTTCTTTGATGAGTGGTCTCTCCCTGAGAAGTTTTCAATGATGCATAGCTAGAAGACTGAGGGTATGAGAACATGTTTTCTTTCTTTATCTTCTTGTGGGTATATGTTGTTGGTCCTAACTATCATGAGCATTTATGCTAGTCCTACTTGACACTATGGATTGACAAAGTATTATCCTTGACTGTTTTGCGAGTGCATGCTTATAGCTATCCTGACTTTCATATGTCTTGATACAAGCATAATCTCACCATATCAAACTTAGGTGATCCCACTGCATTAGTCATCTCGACCTATACGTCTTTGATGCCTAGGTGGGATTCCCACATTTCTATCTGATAAAGATCATATTCCTATCCACATAGTTATGCTAGTGTGCATTGTATGATCTTTGTAATACCCCTCTAACCCTAATATAAGTTTTGTGTTTTTGAAAGAATTAAGATCCTTCGATGTTTTCTTATAGCTTAAGTTGTACATGATACTTGTTTGATCTATTCCTATAGTTGTTTATAATAATTTCATAAGCTAGTACTCAATGATTCTAATATCAGACATACTATCTAAAGGTATCATTTTTGTATGTATTTATCTCCATGTATGTATTGAGTACCTACAAGACCTTTATGAACATAGTTAGGATGTTATATGATATGTACTTGATAGATATATATAAGTGGTTATTTATATTTTCTTCTATTAAGGTTACTTTGGATGAATCTTGTATCTCACTTGATGATTTGATTATGTTGATTTATTATTAGTATTGATAAGAGACTAACACAATGCTTGAGATTCTAACCTTCATTATGATGATGCTACATGCTTTGAGTGTATATATATACATGATGTGTTTTCATGATTCAAGATGAAGTCGTAGTTACTCACATAGCTGAGGTCCACACGATGTATCGATCCTGGTCATTTGTCTACAAGTATATCTGTGCATATGTATTTCTTCTTTGTGATGCAGGCTTGCAGGTACCGGGCATCGACTTCACCTAGCTTCACAGGTCTGAGCATGCCCTCAAATCCTCGATGGTTGTTGTTAAGGAGATAGTACTAAGGCCCCTACATGAGTCTTCCTTTGTCATTATTCCAATTTAGGAATATTAGGGTTCCTTCTTTGTCAGTCAACCTTTGGGTCAAAAACCCAGATCCAACGCACCTGGTTGGGCATGGTTGTAGTTAGTGCCTTGTGGCCACTTGAATTCATTTGGTTGTATGATTTTTTTTTACTCATTTTATTTATTTCTCCTTCTTGGTATGATTCTTAGTTAATCTTTCTATGTTGTGTTTCAGGAGTTTGGCTTGACTTTCCTTGTTGACTTTGGTTGACCTTGTTTGATCTTATGGTTTTCTTGATATGTTTCATAGTTGATTTTTATGGCCTCTTTCGATGATTAGATTTATTTTGAGGCATGTGATTTTATTCTACCTCAATGTTATATCCTATAGTAATTATAAATAGGTAATAATATTGTGATCTATTACTTCATAATCTTATAGATTATAGTGTTTGGTATTTGGCATGTATATATATATATATATATATATATATATATATATATATATATATATATATATATATATATATATATATATATATATATATATATATATATATATAGATATATATATATGGAAATATATATATGGGTGCACACATATATGTATTTATATATATATAATTTATATGTGATTATATGTTAATTATTGTAGATATTGTTGATGGTGTATATTTTGGGATTAATGTAAAATATAATATTATTAATAATTAAATATTAAATAATGCGAGGTATATTATTCTCAATTGTTAATTATTAATAATGAGGATAGGTTATATATATAGATATTGATGTAATTAATGATGGCATATGCATATATGTTAGGATAATATTACATATGTGTATGAATGAATACAAATAATCTTTTATTGTATATTTGAGTAATATAGTTGTATGATATTAAGTTATTTTATAATACCCTTTAGTTAAGAGTTAGTTGGGAGTTGGTTACTTTTCCTCTCAACCTTTGGAAATCTATTTATATGCACTACTTTCTCATTTGAAGGGAGGAGATTTTGGGGCTGAAGCATTTAGGAGAGGATGGCCTTACTTTTCATGAAGATTTTGGAGAGAAAACTTGGAGATGTGAGGGAGAGTTTTTAAGCATGATTCCATGAATATCTTATGCATGTAAATGGTTTATATGATGTTGCTTTAGTAGCGATGTTAGGGAACCCAGGAGGACTTAAGTTGTATAAATCTTACATTCAAGTAGTAGAAAATTATTTCTTCTTTTAGAAATATGAAGTGTAATGATGAATATTATTCTAGTTAAAATAAATAAATAAATAAATAAATAAATTCACTACTTGCATTTTATAGAGGTTTTATGTCTTGTCCTCTTGAGTTGCCTGGCAGGGTGTTACATCTGGTATCAGAGCACTAGGTTTCTACACTAGGAACTCTGGGACTCATAGCTCACCTATGCATAACCTTGAGTATCTTCACTTTGTCTCTTTTTGGATTATGTTGTTATGCTAAAACTTGAATCTTAGGAAACGAAGGCTACATTTCATGTTCTTATGTTGTATTGTCTTACAAGGGCACACCTATTCCTCTATGATTGAGTTATATTCTAACAATTACTTATGTTTTTGCATAATGAGATCAATGATGTGTTAAGTGTATGTTTCCTATAATATTAATGGAATGGCGAAGAATCCTTGAGACTTGTGTTTATTTTCTTGAAAGGTATTGGTATCCCTAGAAGGGTCAAAAGTTAAAGGATACTAAATATTTTGAATCTTAATTATGGTAGTAGATAATATTACCCCTTGATCCTACCTATAATATAATGTTGTGCACTCTATCTTCTTACAAATACCTAGTTGAATTTTATCCTACTCAAGGTATCTTAGAAATAGATTTTTTTTTGGATCTTTAAAGAATGAAATGATTGTGGTAGTACTTGATAGGACTGATAGGGCAATAATTAGATTACATGGCTAATAATATGTACCTAAGAAAAAAGTGAAAAAATAATAATAATAATAATAAATAAACAAATTAGGAACAAATAATTTACTGTCATATGCATTTCTCTCTTTCTTTCTCTCTCCCCTCTTAAGAAATAAGTTTTGCATGACTAAAAATGTTTAGACAAGGCAATAATATATCAAGAAAATTTGTAAATACTCAATTAGGAAACCCTTGGGTGAAGGACCTATGTCCCCAAGATTTTATCATAGGCTATAATTCACATTTTCATTTAGGAAGAGGAATTTTTGTCCCTATCTTGGTAAGAAGTTATATCCTTTCTGCATATCTTATTAAATTACACAAAAAGGATTTAAGATAACATAATCAAGAAATTCTAAGGAATAGTATGTGCGATGATGGATTATCTGTACTAATGATGGAAGTTGTTTTTTATTAAATATAAGTCTTGCAAAATGCCTAGTGAATAGTTAGGATCGTAGATGGGTATTTTGGAAACAAATTCATGTTTTGTATACATTGTGATCAACACCATAGTAGTAAGAAATTAACAACATTAAGTGATTGAACAACTATGAATAAGGAGTTGTTGTGGTAAACAAATGTTATAGAAATGTACCTTACTCAATTTCTACTTAGAACTGATGTTATCTCAAAATTTTAAAGTGTATGAGGGTAATGTTTCAAATAGGTAAAGGGTATAAATTAAAGTTATGTACAGTAGTTAATGTTATTAATTTAGATGTTGTGGTTATAGTAGTAGGACTCGTATACTTCTTTCTCTCTTGATAGATTTATGATCGTTATGAAATAAAGAATTTGAAATAACTCTTAAGTAAATGCTATATGGAAACCTCTTGACATGCAAATTAGGGAAAAGTGCATATATAAATAGTAAGCTTTAAGAAGGGATCCCAACTTAATGAATAATGGTGCAATAAATTGTAAATTGTTTAGATCTCCTCTAGGGTGTGAATGTGTTTTTGAAAATCAAGCACTACAACTATTATGAAAGATGACTTAGAATATGTATATTAAAATTTGTGTGTCCTATGTCATTGGAATTCTACTTAAAGCTTTGATGGAAAGGAATATTTCTTATAAAACTATGTGTTAATGAAAATGGTAAGTTTCAAGTATCTAGATTGTTTTATTTTCATGATTACAAAAGTAAATAAAAATTATTTGATGTATTCCCTTCATGATCATAACAAATATAAATGTTACATACCTCTCTATGTTTGGTATTCATAGCTTGTAAGGGACACAAATTTTGGACCCTATTTGTAATAAGGTCTCACAAGTTGTATTATGTAGGGTTAGATTATGTCTCAAAAGGGAAAATATATCATAAATTCTTTCTTTTTTTTTTTTTTATACTGATTACCATAGATAGGAACTTTGATATTGTGAAAGGAAGTGATAATCTTAGTTGGTAAAACATGCAATTTCCTAATATATTGATATTAGTGAGTAAACATGAATACCTTAGAGTTTCAACTTGATAACAATAATTTTGATGTAATTTCAAGTATCTTGTTAACAAACTTACTGCATAAAGTGATAGAATCACATAGGTAATTCTTTTTGAAAGTCATTACTAATTGAATTGAGTTAATCTACACTAAAGTTGTAATAAGATAGGATTTACCAAAACTCTTGATAGGAGAAAAATGTGTGCAGTCATTAAATTAGGATCTAGAATAGTAATAATATAGTTCTGTTAGATAATGTGTGTATATAGTTCACATTCCCAACTTCCAGGAGTAAGTCAAATCTTAGTGGGGGAGGATGTAATACCCCTCTATCCCTAATATAAGTTTTGTGTTTTTGAAAGAATTAAGATCCTTCGATGTTTTCTTATAGCTTAAGTTGTACATGATACTTGTTTGATCTATTCCTATAGTTGTTTATAATAATTTCATAAGCTAGTACTCAATGATTTTAATATCAGACATACTATCTAAAGGTATCATTTTTGTATGTATTTATCTCCATGTATGTATTGAGTACCTACAAGACCTTTATGAACATAGTTAGGATGTTATATGATATGTACTTGATAGATATATATAAGTGGTTATTTATATTTTCTTCTATTAAGGTTACTTTGGATGAATCTTGTATCTCACTTGATGATTTGATTATGTTGATTTATTATTAGTATTGATAAGAGACTAACACAATGCTTGAGATTCTAACTTTCGTTATGATGATACTACATGCTTTGAGTGTATATATATACATGATGTGTTTTCATGATTCAGGATGAAGTCGTAGTTACTCACATAGCTGAGGTCCACACGATGTATCGATCCTGGTCATTTATCTACAAGTATATCCGTGCATATGTATTTCTTCTTTGTGATGCAAGCTTGCAGGTACCGGGCATCGACTTCACCTGGCTTCACAGGTCTGAGCATACCCTCAAATCCTCGATGGTTGTTGTTAAGGAGATAGTACTAAGGCCCCTACATGAGTCTTCCTTTGTCATTATTCCAATTTAGGAATATTAGGGTTCCTTCTTTGTCAGTCAACCTTTGGGTCAAAAACCCAGATCCAACGCACCCGGTTGGGCATGGTTGTAGTTAGTGCCTTGTGGCCACTTGAATTCATTTGGTTGTATGATTTTTTTTACTCATTTTATTTATTTCTCCTTCTTGGTATGATTCTTAGTTAATCTTTCTATGTTGTTTTTCAGGAGTTTGGCTTGACTTTCCTTGTTGACTTTGGTTGACCTTGTTTGATCTTATGGTTTTCTCGATATGTTTCATAGTTGATTTTTATGGCCTCTTTCGATGATTAGATTTATTTTGAGGCATGTGATTTTATTCTACCTCAGTGTTATATCCTATAGTAATTATAAATAGGTAATAATATTGTGATCTATTACTTCATAATCTTATAGATTATAGTGTTTGGTATTTGGCATGTATCTATATAAATATAAATATATATATATATATATATATATATATATATATATATATATATATGAAAATATATATATGGGTGCACACATATATGTATTTGTATATATATAATTTATATGTGATTATATGTTAATTATTGTAGATATTGTTGACGGTGTATATTTTAGGATTAATGTAAAGTATAATATTATTAATAATTAAATATTAAATAATGCAAGGTATATTATTCTCAATTGTTAATTATTAATAATGAGGATAGGTTATATATATAGATATTGATGTAATTAATGATGGCATATGCATATATGTTAGGATAATATTACATATGTGTATGAATGAATACAAATAATCTTTTATTGTATATTTGAGTAATATAGTTGTATGATATTAAGTTATTTTATAATACCCTTTAGTTAAGAGTTAGTTGGGAGTTGGTTACTTTTCCTCTCAACCTTTGAAAATCTATCTATATGCACTACTTTCTCATTTGAAGGGAGGAGATTTTGGGGCTGAAGCATTGAGGAGAGGATGGCCTTACTTTTCATGGAGATTTTGGAGAGAAAACTTGGAGATGTGAGGGAGAGTTTGTAAGCATGATTCCATGAATATCTTATGCATGTAAATGGTTTATATGATGTTGCTTTAGTAGCGATGTTAGGGAACCCGGGAGGACTTAAGTTGTATAAATCTTACATTCAAGTAGTAGAAAATTATTTCTTCTTTTAGAAATATGAAGTGTAATGATGAATATTATTCTAGTTAAAATAAATAAATAAATAAATTCACTACTTGCATTTTATAGAGGTTTTATGTCTTGTCCTCTTGGGTTGCCTGGCGGGGTGTTACAATCTTACTACGCTACCAATAATGCTCGATGATGATAATTAGATGTCTATAAAGCGTTGTGACCTTGCAAGTCAACCACTTTCATAGTAGCTTACATTTTTAGGTTCATGATAGTCTAGTCTTGCATTTCTTGCATATGGAGAGAGCTCTCCTTTCCATCTTACGTGGACCTGTCAGTCGACTGCGCTCACCTTTTATTCTTCTCGATCATGTCTTTCACTCCTTGTTCTTTTCATCTCAAACCTGTTCCTGTTCATCACAAGGGGTTAATCATATCATCATATCCATATCACGACTGTCATTTTCAAGAAACATGAGTCTATATCATACATATGAGAATTAAACATACATCTATGAGAGAGAACATACATAAGTATTTTGAGAAAAATGGCAAGACAATATATATAAACTGATACATCCATCACAAGTGAGACAAATACACATGATACATTGAACATCCAGTAATCTCATAAATCTATATACAATGTCATGATATACAATACAATATGAGATCCCAAAATCTGGATCAAAAGTCTCAAGATATGTCCAAAACATCTATCAACCTAAGACCTAACCCTAAGACTCGCTACCACCCTCATGAGGAGCTCGTGGTGGTGGAGGAGACATAGCTCTCCTATCGAGTACCACATCTAATACCCCTACCCGCTGAGAGTATGATGGTGCTCTCTCACCCTCTGGGATGGCCTGCAGATATAGCCCGTGATAGTAGGCTACTCTCGCTGACTCTCGTCAGAGCTCCAGTGCCTCGGCCTGTGCCATCGCCTCACGACGTGCTATCTCTACCCTAAGATCAGATATCTGCTGATCCTGCTCTGCCCTCAAATCCAGTAGTTGCTGATCTCTCACGGCTATAGTAGTCCAGAGCCGTTGTATCTCTACCTCCTGAGCCTGTATCTGGGCTCTCAGATCCTCTCCCCCCGCAGGCTGCTCCTGTTGTACCTCTGCCTGCCGGCAAGCGGGTCTCACCTCCTCCTCGGGTGTCGCTGATCGCTATCCCCGTGACCATTTCTGGCCACCTAATCTCAACCCCTCTCCTCTCTCCATCCTCCTCCCTCTCCCCCTCCTACCATCTCTTCCATCCCCTCCCTCTCCCCCTCCCTCCCCTCCATCTCCTCCATCTCCTCCCGGTGCTGGTACCTATGCATCTAGTACTGTAAACTGAGAGAATGGCACCCTCCGTTGCTCTGCTCTGTAGGCTCCATCAGCCCCTGCATCTGTCATATCTGGGAAATACTCCCAGGGCTTGCTCCTGATACTTGTTGTCTCTACGACAGCCTGCTGATAGTCCAACATGGGTAGCCACCCATGACCCTCCTCGTCTCTGGCCCTGGCATATGTGGTAGTCTCTGTCGAGACTTGCTGTTGCCTCCCGAACTACCGCCATACCCGAGTGATACAAAATCTCTCAACTATCTCTGCATATTGACCTACCAGTGGCCGACTGCATAGCATATAACTCAACTCGTCAGCTACATCTCCCCAAACCTCAACCTCCCTGTAGGACCTCTATGTGAATGAGGCTATCTCATCTAAGATCCGTCTGTAGTATGTCACATCCCCAGAATGGGCATGTGATATGAACCTGAGATACCTGTAAATATAGGGGTACCTCCTCTCCCTTGGCTGAACCCTGGGATGCACCACAACGATGTGCTCCCACACCCATACCTGTGCCAGGATGGCACCGCATGCCCATGTCTGACCGTCTCTGTAGACGATCTCGTGCAGATCATGGTACATCTTTGCCAATATGGTAGGACCCCATGCCATCCGTCGCGGCCTGCCGACCAAGTCAACCAATAGTCGAGCCCATCCGAGTGAAAATCCCTTTTGACTGTGATCAGTCATCAGGATCTACAAGATAATAGATGCCACTATACATGGCACTGGGTAGTCTCTGCTGAAATTGTCTATCAGCCTCTCCCAGCTGATATGCCTATCCAGAATAGTGACATCCTGGAACATCTCCTGCACTAGTCGGCACCCCTTAGTAGCATCCTGATCATAGTACACCTGTGCCAACAAATGAATCATGTCAGTTTTCATCATATGGAAACATTATATTAGATCTTAAAATATGATTATACTCACCGGCTCACCATGGCATGGCACACGTAAGATCCTATAGACGTCCTCTAAAGTGATCGACACCTCTCCAGTAGGCAGGTGGAAGGTGTTGTGCTCACTATGTCATCTCTTGGCAAGAGCAGTCAACAATCCATGGTCCGCTTGGATATATGGGTATCTCAGTAGATATTTGAATCCCATCACTCTGATGTCGGCATTGCCCGAATCATCCAGATCTCGGACACACCGCAACCCGGTCACCTTCGGCACTCTGATGATGAGCGCCGGAAAAACCTCCTACAAGCCAAAACCAAGCTAGTTGTTAGCACATATCATGATGGATGTCCAAAAACTCAGTATAAAACATCTCTAAAATGTAATGTTGTCTAGACCCATGTCATTTTTGCTCAAAAATATATTAAAAATTAAAATTTAAAATTGGGCGATATTCTTTTTTGGAGAAGTATCGCGCGATACTTCTCCCTATAGCGGGGTGATAAACCTCATGCCGCGTGATACTTCACCCAGTATCATGCGATCTTTCGCCCAGTATCATGCGATATTTCGCCTAGTATCATGTGATACTGGTGCCTTAGGTCGCGTGATACTTTGGGGACCCGCAAAGTATCGCGTGACATTTCTCCCCAAAGCGCGCGATACTTCTAAAGTATCGCGCGATAGTTCACCCAGTCAAAATTTTTAAAATTTAAAAATTTGAAAAACATGCTAAAACAAGCTATTAAATGCAAAAAATACTCAAAAAGCTCAAGTTTTCGAAAACATACCGGAGCAGGATAGTGTGGTGGCCGGTTGTGCAACCGGGCGCGCTCGAATCGATGCCTATGGACGGGAACTCCTGCTTGCTGGGCCATTTTCTCTCTCTAAGCTCTGAAAATTCTCAAATCGCTAAAAGACAAATGATTTTTGAAAATGACATTTTGACCCCTTTTATAGCCTTTTGACTTTTTGACCTCATTTTCAAAACACCTTAGAATTGCGCAAAAATTGCACCCCTAGCTAATTTCGATGTCCTGGATCCATTTTTAGACTCGAAATTGAAATCTGAGGTCATCTTGATAGTCAAAATTGTGTTTCAAAATCTTCCCTTCTTCTGCGCAATTGACTGATCTTTTGAGGCCTAATCCTTCGATCTTTGTTGGGGCATTGTCATTTCTTCATTTCCATGTCTTCCAAACTTCTGGTCTTTCATTCATATTCATTCCATTCCCTCATTTCTCACGTTTGACTACATCTTTTCAGTCAGGCTGGGGCATGTTTCATTGCCTAATGGTTAACCTATTTGACCCTCACATTCAATTGTGATTTCCTTCTGATTTGATCAAATCCTTATCAATTCGCTATTCTCCTCTTTACCTGATTTCGATTTCAATTCTGAGGGGGCAGTACCTATGGGATTCTCATCCCTGATTTCCTTGATTTTCCTGATTCAGACATCTTTTGCGAGCTATCGCTCAAATTTGAGATTCTTATCTCTTACTTTGAATGTGATCCCGAATCGACCTCATGTTCAAAGGCCTTTTGTCTATGTTTGTCTGGATATGATCCCGAATCGACCTCATATCTGAGTTGTTTTGTGATCCCAAATCGATCTCACATTACAACTTCATTCTTTGACTACATGTGTTCCCAAATCGATCACACATTAGTCAAAGAGGGGCAAATGTATGCACCCTAAAATGGTCACCTAGACTTTGGGCCCCATTTATTTGATTTATCAACCCTGAATCATTTTGATCAATAATCAATATTTTCAACATTATCAATTTCTTGATCAAGTCTTAAATTCGATCATATATTGGATTTTCATCCTATGGGCTAATCATTTATCCTAAGTCTTTATTTGATTAAAAGGAATATTTCCTCCCTTTTTGATTAAATAAAAATCCTCACTTTTCCTCTTATCCTAAGTTGCACAAATAAAGCATTATTCATATTTTATAAAAAAGGAGAAAAGCACTTTTGTCTCACATGAGGCTCAAAAGTCAACACTTCACTCTCATTGGAGGATACTTGTGCACATGGATTGCTCCTCTTTCAAGCTCCACCGATGATTAAGACTTTTTGCCTCTTAATCTCCATGGTCCATTTCTTTGCATTTCTTATAAAAGGAGAGATCTCTCCTTCATTTGCATATCTCATGTTTTTATGCTAATGTTATGCTGCAGGTTTTAGGTGCATTTGGAGTTTGAAGATATTGAAGACTTGCTTCATTGCATCATCTAGTTCATATTTGCTTTCATAGTTGCATAATAATGGCATTCTTAGTGTAGACTTCCTTTTATGCAATAGATTAATCTCACATAGTCTAAATAGGAAGGCTTGGTAATACTTGTTCTTTCCTTTCATAGCATAGTTTGTACTTTCCTTTCATAGTTTAGATTGCATCATCATATAGCTTGCATTGAATTACATATTGGATTCTTGGAGATATTGGCATTGTTGCCCTTGTCTTCACTTGAATCTCTCATTATGTGGTTGACTAGCAAGGTCACAAGCTTGTAGCTCTAGCTGAGAGCAATTTTCAACCTTGCAACTCCATGCATAAAGAGCTATGAGCCGCTTTGTGAGGCCTCATTCTTGAGAAACCTTGCATGTAATGGTTCATAGAAGTGCACCATTTTAGTGTGTACAATATGAATTACTTAATTATGAATACAACAATAGTATGAATATAATGATAATGAACTATATATGACTGGTAGTTCCAAATGCTACAATAATGGGATATGAATGAAATAATGAATAGTATGTATGAATGGTAGTTCCAAATGCATTAACAATGCAATAACAATGTTATAATATGAATGCAGTGATAATGAATTATATCTGAATATACATATGATTGGTAATTCCAAATGTAATGATGAATCCTCTCAATATGGATGATGGGTATTTCAAATCAATTTTGCATTCCTAGAATGCAGTTTATATAAGATTGTTGTTTCTAATTTTACAATATATTGTATGAACTATATCTTGTATAGCCATCTCTAATCTTTGAATGTATTATTTTCTACAAGTTATAGGATAACAAGTAATCTCAAGTAGAGATATGTCAAATATGATATTTTGAATTATATATGAGATCTTCTTTGTCACATGATCCATCTCAGATATGTATCTATTGATATATGCTCTTCTATAGATTTCATCTCTAATATACAATTATGATGCTTTCCCTAGCAGTTTCTATCACAACCTTCTATGCTCTACACATAAGTGATTCAATGAAGGGAGAATATAAGTAATAATATAAATTATTCTTATCTATATTTGGAGAGTCAATCAGATAATATAAATATATATTGAAGAGGCACATGAGAAAGATGCCAATCTTCATAACTAGTCATTGTTATTTACTCATAATAATCACTTATGATCATTATGAGATCAAATATGATTAGTCATAATAATAATGAGGCATTTAATTTTTAATTGTGAATGCAAGCCCGGGAAGACCATCATTTGCATTGTATCATTCCTCTATCAACCTGGAATACTATCATTTGTATAATAAATGCTAGTCTGGAATATCGTCGGCTAGGAATATGTATATAGTCCTAATGATGCCCAATCTCATTGGCCTCATAATATGAAAAGATATATATGAATTATGATACTTAATGCAAAATTTCATGAATGCATATATAATATGTGTGCATCTATGAATGGTATGATGTTTCCTATAGGTGCTAATGTGTATGGAACATAATATCATGGATAGATGTATTCATATGGAAATTATATGAATGTTTTTGTAATGATAATGTGATGGTAACTATGTGAATGTGTATGATGTAATATCATGATGGATCTATATGAATGATGCATCTATGTGGATAGATATGTAGAAAGTGTATGTGCATCATGATAGAGATCTACTAGATTATTGAAATAAATCTAACTATTATGCTAAGTGCAGGGAATGTTTCATATACAAGATAAGATATGTTTACTTCTCCTTGCCCCTATTTACATGTTTTTTGTTTGATTAAAATAATAGGATATCATAGTATCCCTTGCTTCAAAATTCATTTCTCATAAGCATTTGAATTTTCTACTCTTATGGGTTTCTTCTTGTAATTAATGTAGATATTGGATGTTTCATCACTCTTTTTGACTACCTTGACTCTTGAATGATTTTTTATTCTTGAGATTTGTAGGAACTTCTTGAGTTTGTAAGGATGTAGCTTCTCGATTATACGGTGTTTGATTAGTGAGATCACCCTGGTTTGGAGTCAGTAAAGGATGTGTTTCATTTTCCCTTTCTTAAAGGAAATTGTTTGTTTGTTAATATCTTTCTTAAACAGTCCTATTATTTTCATCCATGGTAGTCCTAAAATGAGATCATTATTTCCTAACTCCAAAATGTGGAATTGAGTCAAATAAGTGTAATCTACAAGCTGCAATTTGAAGGAGAGATTTATGGTGTTTTAAAACATGACTACTCCCAATTTAATTTTGATCATTGGAGTTTGGTATGTTTTATTCTTGGATCCAAGCCTAACTGATAAATTTGTGAGTAGAACTACTATCCAAAAGTACCTTTATGATTATTCCATCAATTTTTCCCTGAATTTGAAAGTTGTTTAATGTGGGTCAATCTAGGTTGGCTAGGGTGCCTTCTTATTTTGGTTCCTCGAGAGATTTGTATTTAAATTCAGTATCACTACTCAAATCTTTGTCTTCTTCTTTGTCGGGCCTTACCTCAATGTGATGAATTTATCCCTTCCCTTTGCATCAATGTCCTGGAACCCAAGGTTCTCTCTGAGTAAAACATAGTTTCTACCTTCTGAGCTCCTGATGATTTTCAAAATCTAATCTGGGTTTGGGGTTTGTTTCCTTGTTGAAAGGAGCAATATTTTCCTTAGAACTTGTTGGTAGTATTTCTGGTCTCAGTGTTTTCCTGATCAAAATTTTGAGTTCTTGTCTGGTCTCTCTTGTAAAAATTTTAGTCCTAGGTGAATAACCTTAGGTTTCAGACCCTTTTCCCTAAAAATCCAAATAGCCCTAATTCAACCTTTCAGCCTTCTATTTTTTTTGTTACTTTATCAGGCCACTTAAAACTTTTTAAAGGCATGTGCACTTTATATTTTCTCAGCTAGTCGCTCAGTCTCCTAAAGAAATTGGCATATTCCTAAAAGTTTAGCGATTGCCCAAAAACCCTTTGTCGCCTAATCTCAAAATAACTTTGGAATATTCCCTATTCTCAAACGACCTGGCCGTTGCTTTTTTTTTTAGTCTCCAAGTCTTTGTATATTTTTATGAGATCTAGTGACTGCTTTGATAAATTTTGTGAGAACAACTATAGTTGCCCCATCTCTAAGAAAATTACCTTTGGTCGGGTTGTCTTTGAATGGATTTTAAAAGTGAAGTATTTTTCAGCGATTATGAATTTCTCTTTGGTCGCTGAGTCTCTAAATATATGTGCGGTCTTATTCTATGTTAATTGCCAAGTCTCTAGGTTTTCATGCTGTTAGAAAAGCATTTAGTGACTTGGCATTTTAATGGTCACATCTTCTCCAGTTCCTGGCAGTTATTTTCTAAGCGGTTAGCGACGCAGTTATCTCCAGATCTCCTAATGCGGCGGTTAAGTTATAAAGGATTAGAGAAATCAGTGTGGGCTGTAGGATGAAGATTTGATCAATAGATGGCATTTAATCTCAGAACTGAACTACGGTTAGAAAATGATTCAGTGACTCAGAGAGTTGAGGTATTCACCAAGTCTCCAGTGTTGACCAAGGTTAGAGAAACTGTTTCATGACTGGGAGATACATATAGTCGCATGATCTCTAGATTGTGCTGAGTTAAAAGAAAGGTTAATAAGCTGCATCTTCTTAGCCATTAATTTAATTTTGATCTTGTGGTGATCGCGAAGTCTCAATACCAAACTCAGGATAAGAAAAGCTTTCAGTGATTAAGAGTTTGCCTATTGTCGCCAGATCTCATAATAAAAGCTAAAAGTAATCTTAGTCGTGTGATCTCGTGAAGATAAATATTTCATTAGCGACTAAGAAATACACTATAGTCGGGTGATCTCCAAATAAAAAATTAAAAGATGGACTAAGGAGATTGACTATGGTCGCTAAGTCTCTAGATTAAAATCTTGCGGTGATCGCTTAATCTCATAATAAATTCATAAAGTGCAAAATCATTTAGCGATTCTGAAGAGCTCTCCTTAGTAGCTAGATCTCCAGATGGTCAGGTCGGGATATCTTAGGAAGAAGTTTGAATAGTCAACTGGAATCAATGATTAGGAGGTGTTCTATTGGTCACCAAGTCTCGTGATGGCCCTTTGTTGCCTAATCTAGAGATAGTTTCAAAAGGAAATATTTTTGCAGTGACTGAAGCTGTGGCCATTTGTCGCCAAATCTCAGTATAAAAGTTTTTAATTTATCTTTTTCGTCTGATCGCTAGATGATTTCAAAAGGTTTCAAATGTTTCAGCGACTATAATTTCTCATTATCGCTAGGTCTCCAAATAAAATGTAAGTTGTAATATGACTAAATTTGCTTAGTCACCAAATCTCTATAACTTTTGAAATGGCACCAGATTCTCCAGCGACTGCAAAGATTGTATTGTCACTAGATCACCAAAAGGTCAAATTTGAATACATGTCATCTTCTCAGCCACGGCTAGTGAATTCAAGTTCTAAGCATGCCAAATAATGGCGAAGTGACATGGTTTCTGCTTTTCGATCTCCAACAGATTTTTGCATTCAATACAGTTGAATAAGTATGGCTGTTCTCTATTCATTTCAATTAACCAAGCATTCAGAGAGCTAGAGCAACAAGCTTTTCTGAGCATTTACGAAGATCGGGGCGTCTAGAACTTGCAAAAAATTTAAATTTATAGACAAGATGAGTCAACAAATAGGAGGTGAATCTTCAGTCGGTAAGGGTGCTAGGGAGAAGGCTAAAGAGAGCTTCTTAGATGAGTTCCTCATCTTCTTGTTGGGTTCATCACAAAATAAGGTGAGTGATGAATGTTTCACCGATGAATTTACTTTTTGTAGAGATGCCAAGACACCAGAGGTCTCAGGGATGTGTATGTTTAAGTATTTTCACAAAAATGCTGAGAGTCTCGTCCCCGTCTCAAACCCTTGGACAATAGGACTAGCAAAGCTGATAGTTCTCGAGGTTTTTCTTGATGTTGATCTCCTAATTGTCTTGTCGTGTAATTATGACCCTCTGTCCAAAAAAATTAGGAAGAGTGATGGTTCTCCTCTGGTTACCCTAGAAATAAATTCATTTATTAGGGCTTTTGGTATCTAGGTACCTGTGGCGACAGAGATAAAATTGCAAGATTTAGTTAATAGATATATCAGAGAATCTGTTGTAGTGGCAAAGGAAATTCAGAATCATGTGCCACGAGAGAACCAAAACTACATTGCACCAATTGTCGGGTCAACTCTCCCATATTGTTATAAGGATTTTAAATTTTATCTAAAGTATATTGGTTATGGTTTGTGCAATGTACTGGGAATTGATGCAGGAGAGATGATCCCTTCTAGTATCTTGATGTTGATATTGGACTCTCAAAGTATCCATGCAATAAAGGGATATGATTATATTGGTTTTGTAATCAAGAGAATGCACGATGGGTTGATAGCTCTGAAGTGGCATGTGGATGGATCTGGTGCCTTGCCCAGGTTTTTGCATTACTCTTTGTTGATGCATCTCATTTTGTTTTTTAATTATGATATTGTGAACATGGACAATCTTGAGCCACATATGACATATAGGGGACGGCCAAATCCTCTTCAGTTTTGGTTGAGAGCTTGGATTCCTTCATCTACAAGGAGTGATTTTTGTGTTTTTGAAAATTGGATGGTTAGGCCTATTCTCCTCAGCTTGTGGGTTAATATTTCTAGGCTCCCTACCAAAGTTTTCCAAATAGTGAGGCCTCAACAATTTGTTGACAAATGGAATAAGGGTCACAATAGGGGTGACATATATTATGAAAAGGGATATACAATGATTCAAGTGTATGGTTTCCCTCAGCCTCCTCACCTGTTACCTTATTTCATTCCACCAAGGGTGGCATTTCTAGAGTTTATTTGGCAGCTAATGCTCACTGAGAAGGAGCATTTAGCCTCTCATAGGAAGGGTACTTTCACCCCAAGGCACTTCAGAGTGCATAATATCACCATAGGAAAGAATTCCTTTAGCAAAGTAAATGATTGGTTGGGACAATTTGGGATGCATGCTGCTCCCTACTGGTATGTAGATACTAAAGGATTCATAGTCACTGCCAAGCAATATTAAATGCCCACCTTTCCATTCAATAAAAGACATGAGGAGTTTCCTGAAGAAGATGCAATTAGGAACATCATAGAGGATGAGGAGGTGGTGAGGATTGCAAATCAAATAAATGAATTGTATGCTATGGAGAGGCAAGTCAAGCAAAAGGGATTGGCATTCAGTGGTTTCTTCCCTGATCTACCTTATCTTCAGAGACTTGAGAAAATGATGGCTCAATTCCACACCCTGATGAGAGGTTTTGAAGATAAAATTAATGAGACTGATAGGAAGAAGGGTGCTCACTTTGATTCAAAGCGTGATGAAGATGGTAGTGATGGCTACTCTGTACATAGCATCCCTCCCTTAGAAACAATAATGATGGAAGGGCACCAACATGGTGAAAATGTAGTTGATTTAGCTGAGCTTAGTAGCTCTCATGATACAAGTGAACCACCTAGCAAGAAGCAAAAGCTGCTAGTGGGTGAATCTTCTCAGTTGAAGAAGACAGATAAAATCAGAGCCCTCTTCCCTAGAACTGGTGTACGTCACCATCAAATTAGAAAGAAGGTGAGAGAGGAAAAGAGGAAGCAGAAACTTTTGCAACCAGAGGTTGAATTGCCCTTGGCCCTGTGCCAAGATGAAAGGATGATAGAACAAGATGTCTTCTTAAAGGATGATGGTTTTATTAAGTCTGAGGAATTCAAGAGTTTTGATTTAGCACAAGCAAAAATAGGTTGCATCTACTATGCAGATCACTGACGAGGGTCAGGTACTAGAATAGGCAGTCCAACAACTGAGGGAGTATGATCCTGAGGCTGAAAATTTCACCCTAGATGAAGCCAGACAGTTGGTGAAGAGGAGCAACATGCTACTTGTGCTTGGATGGAATTTATATTCAGATTTTATAATTGATCAGATTAATAGGCAGGAAGACATCACTTTGTCTTCAGAAACTCAAGTGGGGGACATTATCAGAGAATTTGGGTATAGCCCAAAAAATCAAGCTTTAGCTCTATGGAGTTTATGCCCTAAGCATAAAAATCCTTCAATTTTAAATGTGAAGGAGCAAATGGAGGGAGACAAGATTGTGTGGTCTATCCACAATACAGGGGATCTTGAGATTTCTCAAGTATTAACCCATTTTTCTAAATTGAATGAGGATAAAACAAGGCAGCTTTCAGAGAGGTATGGCTCTCTTTTAGAGAATTATAGGGCATTGCTGAGGGACAGAGATCTCAGAATAATAAAGGAGAAAGCATTACAAAAGTCTCTAGAAGACTTAGAGCTCCAAATCATGAATACTCCTATGAAAGCCCCTACACCTCCTGAGCAACCAACAGCACCAGTAATGACAGATGAAGAGGTGGCTGCAAAATTGAAGAAGATAAATGAGGAAAAGAATGAGGCTATCTTGCAGGCCCTGTTAGATATTCTGCAGCAAAGGATAAATGTAATTAAAGATAAGTTTGATCTTGTTTTTAATGCTTATAGAAAGTTGCCAGAATTACAGGTAGAAGTTGATAATTATTTACAAATTTTGAGTGGGTATCATGCAACTTGGTCTGTCAGAGCGCCACTTTTTTAGAAATTGGCATTTGCTCAATCTTTGAGAAGTGATATCCCAAAGACAGTTGTGAGGGTTGGTGAGGAGATAGGTAGAATTAAAGCCATATTATCACTTTTTAAGGGTAAGTCGAATTTGATTGAGGCTAAGATAGCCATGCTCAGCTGTTGTTCCAACAAGTTTATCCCTTCTATAAAGAATGAAGATGGAGTCATAAAGAGCCTTGATCAGTGGAGGTCAGGTGTTGATCTTTTATTGCCTAGGAAGGAGGTGGTTTTAGGTGAAGAAAATAATGTTGATTTGGAGAGATTTAATAAAACCCTGGATGAAGCTATTAAGGTAGAGAAAGATCTCACCAAGTTCATAACAGATGTCAAGGCAATTACAGATGCCAGGTGGGAAAGACAAAAAGCACAACTGCAGCTTGTCCAGGACTTTAATTGGTCATCAGAGGAAGAAGTAACTGTATGGGATGAGCTAACAAAGCCCAAGAAAGTTAAATCCACTATAGTTGATTTGGACATTTTGGATGATGAGTAAGGAGGACATCTGGAGCACCTGACACCTGAGCCTAAAATATAGGGATGATAAGCTATCATGTAAGAATGGTGTAAATTAGCCAGATGGCAGTCACCATATCTTGTTATAACTATAGCAACTATCATCAATACTTGCAAACAAAGGTGTCATTTATCAGCAATCCAGGATGCAGAACAGTCCAAGAATGTTTTGTCTTTCCACTGCCTGAGGGCTTGTTGTATTTTGTTTTTTATGATTTGTCTCGTATGCTCTTAGGGTTAGGGTTTTCAACCATCTGAAGCTTGTTGCATTCTCATTGATAGGATAATTCCAAGATGGTTGAAGATGTATAAATAGGGTTTTATAGCTCATTTTGAGGAGTAAAAAAAAAAGGATAATAGAAAAAATTGAACAGAATTGCTTTGAAGCAGACTTCTAAATTTTGTGTCTGACCTTCTGAGTAATCAAATTTTGAATGTAATTGGCAAGTTGATTTTAATACAAATACACTACAACTTCTACCATATATTGTTGTTGTCTCTTTACCTTTATGTTGTACTCTTGTATGTTTTATATGTTAGGCATTTAAAATATACCAGTTGTAAAGCAACTTGTTTAATTGATTATGAGTTTCTTTCAAGGAAAGAATTAAACTTCTCATAATTCATTTCAAAGGGTAAACATACCTATAAGGATTGTTGATGATAACAGTGTTTGGTTAACAAAGTAATTTGTAAGGCAATTTACTTGAATTTGCAGATAGTATGTAAGGCATACTGTTGTATTTCCTTTAGAATTATCTTGTTGTTTTTTATTTGAATTTCTTTTGCCCATTGGATAAGGCACTGGTTTAGTATTTGTTTCTTATAGTTTTATCTTTCATATTTCTTAAAAGAATACTGAAACTTTCATATCATTTACTAGTACTTTTTCATTTCATGTTTATTGCACAAAATAGATTGAATTGTTTCTAAGTAGTACAGTTCTTATTTCTTGATTCCTTGAAGAGAGAATCATTTAGGTTTCCCCTCCTTAAAAGGAAGAAGGATGAGAATCCTTAAGTCACCGATCGTTGTTGTATTTGCAATCATATTTTGTCTGGTTAAGCTCTGCATCAAATTGATCCTGGTCATATACAGAGTGCTTTATAGATTGATATATTAGAAGGATAAATAGAAAATCAGTGTCCACTTGTATAATATTGTGTAATCAGTAATCATCAAAAGGTAATACTTTCCTGAGTATGTGGAGCTCAAAAAAGGAGGATCTTATCCAATCCTCAGTAATTAGGCATTTCTTTTGTCTAAATTAGTATTAGGAGGCATAGTGTTTAGGTAGTTTTTCAAGCATTGTGATTCATACAAGAAAAATCCCTAACAAATTGGTGACTCTGTTGGGGATTCCAATTGAGATTTTTCACAAAGTCACAAGTGATGCAGGTTTCAACTTGAGTTCAACTCTTGGCCTGCTCATTTATTACCAGTCAGTCACCATTGAATGATCAGAGTTGTCCTTTCATCTTTCAATATCTTTCCTTTAGGAGCCCGACTGATAATCTCTCCCAAAGAATACTGGAATACTTTCTCCAAACCCCAAAAGGAAATTGGGTGGTGACTCTTTACAAAATCTATGTACCAGTGTTCTAAATAAAGAATTCCATGTTTTATAATGACTCATAAAAATACAAGATCTTGGAGAAAAGAACATGCAGAAGAAAATCTAGAAGGAGAACTCCCAGCTACCTCAAGACAAAGTCAAATGAGGAGGGAGAAAAATATTAATGACATGTCTTTCACATGGAAACAAAAAGGAAAGTGAGGACAAAAGATCCTGTTCAAACAAACCAAGAAGGAAATACTTCAGAGTATGAGGAAGCAATTGATTTGAGTTTAAATCAGTATGAGGATTATTATTCACCTCTAAAAAGGATGGAAGGAGAACACAACCTCGTAGGAGAGGAATCCCTGGGAATAACAGAAGATCTAGAAGCCAAAGTAGGAATAGACAAGACTTTGTTCCTTCTTTTCCCCATGATTCCTCCTTACAAGGTCACCAAATACCAGATGACCACCAAGAAGAGGTCCCTACCCAAAAGTCCTCATCTAAAACAACCCTTCTTGAATCTGAGGAAATCTTTGAAGAAGTATTTGAATTGGAAGGAAAGATCCAAGAGAAAATTCAAATAAGGCAAAAAAGAGAGAAAGAAAAGGAGGAAAAGATTAGGCATGCTATGATCAGAGCAGAACAATTGAAGAGGCAATTGTTGGATTTTGAAGCCATAAATCATGTTCCTATGACTGAACAAACAAAAGAGCAACATGTTGTCCAACAAACTTATGAAATAAGAAATCCTAGGGACAAAGGTAAAGAAAAGGTTGTAGGGATTTCAATAAATGAACCAAATCTTGCCAAGAAGTCTCTTAATCAAGTAGCAAGATTAGATGTTGACTTAGAAAAGGCCAAAAGGGAACAAGAATTGTTGGCAAAAGAATTGGAAAAAGTAGAACTAGAAGCTACTACAGTTGATATAAAAAGAAAGATTGACTTCCTTAAACAATCTTCTGGACCCACCAATACACTTTCCACTTCTCTAGCACAAGGTGCAAATGTGTTGAATACTGCCAAAACTATAGGTATGCCCAAGACTTCTTCTATTTCAAATATCCAAACATCCACATCTTTAGGTGCTAGCCCATCTCAAATAGGATCCATCCATGAGAGACACAAGCAATTGGTTTTTATTGGGATTCTCGGCTACCCAAATCCCATCCCTGATGAAATTACGAAAAAGCTTCCAAAATTTATTGGAAGCAATGTAGTCACTTGTGAAGAACATTTGAAAATTTTCATTGATGTAATAGATGACTACAACATTGAACCTAATGATGTGATCATGAAGCTTTTTGTTCAATCTCTCACTGAAGATGCTAGAGATTGGTTTAGGTATTTACCTCATGCTAGCATATGTTCATGGGATCAGTTCAAGCATTTTTTCAAAGAACAATATGGTGATAAAACAAATGAAGGTTTCATGCTTAATGAATTCGACAACATCAAGAAAAACCCAAATGAGGGTGTTGTTGAGTTCAACGTCAAATTTTAGAAAGCTATGCACAAATTATTGCAAGTTATCAGGCTAGATGACAAGATTTGTTTGGTCATGTACCTCAATGCTTTTGATTCAAAAATGGGATATCTTTTGAGAGACAAGAACCCTAGAAATCTTGTAGAAGCTTACAAACTGGCTATTAATATAGAAAGCAATAGAAGAATATCAGGGAAGTTGGAAAGAAGGGATGATTATAAACCTCCAATCTCAAACAGAAAGGAACTAGGGAAATCTGACACAAAACCAAAAGATGAAGATAGTTTGAAGCAAATATTGAAAGCAATAAAAGATTTAAAGCCTAGTGAAGAAAGAAACAGTAGAGTGTAGGGAAATGATAAACCATCCTTCAATAACTTTAACAAGTTACCAAGAATGCAGAACTATCCTTACAACACTCAGTGGAAAGATGGGAAGCCAGTGCTTCCTGAAAGAAAGGATAAACCAAATGATAAGACTTCGGACCCCTTGCACAAAAATATAGTAAATATGAATGATGATGTTCCCTAGTGCATTACCTACCTATCACCTCATGACCCCTATTACTGTGCAATTTCTCAAAGTATCTCTACAGATGAAGAACAAGACAATAGCAACGAAGAGTCTTATGATGATCAAGGATGTGGCATGACTTCTTCATACATATATGATGAAATGGATTCCACTGAAGAAGATGAAGCCAAGATGTTGGTAGCTCCCAAATCAGAAATGAGGTTTACCATCAGCAAGTGTTTTCTGATGAAGAAGACAGTCAATTGGATATAGTCTAGTGCAACACTTTAAGAAATGATGAATCAGTGGTGTTGAGAAGACCTTTTGATGAAGAAATTGGACAAATCATAGAAGATATGGTCACCCAAGCTAGAAGTAACTACAACTTAAGAAATAGGGTGGTGGGTGATTCAAGTCAAAAGTCATCCCATATATTTATCAAAAAGTCAGATAGAGATGTGAAGCAAACTCAAGACAAAAATAAGGCTACAGATGTTGTTAGAAAGTCTAAGATCAAGAAGAATGTCACATTTTATCCTCCTAATGTGACTTATAGAGTAAAGCATAAACCTCTTCAGGAAACTATTGTTTCTGCCCAAAAGGAGGTCAAAACCCTGAATAAGGATCAGCATGGCCTTATAGAAAATGAAGAAAGTAAGGAGGTTGTTATCATTAAGCAGGATATAGTTGACCCCAAGTATATTCCAGTGGACATGGGAAAAATATTATCACAAATTATTGTTAAATTCCCCTTATTATAAATGATGAGAATAGAAGAGCATAAAGACAAGGCTTTGAGTTGGGTAAATGGAGTTCTTCCTTCTGATGCCCAAAATTCCACCAAGGTTGGTAAAATGGCTACTGCAGCAAGTGTTTCAAATGAAAACCAATGTGGGAAAATTATTTATGAGATCCCTCAAATTTATTTGGACACTAATGTTGTTAATACTATGACAAGAACTGTTGACCCTTTCTTTCTGTCTCTAATAGTAAATGGAAAGTTGTTAAAAAATTGTATGATCAATTCAGGAGCCTCCAATATTGTTATGCCTGTAGAAATAATGAAATCTTTGGGTTTAAAAGTGGATACACCTCATGGGAGGTGTCAGGCTATGGATTCAAGAGAGGTCCCTATTATTGGTACTATAAAAGCATTTCCTTATAGGTTGGCAGCTTTCCCTAACAAGATGTTAACTATGAGAGTTCTGGTGGTTGATATCCCACCCCATTATGGAATGTTACTATCAAGAAAATGAAGTGCTTCAATGGGAGGTAGTATCCAGTGTGATTTATCCTTTGGAAATTTCAATATTGATGGCAATAATGTGAAAGTATCCAGAGAAAGCAGAACCCCACACATGATTGAACTAACCAATATGGATGAATTGAACTGTTGTGTGGATGTTGACATGGAGAATTTTACAGTAGAAAAGGCCATTTCACAAAAGGAAGATTCAAACCCATTGACTCAAGAACTGAAAGAAAAACAAAATGGACTATGGCAGATGTATTTTGATGGAGCTTTCTCGAAAGAAGGCTTGGGAGCTGGGGTTCTACTCATATCTCCATCAGGTACCACTTTCAAGTATTCCTTCTCATTGACTTTTCAATGCACAAATAATACTACTGAATATGAAGCACTATCATTGGGATTGAATATTGCCATCAAACATGGGATAAAATGTTTAAAGGTTTTTGGTAATTCTGAACTTGTGGTGGCACAAGTTCGATCTAAATATGTTGTCAAGAATGATAGATTAAAACTGTATAAACATGTAATCTGGGATCAGATTGAAATGTTTGATGCTTTCAATATTTGTTGGGTAGAAAGATCCAAGAACATAATGGCTGATTTTTTGGCCAATGTTTCTTTAAAGAGAGATGATTCAAATTTTCTTGGAGTATCAATGATTGAAATAAAAAGTAGGCTAGTTGTCTTAGACAACATTTACAATTGGCAGGTCTTTGAGGATGATCATGACATTTTTAAATTCATTCAATGCCTTGACATATATGAGGGTCAACTTATAGACTACAACACATTGGTTGAGGAAATTGAGGGTAAGGACATGATCATGGGAAATGAGGTAATCTAGTTGAGTTCAAATCATATCCCTAAGGGTTTAACTGAGTTGAAAGCATTATATAGTAGTCAAGAGGATTACATGTTGAAAACAAGTAATGCTAAGGTGGAAGATCTGGAGGAAGTAAATTTGGGATCACATAATGCACCTCAAATGGTTTATATTGGGAAGGGATTAGCCCCTCAGCTGAGATATAATCTGATAAAGTTGTTAAGGAAACACAAGCATATGTTTGCATGGTCCTATGATGACCTAAAAGCTTATAGAGAGGACCTTTTCCAACATGAAATCTCATTAAAGCAAGACATTAAACCATTTAGATAGAAGCAAAGACCCATTAACCCACTATTGGCTCCTAAAATGCAGCAGGAGCTGGTCAAGTTAAGTGATGTGGGAATAATCCAACCTATAAGGCATTCAATGTGGGTGTCTAACTTAGTCCCAGTAAGAAAGAAGAATGGGGATATTAGGTTGTGTGTGGACTTTAGAAACTTAAATGTTGCATCATTGAAAGACAACTATTCTCTGCCCAACATGGAAGCAATGTTGCATAAAGTCACTGGATATGAATTATTGTCCATGATGGATGGTTTCTCTGGATATAACCAAGTGTTGGTGAAAGAATCTAAGTAATTTAAAATAGCATTCACAACACCTTGGGGAACCTATGTGTATGTCAGAATGCCATTTGGCCTCAGAAATGTTGGAGCAACTTTTCAAAGAGCCATGGATGTTTCTTTCAAAGAATATATAGACTTGTTTATGGCTGTGTACCAGGATGACCTAACTGCTTATTCTAAGTGGGATGATGATCATTGTTCACATCTAGAAAATTTTTTTAACAAAGCTCTAGAATATGGTGTGTCTCTGAATCCAAAGAAATGTAACTTTGCATTCAAGGAAGGAAAATTGCTAGGACACATTGTATCAAAGGAAGGAGTTAGAATTTATCCAGAGAGAGTGGAAGCCACCAAGAAAGTCTCTGCACCCAAAAATCTTAAAAGTGTGCAATCCTTTTTAGGAAAAATCAATTTTGTTAGGAGATTCATTGCAAATTTTGCTGAAATTGTCAAGCCCATAGTGAAGTTGCTCAAGAAGGATGTCAAGTTTCAATGGACTACTAAAGCTCAAGGTGCATTTGATAAAATTAAAGAAGTGGTCCAATAGGCACCTATACTGAAATCTCCTAATTATACTAAGCCTTTTTCACTTTTCTCTTTTGCATCATTTCATACTATTACTGTTGTACTATTGCAAAAGGATGAAGAAGGTTTTGAACATCCAATTGCATTTTTTAGTAAGTCTCTGCAAGCTACTGAATTAAATTATGAGATGATGGAGAAGCAGGCATATGCACTGGTAAAAGTAGTAAAATCCTTCAAACCTTATCTGGTTTGTGCTAAGGTCATTGCATATGTCCCCCATGCAGTAGTAAAGGATGTCCTTACTCAGTCTGAAGTTACTGGTAAGAGATGCAAGTGGATCACCAAGATTCAAGAATTCAATTTAGAAATCCATATCACCAAGCTAGTAAGAGGACAAGGCCTGGCAAGATTAATGACTTAAGAGAACATGGATTTAGTCCAAGTTAACAATGAAGGAATTTCAGATATGACAATAACAAGTATTGAGTTGCAACCATACTATGCTGACATTGTATATTTCATTAAGAATGCCAAATGCTCAGAATATATGACAGATAACCAAAAGAGATCTTTAAAATTGCAAGCTCAGAAATATACATTGATACAAGGGGACTTGTATTGGAAAAATAAAGATGGGGTTTTGCTATTTTGCCTTGATAAGTGTCAAGCAGAAAAGGTCTTGAGTGAAATACATGCTGGTGTTTGTGGAGGGCATTATTCAGCAAAGACTACTGCCCATAAGATCTTGAGAGTAGGTTATTTCTGGCCTACATTGTTTAAGAACTCTTTTCAATTTGTTAAAAAATGTGAAGACTGTTAGAAATTTGCCTCTAAATTAAAATATTCAGGAGCGCTATTGTTAAATCCAATAACTGCTGAGGTGCCATTTGCCATGTGGGGAATGGATTTCATAGGTGAATTTGCTGAGAAATCTAGTGGAGGACATATTTGGGTACTTGTTGCAACTGACTATTTCACAAAATGGATAGAGGTCATTCCCACAAAGAAGGCAACAAGTAAAATAGTGATTGATTTCTTATTAGATAACATTTTGACTAGATTTGGTGTCCCCATGAAATTGATCACAGATAATGCAATGTGTTTCAGATCAGATGAATTCAAGGAATCTTTTAAAGAAAATGGAATCATGACATCTTATTCATCTCCTTATCACCCTCAAGCAAATGGACAGGCTGAGTCCAGCAACAAAAGCATTCTGACAATCCTAAAGAAAACACTTGAGAAAAATAAGAGAGCTTGGCATTCGAAGTTGAAGCTAGCGCTATGGGCAGATAGGATTATAGTGAAGAGAGCTACTGGAAAGTCTCCCTTTGAACTTGTATATGGTCTGCAGTCAAGGTTACCCATAAATAATTTAATTCCAGTTTATAAGTTCATTCAGGATCAGGAGTTGGATGTGTCAGAGCCAATGCAAGACAGGATCATGCAATTGACTGAGTTGGATGAGATAAGAAGGGAGAGTCAGAGGAGAAATATCAAGTTGCAGCAGAAAATGAAGTACCTCTTTGACAAAAGAGCAACTACCAGAAAATTCAAAACAAATGACCTAGTGCTTCAATGGAATGTGAGAGCAGAAGATAAAGGGAAACATAAAAAGTTTGAATCATTATGGCTCGGTCCCTATGTAATTCATGAGGGTTTTGGGAAAGATTCCTACTTGTTGAAGAATATGGATGATGAAATTTTTGAATTGCCAATGCATGGGCAATTCTTGAAGCCCTTCTTCAACTAAGTTTTTTATGTTCATGCATATGTAGATCTCTTGTAAATTTTGTATAGGTTTGTTTCCTTCCAGGTCGTGTGTTTCTATTCTTGTTTTAGGTTAGTCCGATTTTTGGTCTGTTGTCCCAGAGATCTGTGGTCCTTGCTTAAACTTTCATTTAAACATCCTCAGATAGAGACACTGTTGGTAGTATTTCTAGTCTCAGTGTTTTCCTGATCGAAATTTTGAGTTCTTGTCTGGTCTCTCTTGTAAAATTTTCAGTCCTAGGTGAATAACCTTAGGTTTCAGACCCTTTGCCCTAAAAATCCAAAAATCCCTAATTCAACCTTTCAGCCTTCTATTTTTTTTGTTACATTATTAGGCCACTTAAAACTTTTGAAGGCATGAGCACTTTATATTTCCTTGGCTAGTCGCTTAGTCTCCTAAAGAAATTGGCATATTCCTAAAAGTTTAGCGATTTCCCGAAAACCCTTTGTCGCCTAATCTCAAAATAACTTTGGAATATTCCCTATTCTCAAACGACTTGGCGGTTGCTTTTTTTTTTAGTCTCCAAGTCTCTATATGTTTTTATGAGATCTAGCAACTAATTTGATCAATTTTGTGAGAACAACTATAGTCACACCATCTCTAAGAAAATTACCTTTGGTCGGGTTGTCTCTGAATGGATTTTAAAAGTGAAGTATTTTTCAGCGATTATGAATTTCTCTTTGGTCGCTGAGTCTCTAAATATATGTGTGGTCTTATTCTATGTTAATTGCCAAGTCTCCAAGTTTTCATGTTGTTAGAAAATCATTCAGCAACTTGGCATTTTAACAGTCGCATCTTCTCCAGTTCCTAGTGGTTATTTTCTAAGCGGTTAGTGACGCAATTATCTCCAGATCTTCTAATGCGGTGGTTAAGTTATAAAGGATCAGAGAAATAAGTGTGGGCCGTAGGATGAAGATTTGATCAACAGATGGCATTTAATCTTAGAATTGAACTACGGTTTACAAAATGATTCAGCGACTCAGAGAGTTGAGGTATTCGCCAAGTCTCCAGTGTTGACCAAGGTTAGAGAAAGTGTTTCACGACTGGGAAATACATATAGTCACATGAAATCTAGATTGTGCTAAGTTAAAAGAAAGGTTAGTAAGCTGCATCTTCTTAGCCATTGATTTAATTTTGATCTTGTGGTGGTCGCGAAGTCTCAATACCAAACTCAGGATAAGAAAAGCTTTCAACGATTAAGAGTTTGCCTATTGTCACCATATCCCATAATAAAAGTTGAAAGTAATCTTAGTCGTGTGATCTCATGAAGAGAAATATTTCATCTGCAACTAAGAAATACACTATAGTCGGGTGATCTCCAAATAAAAAATTAAAAGATGGACTGAGGAAATTGACTATGGTCGCTAATTCTCTAAATCAAAATCTTGCGGTGATCACTTAATCTCATAATGAATTCATAAAGTGCAAAATCATTTAGCGATTCCAAAGACCTCTCCTTAGTCACTAGATCTCTAGATGGTTAGGTCGGGATATCTCAGGAAGAAGTTTGAATAGTCAACTAGACTCAGCAATTAGGAGGTGTTCTATTGGTTGCCAAGTCTCGTGATGGCCCTTTATCACCTAATCTCAAGATAGTTTCAAAAGTAAATATTTTTGTAGTGACTGAAGCTGTGGCCATTTGTCGCCAAATCTCAGTATAAAATTTTTTACTTTATCTTTGTCGTCTAATCGCTAGATGATCTCAAAAGGTTTCAAATGTTTCAACAACTATGATTTCTCATTGTCGCTAGGTCTCCAGATAAAATGTAAGCTGTTATATGACTAAATTTTCTCAGTTGCCAGATCTCTATAAATTTTGAAATGGCGCCAGATTCTCCAGTGACTGCAAAGATTGTATTGTCGCTAGATCGCCATAAGGTCAAATTTGAATACATGTCATCTTCTCATCCATGGCTAGTGAATTCAAGTTCTGAGCATGCCAAATAATAGCAAAGTGACATGGTTTCTGCTTTTCGATCTCCAATGGATTTTTGCATTCAATACGGCTGAATAAGTATGGCTGTTCTCTATTCATTTCAATTAACCAAACATTCAAAGAGCTAGAGCAACAAGATTTTCTGAGCATTTGCGAAGATCAGGGTGTCCAAAATTTTTAGAAAATTTAAATTTATAGACAAGATGAGTCGACAAATAGGAGGTGAATCTTCAACCGGTAAGGGTGCTAGGGAGAAGGCCAAAGAGAGCTTCTTGGATGAGTTCCTCATCTTGTTGCCAAGTTCATCACAAAATAAGAAGGTGAGTGATGAATGTTTCGCTGATGAATTTACTTTTTGTAGAGATGCCAAGACACCAAAGGTCTCAGGGAGGTGTATGTTTAAGTATTTTCACAAAATGTTGAGAGTCTCATCCCCATCTCAAACCCTTGGACAACAGGACTAGCAAAGCTGATAGTTCCGGAGCTTTTTCTTAATGTTGATCTCCTAATTGTGTTGACACGTAATTATGACCCTATATCCAAAACAATTAGGAAGAGTGACGGTTCTCCTCTAGTTGTGCTAGAAAGAAATTCATTTATTAGGGCTTTTGGTATCCAGGTCCCTATGGTGACAGAGATAAAATTGGAGGATTTAGCTAATAGATATATCAGAGAATCTATTGTAGTGGCAAAGGAAATTCAGAATCATGTGCCACGAGAGAACCGGAACTACATTGTACCAATTACCGGGTCAACTCTCCCATATTGTTATAAGGATTTTAAATTTTATGTAAAGTATATTGGTTATGGTTTATGCAATGTACTGGGAATTGATGCGGGAGAGATGATCCCTTCTAGTATCTTGATGTTGATATTGGACTCTCAAAGTATCCATGCAACAAAGCGATATGATTATATTGGTTTCATAATCGAGAGAATGCACGAGGGGTTGATAGCTCTGAAGCAGCATGTGTATGGATCTGGTGCCTTGCCCAAGTTTTTGCATTACTCTTTGTTGATGCATCTCATTTTGTTTTTTAATTATGATATTTTGAACATGGACAATCTTGAGCCACATATGACATATAGGGGATAGCCAAATCCTCTTCAGTTTTGGTTGAGAGCTTGGAGTCCTTCGTCTACAAGGAGTGATTTTTTTTTTCCAAAATTGGATTGTTAGGCCTATTCTCCTCAGCTTGTGGGTTAATATTTCTAGGCTCCCTACCAAAGTTTTGCAAGTAGTGAGGCCTCAACAATTTGTTGACAAATGGAATAAGGGTCATAATTGGGGTGACATATATTATGAAAAGGGATATACAATGATTTGAGTGTATGGTTTCCCTCAACCTCCTCACCTGTTACCTTATTTCATTCCACCAAGGGTGGCATTTCTTGAGTTTATTTGGTAGCTAATGCTCACTGAGAAGGAGCATTTAGCCTCTCATAGGAAGGGTACTTTCACCCCAAGGCACTTCAGAGTGCATAATATCACCATAGGCAAGAATGCCTTTAGCAAAGTAAATGATTGGTTGGGACAATTTGGGATGCATGCTGCTCCCTACAAGTATGTAGATACTAAAGGATTCATAGTCACTACCAGGCAATATTACATGCCCACCTTTCTATTCAATAAAAGACATGAGGAGTATAATGAAGAAGGTGCAATTAGGAACATCATAGAGGATGAGGAGGTGGTGAGGATTGCAGATCAAATAAATGAATTTTATGCTATGGAGAGGCGATTCAAGCAAAAGGGATTTGCATTCAGTGGTTTCTTCCCTGATCTGCCTTATCTTCAGAAACTTGAGCAAATGATGGCTCAATTCCACACCCCGATGAGAGGTTTTGGAGATAAAATTGATGAGACTGATAGGAAGAAGGGTGCTCATTCTAAATCAGAGTGTGATGAAGATAGTAGTGATGGCTAGCTACTCTGTACATAGCATCCCTTCCTTAGAAACAATAATGATGGAAGGGAACCAACAGAGTGAAAATGTAGTTGATTTAGTTGAGCTCAGTAGCTCTCATGATACAAGTGAACCACCTGCCAAGAAGCAAAAGCTGCTAGTGGGTGAATCTTCTTAGTTGAAGAAGACAGATAAAATTAGAGCCCTCTTCCCTGGAACTGGTGTACATCACCATCAAATTAGAAAGAAGGTGAGAGAGGAAAAGAGGAAGCAAAAACTTTTGCAACCAGAGGTTGAACTGCCCTTGGCCTTGTGCCAAGATGAAAGGATGATAGAACAAGATGCCTTCTTAAAGGATGATGGTTTTATTAAGTCTGAGGAATTCAATAGCTTTTGATTTGGCACAAGCAACAATAGGTTGCATCTACTATGAAAATCACTGAGGAGGGTCAGGTACCAGAAGAGGCAGTCCAACAATTGAGGGAGTGTGATCCTGAGGCTGAAAATTTCACCCCAAATGAAGCCAGACAGTTGGTGAAGAGGAGCAACATGCTACTTGTGCCTGGATGGAATTTATATTCAGATTTTATAATTGATTGGATTAAAAGGAAAGAAGACATCACTTTGTCTTCAGAAACTCAAGTGGGGGACATTATCAGAGGATTTGGGTATAGCCCAAAAAATAAAGCTTTAGCACTATGGAGCTTATACCCTAAGGATAGCAAATGGAGGGAGACAAGATTGTGTGGTCAATCCAGAATACATGAGATCTTGAGATTTCTCAAGTATTAACCCATTTTGCTAAATTGAACAAGGATATAACAAGGCAGCTTTCAGAGAGGTATGGCTCTCGTTTGGAGGATTATAGCGCATTGCTGAGGGATAGAGATCTCAAAATAATAAAGGAGAAAGTAGTAGAAAATTCTCTAGAAGACTTCAAGCTCCAAATCATGAATACTCCTATGAAAGCCCCTACACCTCCTGAGAAACCAACAGCACCAATAATGATAGATGAAGAGGTGGTTGCAAAATTTAAGAAGATAAATGAGGAAAAGAATGAGGCTATCTTGCAGGCCCTGTTATATATTCTGCAGCAAACAATAAATGTAATTAAAGATAAGTTTGATCTTAGTTGCCAAAATTACAGGTAGAAGTTGATAATTATGTACAAATTTTGAGCGGGTATCATGCAACTTGGTTTGTCAGAGCACCACTTTTTGAGAAATTGGCATTTGCTCAATCTTTGAGAAGTGATATCCCAGAGACAGTTGTGAGGGTTGGTGAGGAGATAGGTAGAATTAAAGCTATATTACCACTTTTTAAGGGTAAGATGAATTTGATTGAGGCTAAGATAGCCATGCTTAGCTGTTGTTCCAACAAGTTTATCCCTTCTATAAAGAATGAAGATGGAGTCATAAAGAGCCTTGATCAGTGGAGGTCAGGTGTTGATCTTTTATTGCCTAGGAAGGAGGCATTTTTAGGTGAAGAAAATAAAGTTGATTTGGAGAGCTTCAATAAAACCCTGGATGAAGCTATTAAGGCAGAGACAGATCTCACCAATTACATAACAGATGTCAAGGAAATTACAGATGCTAGGTGGGAAAGATAAAAAGAACAACTGCAGCTCGTCCAGGACTTTAATTAGCCATCAGAGGAAGAAGTAACTGCATGGGATGAGCTAACAAAGCCCAAGAAAGTTAAATCCACTACAGTTAATTTGGACATTTTGGATGATGAGTAAGGAGGACATCTGGAGCACCTGACACCTCAGACTAAAATACAAGGATGATAAGTTATCATTTAAGAATGGTGTAAATTAGCCGGATGGCGGTCACCATATCTTGTTATAACTATAGCAGCTATCATGAATACTCACAGACAAAGGTGTCATTTATCAACAATCCAGGATGCAGAACAGTCCAAGAATGTTTTGTCTTTCCACCGCCTAAGGGCTTGTTGTATTTTGTTTTTTATGATTTGTCTCTTATGCTCTTAGGGTTAGGGTTTTCAACCATTCGAAGCTTTTTGCATTCTCGTTGATAGGAGAATTCCAAGATGGTTGAAGATGTATATATAGGGTTTTAAAGCTCATTTTGAGGAGTTTAAAAAAAAGATAATAGAAAAAATTGAACAGAATTGCTTTGAAGCAGACTTCTAAATTTTGTGTCTAACCTTCTCAGTAATCGAATTTCGAATGTAATTGGCAAGTTGATTTTAATACAAATACACTGCAAATTCTGCCATATATTGGTGTTGTCTCTTTACCTTTATGTTGTACTCTTGTATGTTTTAAATGTTAGGCATTTAAAATATACCAGTTGTAAAGCAACTTGTTTAATTGATTATGAGTTTCTTTCAAGGAAAGAATTAAACTTCTCATAATTCATTTCAAAGGGTAAACATACCTGTAAGGATTGTTGATGATAACATTGTTTGGTTAACAAAGTAATGTGTAAGGCAATTTACTTGAATTTGCAGATAGTATGTAAGGCATACTGTTGTATTTCCTTTAGAATTATCTTGTTGATTTGCATTTGAATTTCTTTTGCCCATTGGATAAGGCACTGGTTTAGTATTTGTTTCTTATAGTTTTATCTTTCATATTTCTTAAAAGAATACTGAAACTTTCATATCATTTACCAATACTTTTTCATTTCATGTTTACTGCACAAACTAGATTGAACTGTTTCTAAGTAGTACAATTGTTATTTCTTGATTCCTTGAAGAGATAATCATTTAGGTTTCCCCTCCTTAAAAGGAAGAAGGATGAGAATCCTTAAGTCACTGATCCTTGCTATATTTGTAATCATATTTTTCCTGGTTAAGCTCTGCATCAAATTGATCCTGGTCATATACAGAGTGCTTTATAGATTGATACATTAGAAGGATAAATAGCAAATCAATGTCCACTTATATAATACTATGTAATTAGTAATCATCAAAAGGTAATACCTGCCTGAGTATGTGAAGCTCAAAAATGAAGGAGGATCTTATCCAATTCTCAGTAATTAGGCATTTCTTTTGTCTGAATCAATATTAGGAGGCATAGTGTTCAGGTAGTTTTTCAAGCACTGTGATTCATACAAGAAAAATCCCTAACAGAACTTAAGGGTTCTTTATGGATTGGTTTTCTCTTATTAGATCCAAAATCCATATCCCTCACTTTATTGATGTCTCCTAGTAGGGAAGAAGGATTTAATACCTTGACGCATCCTCTTAAGGGTTCCTTTAATCTATCCATGAAGAGTACAATCAACCTTCTTTCAGAGATATCTATTACTAGGACTCATATTCTTTGGAATTGTATGATATATTCCTCTACATTCCCTTAGTGTTTGACTTGAGTCATTTCTTTGAAATGTATTTCAGGATCCTCATTATCAAACCTTTTGATAAGTATTTTAATGAATTCAAGATAGGTAGTGATCCTATAATGTCTCATTGTTATCATTAAATGGTGTCACCATTCATGCGCCACTCCATCTAGATGTAGAGATGCATATTTTATGGCCCCCTCCTCTATCATAGGGTTTAGTTAAAAATAAGTAGAGTTTTTGTACTCATACTCTAGCGGAAATCTTTGTGATTCCGTCAAAATATGGTATACTTAGCTTCCCCACCTTCCTCTTTAATTATGAAAACCCTTCCTTTCTCCCTCTTCAAGGTGTATATGTCATCCTTAATTTGAGATACTCTTAAAAGAATATTTTATTTTTTAGATCACCCACCTCCCAATCCTATTTGATTTTGTCTTGAATTTGAGAAAAAGATGGTTCTCCTCCTATTTGACCTTCTGGTGGTGTGAAGTTGGGTAGCCCTCATCTTGAACTTTTTCTTTTGGGGGTATTGTTATGTGATTGTTCCTCCTGTCTAACATAGTTTCTATGATTCTCAGGGGTGTGAATTAGCGCAGACTAATGTAGAATGTTAATTAGTTTTTTTGCAATTACCTTTGTTCATGTATCACTTGATCAAAAAAATTTCCCATATTTCCTTCTTATCCCATGTCTATCTCTCTTTGTCCTTTCTTCCTTATGATGTATGTGTTAAGAAGTAGAGTCCACACAAAACTGAGAGGGGGGCATGAATTAGCTATTTCCAAATCAAATTAAATCCAAAACTTATAATGGAGATTATTAACAACAGTAATAAGAATAAACCAAACAAGTAATCATGCACCATAACACAAATATTTTTTCTCAAGGAAACCCATGATCAGACGGAAAACCCCGGTGGGGATAGAACCCACAAGATAGTGTACTAACATATAAATTCCTTGTGAAAGGATGTGACCTTGTTAGGAGTCAAATGAAGTTCATTTAGTGCAATAGTCCCTATTAAAGGATATATCCATGTTAAGAGACATTGAACCCTTGTTAGAAGTTTCTAACCCTGTTAAAGGTTGAAAGGAAACAAGTAGACCCATTGTCCAAATTTCATAACAAAGATGATAGATTGATTTTTCAGGATAACATGTCCAAAAGAGTGAACTGACTAAACCTGCAACTCAATTTTCCATAATATTTCCTTTGAATTCTACAACTCAATTCAACAATGCCTCTACTCTTCTCTGCACTATCTCACATATCCATCCATTTCCTTATTTTCTTTTTCATGCATACCAAAACAAGGATAACAACTTTCCTTTATACACAATACAAAAATACTAATTAGGTTGACTTGTTAAAGCTTCCCCAATGTTCATTTAATTACATAGGTCCATGCTAAATCATACATTCCTTCTTAAGAATTAATACAATTTTAATATTATAGTTCCCACATGTTACAATACACATTTAACATTTTACAATGAAAAACAACACGCTTCCTCAACATAGTCAATTACCAGTAAAATATATTGTGTTACACAATAGACTATTCCAGAATAATTCAAATGCCTTTCTATCATGAACATAGCTACAATAAAAAGTCTTCTACCATGATCCAAGCTCATCGACGCTAATTCCACTTCGCCAATAAGATATAGCAAATATGTCACAGACTATCACTGTTAACAATTTGTGTTCACTAGTTTGCTACCAATCTTTACCAAATGAATCATAAAGCATCCAAAATAGAATATAAAATCTCTCAAACATAGATATGATATATATACACATTTATGCATACAAAACTAAACTCGCATACCAAAATACATCAACATGTGTCTACATTGTCATGATAGTTGTCTGTGATGTACAAAATCTCTATCTATCATGAACACATAAGCATATGTTGTCATCAATGAAAAAACCTACCACTAATACAACATAAAATCAGTACATCCAAGTGCTAACAAAACTTTGTTTCCAGCAATCTCCTCATTTTGCATTGATGACAACATATGGAGAAAAAACATCAACCCAAAAGTCAACATTACATTTCCCCAACATATACAGTCTTTAGCACTACTACCAGATTACAAACTCTTCTCCCCTTAAGAGAGGATTTTCGCAACTTAATCTCCCCCTTTGAAATCAATAGAAAAGGAGCCAATATGATAAATATTTGATCACTCCCCTTTTGATAAATACATCAAAGTTCTTGCATTGAATCAAACCAACCTACAATCTCAAAATAATTTCAAGTGCCAACAAATATTGTTAGAATCAAAATCATTACATAAGAGCTCTTGGATAGCTCTGCTCATTGTGACTACTCCCCCTAAGGAGAAGTACCCAGCATCACGTCCAGAGGAATAAATATGTGATGAATACATTGGACTGATGCATTTTTGCATCTTCTACTCTTCATAAGGAGGGGCCATCACCCCAAGCATACGTTTGAGATACCCAAAGGTTTCTTTAGCTAATGAATTAGGGAATATATCTGCTACCTTCTCGTTAGTGCTCACATATTCTAGTCTAATCTCTTTCTCAATGACTTTCTCTCTCAAAAAGTGATACTTAATAGCAATGTGTTTAGTCTTTGAATGTACAACAAGATTCTTTGACATATTAATTGTACTTGTATTATCACAATGAATAATAATAGGTTCATAAAAAGTTATACCAATATCTTTCAACATTTGCTTCATACACATTATTTGATTACAGTTATTTGTTGTTGTAACATATTTTTCCTCTGCAGTAGACTAAGATATGCAATCTTTCTTCTTACTCAACCATGAAACTAGTCTTCCTCCAAGGAAAAATGCTCCTCCACTTGCATTTTTTTTGTCATCGACATTTCCTGCCAAATCGGCATCAGTATATTTATATAATGTAAAATCATTTGATCTATCATACCATAACCCAAATTCCAATATTCCCTTCAGATATCTAAAGATTCTTTTTACTATTGCAAGATGTGATTCTTTAGGATCTTCCTCATATCTTGCCACAATACCAACTGCATTAGCAATATCTAATCTACTGTGAGTCAAGTATTTTAAACCACTAATCATAGATCTATAGCTTTACTGTATTGTACTTGGTGAATCATCATTATTAGTCAACTTACAACCTATAACCATTGGTGTCACAATTGGTTTTCAATTTTCAAGTCCAAATCTTGTTAATAAGTCTTTAATATACTTTGTTTCAGCTATGAAAATGGCATCATCAGTTTGTGTAATTTGGAATCCCAAAAAGTATTTCATCTCACCTATCATGGACATTTCAAATTCTTCTTTCATCTCATCATAAATTTTTTTACTTACCTCATCATTTCCTCCAAAGACAATGTCATCAATAAAAACTTCGATGATCAATAGTCCGTCTGCATTTATTCTCAAGTACACATTTCCATAGTAATTTTTAGTGGCTAATACTTGCCAATTGGCTAATTTTGGAAATTTGAGAATCCAAATTTGGCTAATAATTCAAAATCTAAGGAAACCTAAATCACCACATTTTTACAAAATTTTGATTTAAAAATATTTAAATAATAAAATAATTTATTTTATAAAAAACTTGAACACAAAAATTCACCACAATATTCGATACATGACTAGATTTGATTTGCTAGAATTTTATAAGTTATTGTAGAAATTTAAATTAATTCTCCAATAATATATCATGATTATTAGTTATAGTAGGGATCTATCACCAACTTTTACTTTCCATTACTGACTTAAAGTATAATCTAGTGACCCTCATTATATTCTATGAGGTAAAAATATTACTATTTGGTTTGTAATGCTTATGGGAGCTAAAATTTCTTTCAGAATGTTGATCTCAATATAAATCAATCGTTTTGAAGAAATTTTGGGCCCCATTAGTATTTAAAAATATCAATACATTTGTCTCACACAATACAATGAGGTTATTAGATTATATTTTAAATAAATGGTGGCAAGTTATTATTACAAAGTCTATTCCTTAAATCCATCAAAGATTTCCACATTAAGCCTAATAATTTTCTATATGAATTCTATCTTTTTAAATAGAAGTATTCACCATGGTGATTAATTTATTTATTTTTATTGTTTGAGATTCACCAATAGTTTTTACAAAAAAAATGTTATTCAAAAATAATCACCAATAAGAATACTTTTTTTTTCAAAAAAATTGAGAGATTCGCCAATAGAAATTATTATTTTTTTCAAGAAAATAAAAGATTCATCAAGATTTTATATCTTTTTTAAGAGGGGTGTTTCTTAAAGATTACTCTACACATTTGTATCTGCATTTCCTTTCTTGAAACCCAAATGTAAAAATTGTTTATACAACCTCGCATACCATTCTCTGGGTGCTTGCTTCAATCCATAGATTGCCTTCTTCAATTTACATACCATGTCTTCTTGCTTTGTTAAAGGAAATCCATCTGGTTTCTCAATGTATATATCTTCTTCTAGTTCACCATTCAAGAATATTGATTTGACATCCATCTGATAAACTTTAAATTTCTTGTTAGCTACATATGCCAAAAATAATCTTATTGATTCCAATCTTTCTACAAGGGCGAAGGTTTCTTCAAAATCAATACCTTCTTGCTATGAATATCCTTTACATACCAGCCTTGCCTTGTTCCTTACCACTTCTCCTTGTTCATTAATTTTATTCCTGAATACCCACTTAGTTCCTATAACATTCTTATCTTTAGCCCTTGGAACCAATTCCCATGTATTTTTCCTTTCAATCTTCTCTAGTTCTTCCTTCATAGCTTTTATCCATAATTCATCTTTATGTTCTTTAATAGTACTCTTAGGCTCAAATTTTGAAATCATACATATTTCATTTCTCATTCTATTCTTTGTCATAACTCTATCATACATATTGCCAATAATTTGATCATCGGGATGATTTAAAGTAACATACCTTAGTGTTCTCTATTCTTCTCTTGGTTCTTCAAACTGAACATGAATCCCATTGTCAATCTCAAAGAATTGTTCTTGTTTTGTATTCTGATTTTGTGTAGTTCTTTGATTTTTGCTCGCATAATTTGTATCTCCATCTAAATCATACTCAAATGTTTTCTCTTGTACCTAAAATCTCTCATCAATTCTCGCATTTGTACTTTCAAAAATCTTTCTCAATTTTTTATTATAACATTTATGTTCTTTTATCTTAGTAGAATAGCCAAGAAATATACCTTCATCACTTCTAGGATCAAATTTACCTATTTCATCATCCCTCTTGATATAGCATTTACTTCCAAATATTCTAAATTACTTAAAAGTTGGTGTGTGACCGAACCAAAGCTCATAAGGTGTCTTGTTTGATCCCTGTCTCATCTGAACTCTGCTCAAGGTGTAAACTGTTGTATTAACTGCTTCTCTCCAATGTACATGTGTAACCTTACCTTCAAGAAACATCGTTCTTGTTTCTTCACAAACAGTTTTGTTTCTTCTCTCTGCTACTTCATTCTGTCATGGTGTCTTAAGAGCTAATGTTTGTCTTTGAATATCATTATCATCACAATATGCATTAAATTAATTAGATGTAAATTATCCACCTTTGTCAGATCTCAAAAATTTAATCTTAAGTCTTGATTCATTCTCAACTTTTTCCTTAAATATTTTGAACTTATCAAATGCTTATGATTTTTCTCTAAGAAAAGTAACACACATCATTCTTGTGAAATCATTAATGAAAAGAATAAAATACTTCTCCCCATAAAATGACTTTGTCTTTGTTGGTCCACATAAATTTGTATGCACAATCTCCAATTTCTTCGAAATAGAAAACACTTTGATCTGAAATGAACTTTTTGTCTATTTTTCCATGACACATTCCTTGTACATAACATGTTAGAGGGCTTCACAATATTAGGTAAGTCTCTGACTGCATTTAAATTTCTGACCTTCACTATGTTATCAAATTTTATGTGACAAAATATTCTATTCCATAACCAACTGTCATCAACTTTTGTAATAAAATAACTTGCTCCAGAAGGATTTAATTGAAATACATTACCTTTGGTTAAAGTACCATTTGCAATCTCATTTCTTGTCTTGTCTTTGATTGAACACATCTTATCATAAAATTGTAAATGATATCCCTTATCAACAAGTTGTCCAACACTCAACAAGTTATGTTTCAATTCATCAACAAATAGTACATCATCAGTATTAGTCTTACCATCAAGTGTGATTGATCCTTTTAACTTTATCATGCAAGGAGTATTATCACCAAACCTAACAACACCACCATCATACCTTTACAACTCAACAAATCTATCTTTATCACCTGTCATATGATGTAAACATCCACTGTCTATGATCCAATCTGCCTTCTTCTTTTCAACATGTGAAACACGTGCTTTCTCTTTATGTAATAGGATTTTCATCTTTGATAGAAACAAATCCAATTTCATCTTCCTAATCATTGTCTTCTAGGTTAATATCCTTAAGCTCAATTTCATCATCATCATTAACATAATAACATTCTTTAGGTAATTTTGACTTGTAAGGATTATGCTTAATATTAGATACTCTAGTCTAGGTGAAAAATGACCAACCTATTTAGATAATCTTGATGAAAAATGACCAACCTATTTACATAAATAACAAACAATCAGTAACTTTCCTTTAAAAGATCCCTTACCTTTGTGTTCTCTTTTTGTGATCAGAGCTTCAAGCTCATCCAACTTCTTTTCTTCTTCCTCAATTTTTGCCCAATCACTTGCATACTCTCCAAGATTTATGTTGTTGGTACTCGCACTTTTGGTTAGTACCTTTGTATCCTTTTGTACACTAGCTCTAAATATTGTCTCAACTCTAGGTAAAGTATCTCTTAATTTTATAAATTCAAAATCTTGTAACTTACCAATCAACATTTCCCGGTTACATCTGGTCATGGGTGGAATGACTTCTTCAATAGCATTTTATTTGTTCTCAAAAGTTGGTGTAAGAGATCTGGGAATATTTCCAATAATTTAATCTTCAGGCATAATACCTCATGTGCTCCTTATTCATGTGACAATCTCAATAATCCTTTTAACATATGACCTGATGGTTTTATCTTCCTAGATTTTTGCTTCTTCAAATCTCATTTTCCAATTCTACAACTTAGCCATTTTTTTATATTCATTACCTTCATATAACTTTTCTAATTTAACCCAAATATCATGTGCAAGATCAAGTTCTTTTACCTCAATGAATTGATCTTGTGATAGATCACTTATTAGCGCTTTCCTTGCAATCATGTTGTGTTGAAATAATTTATTCTCATCATCACTGCATGTGCTTAGATCACCCTTAGCTTTGACTTGAGTTTGTGTATTGGTAATTAGCCAAAAGTTTATTCCCATGCAGATCAGGTGTGTTCATCTTGTTCTTCCAATTTTCATAGTTATCTCCATCAAACTTAGGACACTCCTTTTTTTTGGGCCATTGAAGATCTCCTCAAGCTACTAAGCTTCCCTCTCAAAGAGGACCTAATGCTCTGATACCAATTGTTAAGAAGTAGAGTCCACACTCAACTAAGGGGGGGGGGGGGGGGGGGGGCGGGGTGAATCAGTTGCCAAATCAAATTAAATCCAAAACTTATAATGAATATTATTAACAATAGTAATAAGAATAAATCAAACAAGTAATCATGTAGCATAACAAAAATATTTTTTCTCAAGGAAACCCTTGATCAGAAGGAAACCCCTAGTGGGGATGGAACTCACAAGATAGTGTACTAACATATAAATTCCTTGTGAAAGGATGTGACCTTGTTAGCATTAAAATGAAGTTCATTTAGTACAATAGTCCACGTTAAAGGACAAATCCATGTTAAGAGACCTTGAACCCTTGTTAAAAGGTTCTAACCCTGCTAAAGGTTGAAAGGAAACAAGTAGACCCACTGTCCAAATGTTCCAGCAAAGATGATAGATTGATCTTTCAGGATAACATATCCAAAAGGGTGAACCGACTGAACCTACAACTCAATTTTCCATAACAGATACTTTGAATTCCACAACTCAATTCAACAATGCCTCTTCTCTACTTTGTACTATCTTGCATATCCATCCATTGCTTTATTTTCTTTTTCATGCATACTGAAACAAGGAAAACAATTTTCCTTTATACCCGATACAAAAATACTAATTAGGTCGGCTTGTTAAACCTTCCCCAATGATCATTTAATTTCATAGGGCCATGCTAAGGCATACACGCCTTCTTAATCATTAATACAATTGTTACATTATAGTTCTCACATGTTACAATACACATATTACATTTTACAATGAAAAACAACACACTTTCTCAACATACTTGGTTGCGAGTAAAATATATTGTGTTACACAATTCCAGAATAATCCAAATGCCTTGCTATCATGAACATAGATTCAATAACAAGTCTTCTACCATGATCCAAGTTATTGGATGTTGATTCCACTTCACCAATAAGATATATAAAATATGTCACAGACTATCAATGTTAACAATTCTTGTTCACTGGTCTGCTACCAATCTTCACCAAATGAATCATAAATTATCCAAAATAGAATATAAAATCTCACGAACATAGATATGATATCTATACACATCCATGTATACAAAACTAATATCACATGCCAAAATACATCAACCTGTGACTACATTGACTTGATAACTGTTTGTGATGTACATAATATTTGTCTATCATGAACACATAAGCATATGTTGTCATCAATGACAAAACCTGCCACTAATACAACCTAAAATAAGTACATCCAAGTGCCAACAAAACTCTATTTCCAATAATATGTTATCAAGGGCTTTCTCTTTCACCTTTGCTCAGGATACTTGGCTCTGATAACAATTGAAATGTCCCTTTTTCTAGTTATATGGACACTACATGAATTTATGAAATTCTTTATTCAATTGTTTACCTTATACATTGAAAATGTAAATGCATATGAGTGCACCAATAGTGAAATATGAATATAATGATAATGAACTATATTTTACTGGTAGTTCCAAATGCTACAATAATGGGATATGAATGCAATAATGAATAGTATGTATGATTGGTAGTTCCAAATCCAATGAGAATGGAGTGATAATGCATTATATCAAAATGTACATATGACTGGTAATTCCAAATGCAAAGATGAATCCTCTCAATATAGATGATGGGTAGTTCCATCAATGTTGCAATCCCAAAATGCAGTTTATATAAGATGGTTGTTTATGATTTTACAATATATTATAAATATATGTTGAAGAGGCACGGTAGAAAGACACCAATCTTCATAACGAGTAATTGTTATTTACTCATAATACGATTAGTCATAATAATCATGATGAATTGAAGTGTTATAGTGAATACGAGCCCAGGAAGACTGGCATTTGCATTGTATCATTTCTCTATCAGCCCAGAATACTGTCGGTTATATAGTAAATGCTAGCATGGGATACCGTCGGCTAGGAAGATGTTCCAAGTCCATGAGTCAGAAGTGATTTCTGGCCATGGAAACAACAGTCCTAATGATGCCCATTCTCATTGGCTTCATAAGATGTAGAGATGTATATGACTTATGATACATGTGTGATAGATATTTTTTCATGTCAATTTTTCATGTACAGTTAAAAACTTCCTAACACCTTCCTATAAGTATCTTATTTTTTATTAAAATATTTTGAATTTTCCATCAATTAATATTATCCTTATGCATATTCCTTGCATTGCACACCACCATATGTTGTAATCCATTTAATATCAATCTTCCTTGGCTAATGTTATTTCCATATCTTCCTTATAGGTCTTAAGATCTCCTATCCCTTAATACTTAAGTATTTTAATATATAAGATCCTTGTGAGATGTAGCTTAAATGGTTTGATTTTTTATGTTAGTTAAATCATGTCATGTAGATGGCTTTAGTGTGGTGTTTTGTAGGATATTATGATTTGTAAAAAATTGTATAATACATTTTTCTTTTCTTGTGCACCGTAAAATTCTTCTAAAGCTTCATTTTATTTTATTTTGGAGATTTCAACTTTTTCTCTTTCCTAAGCTAGACATTTAATATATCCTCATTGTGATTACTTTCATTACTTCTTTCGATTTTTATCTCTCCTTTTGAGTTAGGTTCTTCTATTGATTTTGATTTAAGTAGTTTTTCTAACGAATAGAGAATTTTTGATCTTCATATTTATGTTTGTATTGGGCTATTTCTTCTACCTATGCATTATCCATATGTAGACTATTCTACATATTCCTAAGGGTATGTGTACTAATCTATTATCATTTACAAAATGTATCTATTCATTTCCCGAGTCTACAATACCATTGGTACTGACAAACCATTGTATCCCTATTAATGCATTGAAAGTATAAAATGTTTCTTTCATAACAACAAATTTATATTTGGAATGGTGAGGGCAGGAGCTCGAGAGAGAAACATATCTGGCTATGGTGATCAAGTGTGGTGTAATAGATCACAGGCTTTTCCAAAATGGCAATATTTTCAAGCATGAATGATCTTTTGCCTATCCTGATTGGTATCCCATTGCTCCCCCCTCCCTCCACCCCCACATATTTCCCTGATAACATTCTTATCCTCAACTTCTCACTTGCAACCTCTCTTAACAATGTCCCTTTGGGTTCTTCAACCAAAATCTTCCCTGCCCTCTACAATGTTGGTATCCTGAGGCCAATTTACCCAAATCATTTGCCTCGAGGAAAAAATGTGTGGCCTTCCTGTAACAGGAGATCTTCTCGTTCTAGAAAAGAAAAACAAAGGCACAAAAGGCATATCTTTTGCAAAAGATCTTCAATAAAAACTAAATCTCATAAACATTCTCTAGACTATCATTTTGAAAAGATAGGTTTTTAAAAATAGGCTACCCAACCTCTCCAATATGAATCAGCACATCATCCTCCCAATATTGGCAAGATCTTTGATAAGGGTTCGATCAAAGTCACCTACGTAGAAGATTTTCTAAGCTCTCAAGTATCTGAACTACGCCAAAGGGTACTAATATGTAAGTTTTGCAACTTGACCTCTCATTATACCAACTTAAACCAATGGTGTCATGCTTCCTAGTTTAGAGTAAAGGATTGTTTTATATTAATATTGGCCACGATTTTTTCATTGTAGTTTATTTGAATAAGCATGTAAAGGATCTAGTTATCAAAAATAAATCATGGTTTATGGATGACTTTGGCCTCCATATTCAACTATGGGTGTCCCATTTTAACTCTGTTGCATCCTCAATCAAGTTTTCTCCATTTTGGGTATCGTTGCCTTCTAATCCATTAGAAAATAGAGACCTTAAAGTGGTTGAAACACTAGAAAACTAAATTGGTATTTTCATGCACCATGACTTGAGGCATTTTGAACACGCAGAACTCCCTGTGCAATTTTGTGTTTTGTTAGATCTAAACAAAGATTTCCCATGTGATGTGGAAATCCAATCTCCTTTTGGTGTAAGGTGTCAAAAATGTTGATTGAAGACTCTATAACAGTGCAAAAGAATATTAATTGTTTGGCGAATTTCACTTCGGAGTGCCTTCAATCAAATGGTGTTGAAGTTATAGTTTGCAAGGATTTTGTCTCCAATTCTACCATATGCTCGCTTTTAAAATAGCATGGTGTTCCCCTTTTCCAATAGATTTCCTCTAAGAGTGCCTCAAGATCTATAAATTCTCAGTTACGAAGCATTCTTTAGATTCAGTTTGTATTGAGCCCCAATCCACCTTCATCTCTTCTCATAAAATCATTACTGTTAGAGTTAATAAGAATGAATTAGAAAACGTCATGAGCCTTAAGGACAAGACTGATAAGTAGGAGTTGTGCCTTTTCTCCTAAAATTACGGTCTATTTTGATTATACCTCCAAATCACTCTATGTTACCAAAATGGGGGGTTAAACCAATATCTGTCAAGTAGAGACTGTTCCAATCATAAAACGATTCTCAAAGCATCATGAAGCCTTAAGTTACCCCAATCTTTCTTTTAAGTTGTGCATAAAAGGAGCTGCTACTTCTGAATCCGCTTCAGATGAATCATATTTTTCAACTCATGTCACCAGTTGCTCTCTACTAGCATAACATTCTCAACCAAATCCGGTTCCCCTGATAGGTAAGCATGAAATTGTAGGCTTAACATATTTGATTGTTAAGTTGAATCACCTTGTGGATGAGTCTCTCCTATCATCTCGATCTCACAATATGGAGTTATCTTCTCCACAAGACCAATCCCCTTATAGAGACCTTCAATAAACTTTAGTGGAAGACTAGCAGGATTAGATAGATGATCTCCCTCACACTGTGATAAAATGAAGATGAGCCTCTTGTGATATACTCCAAACATCCATTGCAAAATGAATTTTAAGCCCCCTCAAAAAGGCTAAGGGGAAGGGAGGCGGGCCTTCAAAATACAAGGTAACCAAGGATGAAATAAAAGTAGGAATAAAAACTACACTTGATAACAAACTTATCCCATGGAAAGCATGTCTATATCGAATATTAGTGGTCTAAATGTCCCTAACAAAAAATGTCTTATAAAACCTCAAATTGAGGCTAGTGGAGCATGAATTATATTTTGATGTAGGAGCATCCAGGGTGTAAGAGCAACCTTGCATCAACCAAAAAAATTAACAGAGAGAGAGATTCCAAAAAAAATAGGGGATCCAAAAAAATAGGGAATCTCGAAAAATAAGAGAAAAGGCAAAAAGGTTTATTTTCAAAAATAAAATTAAAAAGTCATAAAGCTACTTTTTTGTAATTTATCATATAATAAAAGGTCATAGGATCATATTAGGTGTCATTTAAGATTTTGCATCGTGCATTTAATATTTGTAGCGAGGTAGTTATATCTACTCTCTAAACTTTATCCCACATTGGTTATGTTTGTAATCTGTTGGGGGGTAACTACCTATATAAGCAAGGCATATGAGCATTTGTAAAGGACTGGTTTTTGTAAGAGGTTGAAGTGAACTCATCTTGTAAGAAGTTGAAAGGATCTCATCCTCAAGAAGTTGTAAGGATCTCATCCTCAAGCATTTGAGAGCATTGTAAGCATGCTTCAACATTTAGAAGCATTTAGAAGAAAGTGTTTTCAAGCATTATGAATCTATGTTTTATGAAGTATTTTTGTTCTATCTATGTTTCTATGTTGTTATGTTTTTTGTGTATGAGCTCATAAGGGTGGTGTGGCCCTTCGTCATATTTCTACAAAAAACTAAATTCGCTAAAGAGGATTCCAAACAACCTTTTGCAAAATGGAAAAAATAGAAATTCATTGCCTCAACATCAATAGGGGCCTCAAAAGGGCTAGCTATTTTGTGGAAGGATAGATTTATTCAAATTTAGAAATCATCAAAAAAGGCTAATTGGCAGAAATCCAGGTCAAACATTTTAGCATGTGCTTCCATCCATTTAATGTGTATGGGCCTTCTTCAACTATTGGTAACAAACTTGTCAGGGATTCCTTAAAAGTGGCATGTGCAAACATTTCGAATGACCCAATCATTCTTTGGTGAGGACTTTAATTATATCTCATCTCTGCAAGATAAGACAAGTGGAATAGTACCTCCTATTAAGACGATGTAAGATTTTAATAATTTTGTATCTAATAATAGTCTTAAGGACTACATTTCAACTAATGGGAAATTCACATGGACAAAAAAAAAAGATCTAATTTCCTCTATATTATTGAAAGATTGGATATAATATTCACCTATCTAACTTGGATCTCCCAACATGGCTATTGTGTCTCAAAAATTCTGTCATATTCAAGATCGGGACATGTTCCTCTGCAATTCAACCTATCTTTTGTTGTGGCTCATAAGAAACCTAAGTCTTCATTCAAACTTGAGCATATGTGGTATAGGGATCCCCCTCTTTTCTTCCTCTTTTGAGGTTGTGGTAGAGAAACTCCCCTTTCATTATAGGTTCCATAATATATTAGCTATGAAAGAAAATTTAGCTAATTGAAATTCATATCAAAGAGTGGAACAAAAAAGTTTTCAAAAACATTTTTGCATCCAAGGCTGATCTTGAAGACCATACATCTAAATTAAATGATGAGATTATTCCAAATGGTATCACCTCAACTTCCTGTCAAGAACAAAAATTGATTTAGAAAAAATATGAAGAGGTCCTCTTGAGAAAAGAGATATTCAAGAGACAAAAATCAAGAGAATTTTGGCTTAAAGATAGGGATGGAAATACCAAATTCTTCCACTCATCAGCCAAAGCGAGATCAAATTCTAATTCAATTTTCAAACCAAATATTATTCTAGGTCCCTCCTAATAGAAAATGAGAAGATTTAGAATGAGGCAATTTTCGTTTTCTCTAATCTCTTTCCAAATCCTCAACCAGATGAAAACCTAAATGAAGATGATCTTTGAGATCTGCTAGACAATATCCCCCATCTAATTACTTGTCAAGATAATGCATATCTTCTCAATCCATTTTTTCTTGAAGAAGTGGGGATCGTAGTATTCTCAATGCCCCCTAAAAAAGCACCATGCCCTAATGGTATTACTACCCTCTTCTTCCAAAAATGTTGGGAGTTTGTAGGGTCAAGTTTTTGGGAAACCCTAGAAGAGGCTAGGAAGAATGGTAACATACTCAAGAAGCTCAACACATCTTTCATTGCTCTCATTCCAAAAAAATTGCCCAATTTCCTTATTTGATTTTAGATCTATTTCTCTATGTAATTTGATCTACAAGATATTCTCCAAGGCCATATCAATTAGACTATAAAAGCTAATTCCTAAACCCATGTCAAAGGAACAATGGGCTTTTGTTCTTGGGAAAGAGACATCTAGGGGTGTTTTGATTTCCCATGAATTTCTTCACAATATCAAGCATCACAAGTTGGAATCCATGATTATCAAACTAGACATGCTCAAGGCATATGATAGAGTCAACTAGAAATTTTTGGAGTAGGTTCTCATTAAATTTGTCTTCTCAAAAAAATGGTGTAGGTGGGTCATGTCATGTATTTTAGGTTTCAAATTCTTTGTTCTTATTAACGAGTAGCCATGTGGATTTTTCTCTCCTTTACAAGGAGCCAGACAAGGAGATCCTTTATCTCCATACTTACTTATTATTTTAGTTGAGGCCCTTCGTCATTCCATTACACCAAAACATCACCTTAATTTGTGGAAAGGAATTAGCATCCCTCCTTCTGAGATGATTGTCACTCATATCCTATTTGTTGATGAAAATTTTTTTGCTTAGTGAAGCTTCTATGAGAGAGGCCCAAACCATCAAATAGGTTTTAGAAAAGTATTGTAAAGTCACAGGTCAAAAATCAATGCATCCAAATCAAAAAAAAATTCAAAACTATTCACCTATTCTTTCTTTGAGATTATCTTAGTATCTTGTTTCAAACAGGAATTGATACCCAATATATACCTCAGCATTCCCCTATTTGATGGTAAAAACAAAGGATGCCTTTAGGAAACCATTTCAAATTCTATTCAAAAGCACATATCTTCTTGGAAAAACACTTGGATTTTCTCAGTGGGAAGACTTCTAATGATTATGATTAAAATTATGTTTGCTAGCATTCCAAATTATATCATGTCAATTATGCCTATCCCAAAGGGGATTTTTTCTGATATAGAGTCCAAATTGAAAAGTTTCCTTTGGAAAGGAAACAAAGAACCCAAATATCAACTTCATATGTTATCCTAGGATAAGGTTTGCATGCCTAAACATGTTGGAGGTTTGTATATACACAACTTGGAATATAGAAATAAGGCCTAAGAACAAAGTTAGTATGGAAAATGTTCTCTAATCACAACTTGAAATGGGTTGCAATCATGACAGACAAGTATCTAGATTTTGAGGCACCAAAGATAATCTTAATTGCACTCAATCCACCCTCAAGATCTCAAATGTGGAATTTCATGCTTAAATCGTAGAGAGGTTTTTCTCTTTTATTTATCCTAGATCATACATGATGGTAGAAAGGTATCCATTTGGGAGGACTTTTGGAAATGGGTACTCTCCTCTTTGTAAGTTTGTTTCACTGTCTCAAGATAGAGAAATTCTCAAAGTGTGGAGAGCCAAAGTTAGTGATTATTTCTTCATTAAGGACTGTAATAGGGTGAAACAATCCATATGGAAAGACCTTTCCTCCACCCCCATTTCATTAGAGCAGGGAAATATAATCCAAATGGAGATAGATCAAAGATTTATGCATTATGAGGACTCCCAAGATTTCCTTATTTGGTCTCCCCCGCCCTCTAGTAACTAATCAATCCAAGAAGGCTATAATATTTTAAGGAATCCTAGACATGGCACAAAGACAAGAGGCTTCTCCTTTTGCTAGTCAGATGTTGGGATCTCAAAGGAAAGCTCATTTGCATTTTTGGCACTAAAAGGCATAATCCTAACTAGTGACAGACTTTCCCATCTTCAGATTGCTCCTCATTTCAACTATGTAATGTGAATCAGAATCTGCGACAAAAAACCACTTCTAAATTATTCATTTGCAAGCTCTTGTTGGTCATCACTTCAGGAAAATTTCCATTGGAATGCACCCCTCGGTGTTAATCTTCTAGTAGTAATTGAATAATGTCCCCTTCATCATAATTTCTTTTTTGCAATAATTTGGAAGGTTTCTCTAGCTATTCTGATTTGGAATATATGGTGGGAAAGAAACATACACACATTTAGAAATGAAAAGAACATCCTTGAGTCTCTTATCCATAATATTAAAATTTCAATCTCAGAATCAGCCAATGCATATTTTATCAAACATAAAATAACTGACTCTTGTTTCCCATCCAAGGATGCAAGAATTCTTTCATAATGGAATCATATTTCTCTCTCATTCAAAGATAGTTTTCTAAACAACATGCCAAATAAAGTTAACAAGAAGAAATTCAAATGGAAACCCTTGATAAGAACTTTGTTAAACTGAACTTTGATGGGGCATCGAAAAGTAATCATGGAACCTTTGGTGTGGGGCGTGTCTTGAGGGATTTGATGGGTGTAGTTGTGGAAACCATTGTTGTTAGATCTCCAAATGGTACAAACAACATGGCAGAAGTAAGGGCTCCATTTATTGGCCTCAAACTAGAAATGAAACTCAAAGTGAACTAGTTTGTGATTGATGGGGATTCTCAAAACATCATCTTAGCTCTCAAGAAATTTTAAGCCCCAAATTGGAGAATCATTACATCCTCTAAGAAGCATGGGAGTCATTCTTTGATAAAGTCCAAATACTTCATTGTTATAGAGAATATAATATGGTTGTGGATAAACTAGCCAACAAGGGATGTCTCCTTGAAGTTGTTGAGGAAGCTATTTACAAAAAGGAAAATATGGAGGATCTATTTTATTTTTTATTAAGTAAAATAGGTTTTGACGAGTACCTGAAACCCTTTATAAGAAGGCTGCAAAAGATAGACAAAGACAACCCACAAAAAGGAAATGGATCAAGACCAAAATGAGGGTTTTAACAACATGCTCCCACAACCAAGAACATACAAAGCTCGAGCAGAGCCCCAAGCAAGCCCATCCAAAAGAAAACCCCAAGATTTTAGGATTTTCCTTTGGCACCCTTCTAATGAGATCGAAGGGTCATATCAAAAGAAGGTGAAGATCTCTTGGAATGTTTACCTTTAATCTTGATCCAACCTTCTTCAACCTTAGCAGCAGCATTCTGCCAATCCAATGAATCCAAAACAGCAAAAATAAACCCCCCAAAGGGGGAAACACTCTGCGTAAAGGCAGCCATCTAAGAACCAGGGCCAGGGAGAGGGACAACTCTAGTAGAAGAACTAGCATGAGCAGACCCAACAGCTAACCCAACAGGAGAGATAGAGGGAGCAGAACCAACACCAATAGAATGGGGGACCACCAAAGACCTTGAAGGAACCCGCACAAATGCAAACCAAGGAGGAACAACAGCAGCTCCAGCAAAAGGAGGAGAAGACACAGGGAAAACCTTCTCAACCACCTACAAAAAGCTCTGAGGAGAAGACATCTTCTCCACCATATAGTGCTAAGAAGAGAACCCTGCCACCATGAGGCAATCCTTTTAAATTTTTGAAGATCACATTGGTCTGAAACATGACCAGTCTTAAAGAATCTTCTATATCTGAAGGGGACGCCTTCATAGTCCAAATGTTGAATCCAACTTCTACCGTTAGGAGTAAAGAGTTTAATCTCTGGAGGAAGACCTTTAGAGATATCCAAATCCACCAAAATTTGGGTATAAGTGGAATGAAGAAAGTCAGAGGATTTCTCGTCCACCAAAATAAAATCTCTAATAACATCCCCCACATTTTAGAGAAGAGAATCAACCCATAGATGGAGGGGAGGATTAGGCAGTCTAACCCAGACGGGCAGCTTATTAAAAGCTTCAGAAGACAAGGAGAAGTCAGGATGCCAAGGTTTCAGCATCAACATGAAACAACCTTCCTAGCTGAAATTTTTTTCACACAGAATCGTATTTCTATCCACAGCATTATCAAATTTAGCAATAAAAAAACCCTTAGCCATAGGACATATGTGGACTCTACAAGAAATAAGGGGATCCCAATGCTTGGAAATCCAAGAATGAAGTTTGGGTAAACAAGACCAGTGACCGTTAAATCTGCAGATAAGGCCATGCAAAGAAAAAATAGAGGCGACAACATCAAATTCATATATTGTCTCCTCCTCCAATTCCACAGCAATATTTATGTCGATCGGGAAGGCACAACGATTAACGGTCTTCCCCGAAATAGGCTTAGGCGCAGGCATGGGAGGGCACTGAGCAGAAGTAGTCGAAGTTAGGGCAGCAAGACCCTGCATCAAAGTCACCACTGAAGGCTCAACAACAAGAGCCGCAACCATAGGCGACATAGGGGAAGCAGGTTCCACAGGAGCCCTGGGGACAATGGGAGCGACAGGAGGCACACCATCGATAGCAGCATCGGGGGGTACAGGAGCAACATTAGTGGGAGCAGTGGGAGCCATCGAGTGGGAAGGAGAAGCAGGATGAATTTTCATGGAGGATCTATTATTATCCTCTTATATATTGGTTAATTCTAATCTATCCTAATCTTTATTTAGTTGTTCCTGGGTATGTGTCCTTCCCATTTCCTCATGAAGGTTGATCATCCTTTCTCTCTCATGGTTTGTGTTGCCATGTTCTTTTCTAGCCTCATTCTGGCAGCTAGTCACATGAGTTGCATTTGAGATCCTCCTCTTCATTTCTCATTTTTCTTTCTTGGGCTTCCTATAGTACTTGTAAGCCTCTTTTGTCAAAGTTTCCTTCTTGATCAGTGTCATGACCCATGGTCCATTTAGTGTCCTTGTTAGAGGATTGTTGATATTCAACATTTAAAAATTGATGTATCCATTATTGCAAGCTTTGATTTGTTTCCTGGGTGGTCTTCAGATGTTCCTGAGTGTACAATGTTTTGATTGGATTTTAGGATGCAGATTTGCAAATATTCTTGAGATTGCAAAGATATATGTCTATTTAAGTGTCAATGCTATTGTAATTTTCAATGCACTTTTAGTTTGGATGGAGTTTCCCAACATTATATTCCATATTTGTTGTCTTCCTTCTTACATTTGTGGGTACATGCCTTCAGATATTCTTGTCAATCTCCATGTTCATGTTCAGAGTTTCTATCTTTGTTGTGGCCACTTGTTCTACAACTGGGGTTGAGCATTATGTATATTTTCATCTCCTCTTTTTCTTGCATCAAGGGGGTTCGTTTAGGAAAAACTTTGAGCATTGGTTTGAGTTGGACAGAGCAGTGCCCATTCTACTTCATCCCAGTGGTTTTCATCAAGTTCATCTCTAATTTTAGAATGGAAACTTCGGTATCACATGTGATTGCTTGGAAGAATCTCTTAATGACGAGGGCCACAAACTCTTCAAGTCGGAGGATGATGAAGTATGGAAGGCCATTTCCTATATTTTGCAACATAGTATCGGGGAGTCTCATACACATGATGGAGTAACTTATGAGTTTTTCTTCACCCCTTGCTATACAAATAGTCACTTTCCTTGATTGAGTGTGCATTGTTGGGAGAAAACTCATGGCACGTCAGTATTGGCTGAAGGTGTCTCAAGCTCTAGGAAGTATTGATACATAGTCGATTTTAGACTCTCTAGGTGACATATTTGATCTTTCTATAGAGGGTTGTGAAGAAAAGATGAAAGAGGCATGGACTATATTCATATCATGGGTAATACATGATGACTATGCTAAAATGAACATGTTCTATGCCAATAATGAGGGACAAGAGGAAGATCCTTGATTTCTTCTTTAGTCTGGTGCTAATTGTGGTTAAGTTTAATTATTCTGCCCCAATGGTGATGTCCCCTCTTCCATTTTGGTATGTTACATGTTTCCGGTGTCCTTGTAGTCTATTTTCTTTGTTGGTGTCTTTAGTCTACCTGCTTGGTATCAGGCTTCTCTCTGTGGGCAATAGGTATAGCAACATGTTGCATAGAGAGCCAGTTGGGCTACTTTCATGGTCTTCTTGTGATCGATGCAGTCATGGTTGAACTTTTCTCTGATAATTTGATCTACACAACAACCAATAGATTTGCTTCGTGCTCCTTTGTTTTGGACTTGGTTGAGCACTGCTCCCATATTTTCATCAGTCTATTACTATATGTATCTCCTTATTATACTCTTTTATTATATCAATATATTTCACGCTCTATACCTTTTACCCCCAAAATAATAATAATAATTTTAAATTTTACAACTTATTTACTCCCAAAATATGAACCTCTGCCTTTTTCCAAATTCTGATTGTTTCTATTAACTAACGATCAACTAGATTGATGTTATAGGGTGTCTCCTAGTTTGGACTTTCCTAGTCATTTCTAAACACTTTTGGGAGCAAATAAATATATATGCTTCTAGGTCAACCATTACTGATTTGATTAATGAGTGTAATTATCATTAATTGTCTAATTTTCCATTACCTAACTATTTTTGTTCAATTTCTAATATTACGTTATGAACATCTATTTATTCCAATATTTACATTTTTTTTTTAAATTTTTTTATCAAATTATTTTGTTGTGTTAGACAAGCTAATTATTTTAGTGCAAAAGCTTCTCCTTTTGTTGTTTTTCTTTTTGTTGTTCTTTGTTTATGACAATTGTAGCTTCCTCTTATATCTCATCATGTTGTTGATATTTATTTAAAAGGATTTTTTCTTCTTCCTCTTATTCATTATCATCGCTATTCTCTATCATCTTGATTGTTTTGATTTTATAGTAGCTTTATAATGTCTTTCTATTATCGTAACTTTGTTCTTATCTTTGCATTCTACCAAATATTTTTGTTTTGGGTTCTATTCTCTCTTAGTACTCATGTTCAAAGTTTACTTCTTTATTAGAAGTGTCAAAATTAAATCTATCTCTTTCTGAGATCTTGCACCTTACAATATATCTTTTGGGCACTTTCCTCATACAACCTTGTTCCTTTAATGGCATTAGGTCCTTGCAAATCATCACTCTTCAACTTCAGTAGCACATTTGTAAGTACTATTGGGTCTTATTATCTAGGTAAATAGCTTGTGGTCTAGATTGCCACAAAATACACTTCTCTAACCAATATTTATTTGTATCATGACCTTTCTTATTGCATTTATAGAAACTAACCATATGAAAGAGGATTCTAAATCAAGAAGTTATCAATTGGAATGGGGGCTAGTGGATGCAAAGAGTGCACAACCTTTTATCTTGTCAACTCAATGTGTCATAGTAGTTGACCAGAATTGTGCAAGTGTTGATGTGATATAATATGTACCAAATGACATAGATGAAGGCAACTAAATATGATTATCTTGTAGAAGGTTTTTCAGCTCATTAATTTATGTTCTGCATAATATTTATGCTCATCATGTCCTAACTTTTTACAATATAGACACTTCAGTCTTCCTTCTAAGATATTGAATTCACAGGTTATAAGAAGAAGAATCAAAGGTATCATCCAAGTATGATTCCTTGGCTTGCTCTTTATTCTTGGAACCCTTGTGTTCTTGTTTATTTATTGACTATTTGAAGGATTTTGATCATTAGTGCCTTATCTTGCAACAATAGCCTATGGTTTGGAAGTCTTCAATGTGTCCACCTATAGTAGCTTTTCCTACTCCCTAGACAATGATGTAGCAAAATCATCAAGTGAGGGCATACTGAATCTAGTACCAAGTGATCTCTAGTGGCACAAAAGGAAGAAACAAATTGATTAGTCTAGACCAAGCTTCGCAAAGATAGAAAGAATCAATTGGAACTCGTATTTCTCAATACCATGTTGTATCAAATGTAATTTGGAAGGCTTGAGTTTAGTGAAGAAATCCTAGATGCTCTCAAATTTTGAAGGATTCAAATTGATAGACTCATTTGTCCAACTGAAACCCTCTCAAGGCATCTTGCTTCCCAAACAAGGAAATGAAAGAGAAGATCAAGGGACAAAGATATGCATAATGTTTCAAAAGCCTCACCACACCTATTAAACCATTTTCTCTTCTTTGCGACACATGCTAGCTCGAGTTATGTACCCATGGTCACTATATAACTATTAGAAAGTAAAGTCCACCAAGATAACTGAGAGGGGGGGGTGAATCAATTATTAGATAAAAACAACTTTTATTAACTTCATTAAATCTCAAACATGTAATCAACATAAATAGCAACCACAGAAAGATAATCATACACAATGACACCAGATATGTTAACTAGGGAACCTCTTGATTAGAGAGTAAACCCCGATGGGGATAGTACCCACAAAAGATGTACTAATATGAAAATTCCTTGTGAGAGGATGGACTCTATTAGGAGTCTTATGAAATACATTCAGTACATATCAGTCCATGTTAGGAGACTTTGAATCACTGTGAGAAGATTCTAAACCTGTTAGGAGTTAAGGAAGGCAGAAGGACCCACTGTCCAAACAGCTTTAGGGGCAAGATCACTGAACACAATGTCCAACTGATCTGTGTATTATCCAAACATAATAATAACAATAATTACTAATTTCGGCAACTTGTCTTCTCTTCTCTCCTCTGACTATGCCAAAACTGTACCAAATGCTTCACCAGATCTGCTCACTTCACATCATACATCAATCATTGTTTCACCTTTGCATTATATACTTCTCATATCATTCACACAAACAATTAAGGAAAATAATCCTTCCTTTATACCGTGCACAATATTTCATAATTGAGTCGGCCAATTAGGCATAACCAATTACAAAATATAAAACATAACATGTTACATAATATTTTCATAATCACATAAAACTGTCGGCTCACAAACCACACCAAATGCTTCATATGTGCGACCTCTGACTATGTTGACTCGTCCAGGTCACCTCCGCAATGTCTTCAACCTCTGTATAACTTCACATGTTCAGATTCTATCCCTGTTAAGTGATATAATCCGATTATTACATACTGCTTCTCAAGAACACTGACAAAATATAGTTTCCACTAGATTACTCATAACTGACACAAATAATTTAATTTTTGTATGTTCTCTGAACCATGATAGCAAGACACCATAAGGAACATGTCCTCAACTCCACATAACCTCATATACAATACGCCATGTGTGCTAATTCAAACTCTATCTTCTACTCTGCTTATCTCTAGTATAATCAGTGTGTTGACATCAATGACAAACATAGTCATGAATGCAAAATGCAACTTCTCCAGAACTGCTAGAATACTCCCCCATAGGATATATTCAGCATTCATGCTAACAATCTCCCCCATTGGCATTGATGGAAACATAGATGAAAAACATCCAAGTTCCATGAATACCAAAGTGCAACTCTGTTGTTTTTCTTTAATTTTTTAAATCCTCTTCATCAATCATCAAATCAATCATTAGATGTATCCTTCTCTCCAATAGTTCACTTTTCAAATCATCAAATGTTTTTCATGTATCATTCTCCCCCATTGACAACAATGACAAAGTAAGCATCACTATGCCAATCCAATACAAACTCGAATGTCCAAAGACACTGTTGAAGATACCTTTTTACCACAAAGTTCATCATGACTCAGCTCAAAAACATAGATACTCTCCCATAGAGGAAGCATCAGCATATAGTCCAGAAAGATAGTGCTTTATACCACTGGATTGATGCAACTTTCTGCATCACTACTCAAAAGTAGGCTAGGGCATAACTGCAAGCATACCTCTCCAATAGTCAAACGTATCTTTAGGTAAAGGCTTTGTAAATATATATGCAATCTGCTGCTTTGTACTGATATACTCAAGTCTGACTTCTTTCTTTGCGACTTTCTCTCTTACAACATGATACTTGATCTATATATGCTTTGTTTTAGAATGTAACATAGGATTCTTAGACATACTTATAGTACTTGTGTTATCACAGTGTATGATAACAGGTTCATTAAACTTGATTCCAATATCCTTCAACATTTGTTTCATCCATGTTATCTGATTACAGTTATTTGTTTTTGCTAAATTTTTTGCTTCTGTTGTACTCTGTGAGATACAATTATGTTTCTTGCTTAGCCAAGAAACCAATCTTCCTCCAAGAAAAAATGCTCCACCACTTGTGCTCTTTTTTTCATCACACTACCTCCCCAATCCGCATCTGTATATGCACATAGGGTAAAATCATTGTTTTATCATACCACAACCCATAATTAATTGTACCTTTCAAATATTTGAATATTCTTTTTACTGTTGCATAGTGTGATTCCTTAGGATCAGCTTGAAATCTTGCAACAATACCAACTGCATGTGCTATATCTGATTTTGTATGAGCTAAATATTGCAAACCTCCAATCATAGATATGTACTTCCTTTGTTCAATTGCAAGGGTCTCATCTTTGCTAGATAGCTTATGACCAATTACCATAGGTGTACCAACAGGCTTACAATTTTCCAAACCAAATCTCTGCAATAAATCTTTCAGATACTTAGTCTAAGATAAGAAAATACTATCACTGTTCTGCACAATCTGTAATCCTAGAAAAAATTTCATTTCTCCAATCATGCTCATCTCAAATTTTGTCTTCATTTCATCAGCAAATTTATCACTCACTTAATCTTCACCTCCAAAGATTATATCATCAACAAGAATCATAAAATACCTTTCACCATAGAATCCTCTTGTTCTTGTGGGACTACTCAGATTTGTATGAACAATCTCCAATTTTGCTGTTGTGGTGAACTTCTTGTTGGGAAAAGAACTTTTCTGTGTTTCCATAACACATTCCTTGCATACCATGTTAGTAGGTTTCACAATTTTAAGCAAATCTCTTACTACAAATGTGGTACTTGCTTTCACAATGCTATCAAATTTTATGTGACAAAACCTTTTGTGCCATAACTAACTGTCATCAACTTTAGCAATCAAAAATGTCATCTCAGTAGGATTCAACTGAAATACATTACCTCTGGTTCTTGCTCATGTTCTAATCATCTTACCATTCTTATCCTTGATCACACAAGTCTTTTCAGTAAACCAAACTTGATATCCCTTGTCAACCAACTGTCCAACACTTAAAAGATTATGTTTCAATCCATCCACAAAGTAAACATCATCAGTTCTTAGTCTTTCCATCAAGAGTAATAGATCATATTCCTTTTATTAGGCAAGGTGCATTGTTTCCAACTCTAACAATTCCTCCATCGTAGTTATTAGAATTTATAAACTTACTCATATCACCAGTCATATGATGTGAACAACCACTGTCTATGATCCAATCAGTTTTCTTTTCAACTTGAGATACTAAAGTTTTTTCTTCTTTAACTTCAGTTTCAAAGTTTTCTTCTTTTATTGTAATAAATTCTATATCACCACTTTTGTTATCACTTTCACTTAAGAATTTCTCAATGCTAGCTTCAAATTCTTCATCATTAGCATAATAAAATTCTTTAAGTCTTCTAGGCTTAAAGTTCTTATATGTATTCACTCTCTTAGGACACTTAGATGTAAAATGACCATATTCTTGACATGTCCAACATTTAAAGATTTTTTTACCTTCTGGTTCTCTTTTCACAAGCAAGGCAATTCCTTCTTCAATCTTTATGTCTTCTTCAGCCTTAGATCTGCTGCTACTACTGGCATAATCTCCACTGACACTTACACTTCTTGACAAGGTAGGGCGAACACTAAGTGCGCTGAATGCAGTTTCAATTCTGGGCAAATCTCCATATTATCTCAAACCTATCTCCGCTTCTTCTAATCTTCCAAGAAGAGTCTCTCTAGTGAATTTTTCAGTACAAGGTATGACTTGTTGAATCATCTATGTTGTCTTCTTAAACACTGATGCAGGGGCATTCTAGGGTACTCAGGGAATCTACATGGAGGTGTGTTATTTTGGTTCTGTGGTACTCGGTTGCAGCTTTAACCGACGATCTCAGTCTTTGAAGGGGCTCGGTCACTAAAGGGAACTCGGTAAACTCTGGTGCTTGGCAGAACTTGTACTCGATGATGCTTATGGTGCTTGGTCGATGTGCTTGCTCAGTGATGCCTAGCTAGCTCGGTTGTTTCTCTGGTGCTCGGTAGTTCTGGTTTACCGATTGGAGTTCTTGGTGGATTGGTTGGCCGACTTGGTGCATTTATTGTTGGTAGCTTTTGTTGTATTCTGCTATGTAGATCTTGAGGCCGACATGAAGAATTAAATGTTTGTAAGGTTATTTGAGATCCAACTTGTATTGCATTTAATATTTGTTTGTAGTAGAAGCTGACTTGGCTTAGGAGTTAATTGTTTCTTCCAGCTGACTTGTGGCTAAAGATTAGCATTTAAGGAGTGTTTGGGGTAGTTGTTTAGCAAGAAGGAAGTTAGTGGAAGTTAGTGATTAGATCTGGATCCTATGAGATCTTGAAGATCAGATTATTATCTGATAGTTTGTAATAGCAGAGCTAGTGGTTGTTTGCTTGGAGACAAGGAGATTTCTTGGAGGCTTGCAAGCTCAAGTTTAGATCTGCCTTAGGGTTTCCATTAGTTGCTGATTTGTTTCAGAAATGGACTAGCTAGAGTTGGTTTGGATCTTTGTGGATCTTGCTGAACTATTTCTTGATTGTAATTGGCCATAACTCGGAAGGCCTTACAACCGGGCATGTTAATGAAAATTTGAGTTTGAAGAAAATCTTGTTGTGTATTCCGCATTTTGGTGTTTGGCTGCTTGTGAGGATTGTCCTTAATTGGATCCTCCTTGCATGTCCTATGTCAGGTGGTATCATAGCTTGAAGATCTTGAGTGTGTAAACCAGTTGAGGTTGTTTGCACCAGGACCTTGTTGGTGACTTATTGCTTTGGGTTTTTGAAAATCTTGAAGGATGCCTCTGAGAAGATTGGACCCTAGAGTGATTGTAGATCTCTATGATGCTATGGAATCGAAGATTACGGAGAAGGTGAAATCTGATTTTAGATCTGAGATGGAGCTGATGAAGAATGACATGATCGCTGAGATCATGAGGGCCATGACTAGTGTACCTCGGATGTTGGTACTGAAGATGGTTATGAGGAAGCTGTTGAAGACTTTGAAGTTGCTGGATCTAGTGGTGATGACCGGAGAGATAGATTTGGTGAAGACAGAACTGTTCGATTGCATAGATTTGGAGCTCGGTTAAGTAATAGTTACCGAATGAAAGTTTCTACTTTCTCTGGTACTTTGAAACCTAAGAATCTGATTGATTGGATTGGTGAATTAGAAGACTTCTTTGAGCTTGAAGAAATTTAAGATCCTCTTCGAGTAAGATTGGCATAGACTAAGTTGAAAGGACATGCTGCTCTTTGGTGGAAAGAATTACAAATAGATAGAGAAGATGAAGGTGAAATGAAGATCAATCGGTGGAGGTTGATGGTGACTAAATTGAAAGCTAAGTTCATACCTTCCAACTATGAGCTTGACTTGTTTAAGAAGTTGTAGAATCTGAAGCAGAAAGATTTGACTATTGAAGATTATACTGAGGAGTTCTACAAACTTACTATTCGTTCTGGACACAAAGAACTTGGTAAGAAAAAGGTAGCTCGGTATGTGAATGGTTTGAGATTTAATATTCAGGATGAGCTTGGTATGTTGAAGATTGATTCTGTTAAAGATGCTTATCAGTATGCTCTAAAGGCAGAAGATAAGTTGAAAAGGAGACAACATAGTAATTCCCGAGGGAAGGAGAAAATTGATCACTCGGTGAAGGATAAACCGACTGCAGAAGATGAACAGAGACCTGTGGAACTGAAGAAGAAGACAGGTAGAGTTATCTTTAAGGGTACTTGTTATAATTGTGGTGAAGAAGGGCACCATTCTTTTGAGTGTACACAGCAAAAGCTTGGTGATCGACGAACTATTGTGCTAAATGAGAACATTCAAAATGAACCTGAACCTGAGAACTTGCTGGTTCGGCGAACATTGCTCGGCACAAAGGAGGAACTGTGTCAGAGGAGTAACTTGTTCAGGACTTGGTGTAAGTTTTGGAGGTAAACTTTGTGATGTAATTGTTGATAGTGGTAGTACTGATAACCTTGTTACTAAGGACATGGTTCAAAAACTTGGTTTGAAGAGAGTGAAGCATCCACATCCTTATAGGATTGGCTGGTTACAAAATGATTATGCTCTGGAAGTGAAAGAACAGTGATTTGTTGATGTTTAGATTGGCCAGTATAAGGATCTTGTGTTATGTGATATTGTGGAGATGAATAGTTGTCATATATTGCTCGGTAGATCTTGGCAATATGATCGCAGAGCTATGTATGATTGTGTGAAGAATGTGTTTACTATTGAGAAGGATGACAGGAAGTTTTCCCTGATGCCTTTGCTAGATACAACACTCGGTAGGAGAAGTCTGAGTATTGGTAGCCGAGTTGAGTTGGCGGATCCTGAAGGTATGGATGATCAGTATGAAGAATAGACCAGTGTTATCAAGGAAAGACTTGAAAAGACTGAGGAAACTGAAGTGGAAGAGTATGCAAGTTGAAAATTTGGAGGACTTATATGTGAAGAACTAGTTCGAGGTTTATGTGCTGAATCCCGGAAGATGTTCTTCTAGCATATGAGAACATCTTTTCAAACCTGGGGTGTCTGATGCAAGGGAATTCTAGGGTACTCGGTGAATCTGCATGGAGGTGTGTTTTTTTTGTTCTGTGGTACTCGGTTGCAGCTTTAACCGACAATCTCGGTCTTTGAAGGGGCTCGGTCGCTAAAGGGAATTCAGTAAACTCTGGCACTCGGCAGAACTTGTACTCGGTGATGCTTATGGTGCTCGGTCGACGTGCTTGCTCAGTGATGCTTGGCTAGCTCGGTTGTTTCTCTGGCGCTCGGTAGTTCTAGTTTACCGACTGGAGTTCTTGGTGGTTTGGTTGGCCGACTTGGTGCATTTATTGTTGGTAGCTTTTGTTGTATTATCCTATGTAGATCTTGAGGCCGACATGGAGAATTAAATGTTTGTAAGGCTATTTGAGAGCCGACTTGTATTGCATTTAATATTTGTTTGTAGTAGAAGCCGACTTGGCTTAGGAGTTAATTGTTTCTTCCAGCCGACTTGTGGCTGAAGATTAGCATTTAAGGAGTGTTTGGGGTAGTTGTTTAGTAGGAAGGAAGTTAGTGGAAGTCAGTGATTAGATCTGGATCCTGCAAGATCTTGAAAATCATATTATTATCTGATAGTTTTTAATAGCAGAGCTAGTGGTTGTTTTCTTGGAGACAAGGAGATTGCTTGGAGGCTTGCGAGCTCAAGTTTAGATCTACCTTAGGGTTTCCATTAGTTGCTGATTTGTTTCAGAACTGGACTAGCTGGAGTTGGTTTGGATCTTTGTGGATCTTGCTAAACTGTTTCTTGATTGTAATTGGCCCTAACCCAAAAGGCCTTACAATCGGGCATGTTAATGAAAATTTGAGTTTGAAGAAAATCTTGTTGTGTATTCCGCATTGTGGTGTTTGGCTACTTGTGAGGACTGACCTTAATTGGATCCTCCTTGCCTGTCCTGCGTCAAACACTGGGGTCAAAGTTTTTAAGATCTTCCATATGATTTCATCTTCAGTCTTATTTCCTTCACAAGCTTTGATACCTGCAACAATCTCTGATATTCTACCAACATAGATTCTAACAGATTCGTCTTCCATCATCTTAGCTTCTTGAAATAAACATATCCAATTTTGTAATCTAATTCTCTTAGCATATTTATCACCTTCAAAGGTAGATTCCAAAGCTAACCAAATTTCATAAGGTATTTTGAGTTTTTACCTCACTGTATTCATTCTCAGGAAGAGTTGACAAAAGTGCTTCTCTGACAAGCATGTTACACATGAATAGATCTCTTTCTTTCTCAATGCAGTCTTCAATTTTGTCTTCTTCAATGATAGTCTTGTCATTCTTTATAATCAACCAATATCCTGGTCCTAGACATAGCAAATGTGTCTTCATCTTTTCTTTCCAACTGTCGTAGTTAACTCCATCAAACTTAGGACTTTCTTTTCTAAAATGACTCACCATGGATCTCCTTAAGTTGTTAAACTTTTCCTTCAAGGACCTGTCACTCTGATACCAATTGTTAGAAAGTAAAGTCCACCAAGATAACTAAGAGGGAGGGGGGGGGGGGGGTGAATCAATTATCAGATAAAAATAACTTTTATTAACCTTATTAAATCTGAAACATGTAATCAACATAAACAGTGACCACAGAAAGATAATTATACACAGTGACACCAGATATGTTAACTAGAGAACCTCTCGGTGGGGATGGTACCCACAAAAGATGTACTAATTTGAAAATTCCTTGTGAGAGGATGGACTCTGTTAGGAGTCTTATGAAATACATTCAATACATATCAGTCCTTGTTAGAAGATTTTTAATCCATGTGAGAAGATTCTAACCCTGTTAAGAGTTAAGAAAGGCAGAAGGACCCACTGTCCAAACAGCTTTAGGGGCAAGATCACTGAACACACTGTCCAACTGATCTCTGTATTATCCGAACATAATAATACCAATTATTACTGATTTCAACAACTTCTCTTCTCTCCTCTAACTGTGTCAAAATTGCACCAAATGCTTTGCCAGATCTCACTACCAGATTTGCTCACTTCGCATCATACATCAATCATGGTTTCACTGTTGCATCATATACTTCTCGTATCATTCATACATACAATTAAGGAAAACAATCCTTCCTTTATACCGTGCACAATATTTCATAATTGAGTCGGCCAATTAGGCTTAACCAATTACAAAATATAAAATATTACACGTAACATTATATTTCCATAATCACATAAAATTGTCGGCTCACAAACTTAACAAATCTTCACATGTGCGACCTCTGACTATGTTGACTCATCCAAGTCACCTCCGCAATGTCTTCAACCTCTGTATAACTTCGCATGTCCAGATTCTATCCCTGTTAGGAGATATAATCTGATTATTACAAACCACTTCTTAGGAACACTGACAAAATACAGTTTTCACTAGATTACTCATAACTGACACAAATGCTTGAATTTTCATACGCACTCTTAACCATGATATTAGGACACCATAATGAACATGTCCTCAACTCCGCATAACCTCATTTGCAATACGCCATATGCGCTAATTCAAACTTTGTCTGCTACTCTGCTAATCTCTAATATAATCAATGTGTTGACATCAATGACAAACAAAGTCATGAATGCAACATGCAACTACTCCAGAACTGCTAGAATACTCCCCCATAGGATATATTCAACATTCATGCTAACAACAACCCTTATTTTTTCATATGGATCTCCACTTATTTTTCCCGCCCATATTAGTAGCATGGAGTGAATACAATGATGTGGGTTAGATCTGTGTGATTCGATGGCAAAATTACAAAAAATGAAGAGAAACAACAACATTGAAACTCTGTTTGCTATAACATTGAAACAAAAGTGCAATACGCCATGTGTGCTAATTCAAACTTTGTCTACTACTCTGCTAATCTCTATTATAATCAGTGTGTTGACATTAATGACAAACACAGTAATGAATGCAACAGGCAACTGCTCCAGAACTGCTAGAATACTCCCACATAGGATATATTCAACATTCATGTTAACAACAACCCTTATTTTTTCATGTGGATCTCCACTTATTTTTCCCACCCATATTAGTAGCATGTAGTGAGTACAGTGATGTGGGTTAGATCCATGTGATTCAATGGCAAAAGTACAAAAAATGAAGAGAAACAACAACATTGACTGATAATGTAATAAAAATTTCCTTTGATCCCCAAAAAAATGAAATAATTTGCATATTTTCCAAAATAGAAGATTAAAAAAATGAGATTTGATAAATAGCAAGTCCTTGATAAACTTTTGAAAAAGAATAGGTCTCAAATCTATGTAGAGACCTAGACTAGCTTTTCACGCTACGACAATCACAAAAACCTATGCTTGAATTTAGAAATTATGAGCTTCCTAGCGAAAATAGGGAAGACTTTAATTTAGAAGCTTGTGAGAATCCCCATGAGCAAAATGTAAAAAAAATCAATAACACCACTAGATCGCTTAATAAAGGAGTAATCAAGGAAATGAAAAAATTGGCCCTCAATTACATGCATAGCTAAGACTTGGTTGCAAGGGGGTGGATATTAGGGGAGAGGACCCAATACCTGAATGTGTTTCAATGGTTGTGATTGCAGTTGTTAATTTAATACCTACACTTACTAATTTAGTATCCAATATTTTTTACAACATTGTACCAATAGTTGTGACTTTAAAGTTGTTTTTGCTAATGATGACTACCCATAATTGAATGAAATGTATCCATTTATTCTAAAAAGAAACCAATCATGAGATGCCACATCAGTTGCACAAATATGGGGTCCCTATGCACTATGATTGGTCTCACTTTTTTTGGACTATTTTGTACACCTTAGCAAAAAACATGTTGGTGTGGCATCATATTTGATGATGTGGCCCTGAAACCTTAGTTATAAGAAGGGGTCTTGCCAAGTAAGTTGTTAAAAAAATGAGAGTGATTTGAAATTTCTATGTAGGATCTTGAGAAGCGCAAAGTTAGGGTGCTCAAATACTGGGTCCTCTCCCCTAGCTGCTAGTAATGTGAAAGAAATGACCACCACAAAAAATTGAAAATCCCCAAATAGTAATTGTGAGCTAATGTCACCTATTGTCACACTTCACAAACAAATGTACCCCACCATGCAAATTAAATGTCACTGTTGTTTTTTTTGCATCATTTGTTGTGCATTTCGCCAATCTCTGTCATAGGCATTGTAATGATTATATGCACATATGGAATGGTATAGATTTTTAAACTTAGAAATTTGGGCCAAAAAATCACATAAAAATCACTTTCTCAAATGTTTGCGATTGAAAAAATTAATTTTTAGAATTTTGGCCACTCCAAATGTAATGATGAAGTCTAGAGTCTATTTTTCTCTAAGATGCATCAGTTTTTCATTAAAGGTTGTTTCTCTCAAAATTTGAATAAGAACTAACAAATTTGATGCTTTGATACCTTGTTTGCTACCATGTTCAAGTTGATGATTAAATCCCACAATTCCTAGAAATTCCTTCCAAGCACAATATCTATCGTTTGAGTTGATGATTAAATCCCATAATTCCTAGAAATTATTTCCAAGCACAATATCTATCATAAAGAACAATCATGCAACTAATTTGGTCAACAAATTGCATTTGATGCAATATCCTAAATGAATATAATAATGAATGATCAACTCTTATAGAAACAAATGAAAAACCCTTGATCAAACCCTAGGAAGGAAGACTAGATTAGACCGTGACAATTATTGTCATCCTACAAAATGAGACAACATGATATATAATTAATTCAATTTAATAATTAAAAACTCCTAAATTGAGCTTACTAAATAAAATAAAATGAACCTAATAATAAATTAATGATTAATTACCTAAAGTCTAATAAGTGATTTCCTATTTATTCTGACAAATAGGAGATTTTATTAATGCCATACTTGTTTTCTTGTATTATATCCACCTGGTGATGTGAGACAGGAAGTGTCCACTCAAATAAACTCCAACTGGACATGCCCAATTCCATGCATACACAATATGACATTCATTTCCAAAACCAAAATATCTATTTTGGTTTTTTTGTCTAGATCTTAAATTCTGAAGGCCCATGGGATTCCATTGTAAAATGGCCGTGAGATCATTGTTTTGAATTTTCAATCTAGTCATTCCAACCATCATTACCTTATACATTGCGATCTGAGTTTCTTTCTCTACTCTCCATAGTTCTTTATGCCTTATTCATAGATATTGCCTCTAGACCCTATTCATATAAGCAAAGTGGTCAAGAAAACAGAATACTAGCTTTTTTGGAGAAGCCATTAAATCTATGATGCAAAAGCCTTGGAGCTCCTAGAGGATCCACCGTCTTCAGCTTAAGAGCAATTTCTACTACTACCCTCATAGCAATTGCAATTCCACATGTACACTAGTATAATGTAGGCTAGTATCATGCAATTGCAAATGTACATGCACTAACTGAGACCTAGGATGAGGACTAGAAAAGCATAATGACCAAATTCGATTCCATAAGAAGCACAGACAATGTATCAAACAGTTGAAATGTTGAAAAGTTACAAATTTGATTCAAGAAGATAAATTAAATCTCTGGACTTCAACTCCATTCTATTTGTTGAAATAACTAAGTGAAGCAGAAAAATTCAGAGAGACATGTTTTTATCACACACCAACAATTTGTAGACGACAATCTTCTTTTTGGTTACGGATCAGTCAGGGAAGCATCTCTCTTGAGAAATACTTTAAATAAATATGCTCTAGCCTCAGGACAGATAGTGAATAAAGATAAATCAGTTATCTTTTTCTTTCATACAAAAAAGAGAGTTCAAGTGAAGATAGAAACCCTCTTAGCCTTCAAAGTAGCCTCCCTTCCTTATAACTATTTGGGAATCCCCATTGACAAAAGCCTCCGAACGACAGGAGTTTGGAAATCAATAAATGAAAGATTGGACCGAAAATTGGCAAGTTGGAAAGCCAAATGGTTATCATGGGCAGGAAGGATAGTGATGATTAAAGCCACACTCTCAGCGATTCCCATATACCTTCTCTCCTGTCTATCTCTGTCATCAACTGGATACATGGACATAGTGAAAAAGTTGAGGAATTTCTTTTAGCATGGAAATGATCAGAACAGAAAATTCAAATTGATATCATGGGAGAATATTTGTAAACCAATTTTAGCAGGGGGTACAGGGATCAAGAATCAATTATGGCAGAATACAGCATTGGGGGCAAAATTATATTGGAAGCTGATTAAGAACAAGGACTACAAATGGGTCAGGATCCTCAGGGGCAAATACTTGGGTCCAGAGGGGAGTCATGAAGCTTTTAGGATCAAAAACCCTCCAAGAGGCTCTAGAATTTGGAATTTCATTTTGAAATCCAGACATGTGGTTGATTCCAATCTCTCTTGGAATGTCAGAAGTGGAAATCTAGCTAGATTTTGGGAAGACTCTTGGGGAGGTTTTCAAAGGCTCCATTCAGTTCTAGGTCTTCAACGGGTCATGCAGTTGAGTCAGTTGGCATGGGGATCAACGCTTAAAGATTATATCATTCCTTCTCAATCTTCACAGGAGAATGGGTCTTGGAAATGGAGGGACTTTACAAGTATTGGGGCCAATATCCAAGAATTAAATCTGCTAAAATCCATTGTCCAAAACAGAGTTTTCCTTTTAAAAAGTGGCAATGATGAGATAATTTGGACAGGATCAAAGGATGGTAGTTATAAGGTGAAGGAAGGTTATAAATTATTATCACAGCACTCACAAGTATCTTCTTCAATTACAGTTCACCTTTGCTGGAACAAAATGTGCCTACCCAAAGCTGGAGTATTTCTGTGGGCAGCATCCCAGGGCCACATCCTGACTGCAGAAAAATTTATAAAAATGGGGTTCTTTGGGCCATCAAGATGCTCCTTATGCCATAATCATGAAGAGACTCTCAATCATTTGTTATTCTCCTGTCCTTTTGCCTCAGAATGTTGGGATTGGTTATATTCGAAATTGAATTGGCAATCGGCTTCTCTACAAGATCTTCAGTCGCACCTTATTGCTTGGCCCTCTCTCTTCAAAGAGAGCTTATGTGGTAACCTATGGACCATCTCTCCTTCAATTCTCTTATGGGAAATCTGGAAGGAAAGGAACAGGAGACTTTTCCAAGACAAATCAATGGATTTGGGGAAATTACTGAATAGAATTGAGGTAGCTATAGTGGAGATAATGAATTCCAGGAATCAAACATATTCAGCCATCCACAAATTCTATACCAGTTGGGATGATAAGATGTTAAAAAATTGGTATGGATTGAAAACTCCTAGTTCCATAGGACGAGGTTGCAAGAGTAACTCTCTTCACAAGCTGGCGTGTGTTTGGAAATCTCCTTCTCCGGGTTGGGTAAAATTAAATTTTGATGGGGCATCAAAAGGTAATCTGGGTCCATCTAGTGCTGGGTGCATAATCCATTCCTCAGAGGGTCAAATCTTGCTCAACTAGCTTTGCCATTAGAACCGGATACTAATAATGCGGCGGAGATCAAAGCTCTTTATCATGGTTTGGTTTTAGCCAAAGAATTAAATCTTAACAAAGTTGAGATAGAAGGAGATTCAATGATAGTCATAAATGCAATTAGGACAGGGTTCATAACTAACTGGAAACTTCAATCCTTCTTAGAAAACATACTAAGTTTAATTTCAAAATTTGAATCCTCAACGGCCAACCATATTTACCGTGAAGGCAACGGTAAAGCTGATGAGTTGGCAAATCAGGCAGCAAACGGCATCCACATCAAATTAATTTCCAACAGTTGGCAGCCTCAACAAATCCATCAAATCTAACTTGCAAAATACAATCTTACAAAATCGGTCACATCGGCTGTGTAATCTTTTCAAGTTGGACAAGTTGCTTGATCAACAATCTCACCTCACCTTCAAAAATGTCTCGTCATCTTGAATGAATCAAGTATGTCTGGAATGGTTGGCTTTTTTAGACAAAATTTTGGCGGCAGTCTTCTTCCATCCTTTCAGTCAGCTCTAAATCTAGCAGTCGGATTAGTTCAATGGGATCGAGCGTTTTCAAAGGTTTAGCAAGACAAGTAGCCACTTTCCAACTGATATTCTGGGATGTGATCACTCCACAACATGACAACGTACATGCATATATTCATCTGGATTTTGAAAATCGTGGATTCATATTTGAGGGTAATTTTTGGCTGTTTTCCTCAGGGCATTCCGACGGCGGTACGGGGTACGCAGATGAAGCCTGGATAGGCTCACATTTATGGCAACTTTTATACCTTTTGGGGAATCGGTTATCCTTTTTCTATACAGTGATTTCACTTGGCTTTTACGCTATTATTTCAAACAGCCAATGCCATCACAGAGGAGGTTAGTTTAGTGTTTCTAATGGATACCCCAATTAAGCTGATTGCAGGAGTTGACCAGATAGCTTTTGATTCACCAATAGATAATGACAGGCTCAAGGAAGTTTGTACAGTGCAACATAGGGTGGTTTTATTTGCTATTAAGCAAATCCTCGGTACAAACTTTCTCCTAACAAAAAATAGGTATAGGGTTAATTTTGATATCTCCTCTGGCTTCCTGGCTAGCGTACTGGTAGCGGGCGCTCATAAAAACCATGTTGAAGAGATCTGCAACCGTCTTTTTGAGCAAAAATTCTTGGGAAATCTACATGGCTCCTTGGCGGGCATTGACAGCAACTTACAAATTTCTTTCCCCTGGGACCTCCCCACAATAATGGTTGCATGGCCCCCCCTTTCCTGGGTTTAATTCATCTCCCAGATGTAATTTGTACGGTGGTCCTATGAGAGATTTCTTCATCCTCTGGGGGTGGGAATGGGAACATAAAGAACTACGACTGTTCAGAATGAAGAGAGCCATTCAATTCCTGTCAAAGTTCTTGGGCATTGAAGACGGATTGGATTCTCCTTATGGAGAAGATTTGAGTGAGGATATGGAATGGATATACAAATACAAATCTGATGCTCGTATCGACGATATGGGTAGTCCAGAGTCGTCAGAAAATGAGGAGGAGGATTCAGAAGGCTCCCTTGCCTCTTCCCAAGAGGAAGAAAAATCGTCTCAGGAGGAAAACAAAGAAGAAGAAAATCCAATGCTGGATGTAGCAGAGGGAGAGGAAAGGGACGCGGACGAGGTTGAGGTCGCAAGTGAAGACAATGTAGAAGAACCGGGTGTAGAGGACATGGACGAAGAGAACTCTCAGAGCTCAGAGAAAGATACAACATCACCTTCCATACAGATTTGGGGTGATGAATCCCAGGTTCCGTTTGGATTTTGCATTTGGCATTTTGAATCCGATGCAGTACTGGTTAAAATGGACTTTTAGATTTTGGTAATTTTCAAGAAGAAGAGCTCTGTTGCTCTATACATATTTATTCTCCATACATGAACATTGGACTGGTTTTAGAAGTAGATAGAATATGTATATTTACATGTTTATTTATTTTCTGCATTTTTCAATAGAAAACTTCGGCTTCGGCCTTTATTGACCCAAAAAAAAAAAAAGGTTATCTGAAAAACTGAAAGATGTTTGCTAATGATAGATAATGACATTGTTTAACTTCTTTCATACTTTAGTTGATTCTTTGCTTTAGCATAAACCCCTACATTTTTTTTTTGGTCGTTAGCATAAACCCATACTTTTATGATAGCCAAGAGCAAAGAGGTTTTCATGAAATCAAATCACTTAAACTGACATTGTGTAATCAGATAGTTTGCAGGAGGGCATAAGCAAGAGGTGCTTCCCCAGGTGAATCGCTAGGTCACATAATGTAATGTGTTAAACTTTATTTCATTTTTCGTGCATCTCACTATAAAAAATAGAAGAGTACCAGAGGAATGCAAAAAAATAATGGACATGCAATATGAATTGCAAACAGTCTCATGGCTGTCCCTTTCTTCATTAAAAAGCCACGTTTCCCCAAGATTCTATTGCAGCTTTGGGCTCCCTTAGATTAGTTGGGCATCAATAGTCAACAGAATACATTCTCTAACACCACTGCTATCTGCACTTTAGGTGCTTCCACTGAAGCAGAACGATATATCCTTTGCTGAACCCATAAAGAAAAAAATAGTTGCTATCCTGACTGTGAAAAGATGAAAAAACATACTTTGAAAAGCTAAGAAGTTGATAGATATCTGATACATTATAGATCAGCAGACAGTTGAAAAACAGTATGCATGCATTGCAAGTGCCCTTAGCTGCTATTTTCCTTTAATTTTACAGAGGAAAATCAAAAATTGAATTAGCCACCTTGTAACACTGAATTCACTAGCATTAGAGAAAGTTGAAGTGAAGGTGGAAACACTTAAATTTTTCTTTTTGTACCAGTGCTAAAAAAGGAATGTTGAGAACGAATCAGGGACTAAAAGCAGAGAACTCAGAATTATGATAAGATTTTTAAATTAATGAACCTCTTTACTTTTTCTATTTTAATAATGAAGGGTAATATATTTAGCTGTTGAAATTTTTTACAGTTTATGTTAGATATGATTATGAGAGGCATTCAAATTACATTTTAACTTAGAAATTGATAAAATAAAATAAAAAATCATTCGGAATCAAGAAACATTTAACTCTGCCAGATTTCAAATTATTACCACCCTGCATTGTGTATTTATTTTCAAATCATCATTGTTAGTAATCATAAGAGATTCAACAAGGCACTCCTCAAGGGTATCCACGAGTTTTCCTTCTTTAGTCAAGCTCACCAATTTGGGTTTGTCCTCTCTGACATTACTATACTTATTTTATGAGGATTTGCTAGGAAAACTTTGATGTTCTGTTTCATTTCAATAGAGAGCTTGGGTTGGAAAATGAAGGTTCCAAACTGCTCCTCAAGGGTGTCAGACTAGTATCAGTCAGAGAATGATTTATGGGACATGGAAAAGAACTGGAACTGATTTTTGAGCAATTTAAAACAGCAATAGAAACAGAACATAACACACACGGGAATTTAGACCGACAAATAGAGTTAAATGGTTCACCAATGTATGGTCACAGCCACAGTAATAGCATGGCAATATCTTTTATTAACTGTTACAGTAGATAGAGAGCCTTTTCTCATTTTTTGCAAATGTTATTTTAGTCTCCAAATATGAAGAGACAGCAGATAAATGAAGAGGCAGGGGGGAAGAATAACAGTTGGTAACCGTTAACCATCTCCAGCAGCGCAGTCTAGTCTTCTTGATCATGCCAGCCTTATCTGTAGTTATCTACCCATGATAAATGCTGTTGCCAACCGTATGGCATACAGCATTAAGTACTTGGCTATAAATTGAATATATTGAACTTGGATTTCTGAGCTCTTAACAGAGTTTCTCATCTGATTCATGTTTTTAACATGGTATCAGAGCCCAAGGGTAAGATTGGAGTGTGCCAGCGTGCAAGCAGTTCTTTAGTTTTCTGTATATTATGAGCTGGGAAAGAGTGTAGGAGCTGTCTAAAGATCTGAACGATGGATCTGTTGCGGGTGTGTGCTATAGGATTTGGGTTTTTGGTTGGGTCCAAGAATGTTTGATCAAAGTCATCAAACCATTGTGAAAAAAGATTGAGGTTGTGACATTGAAATAGTAAATTTCTGATGGTGATAGTGTCTGTCGCCAAAGCAAAGTCTCACCTGCTGAACATAAAAGATGGGTTGATCGCTGTTGTCTGAGAAGGAGATTCATCTAGCCCAGCCCATAGTCCAGGGCCGTCTCCACCAGAGATCAAGTCTCAAAGCTTATCAGACTGTTTGTAGTCTATGACGTGGGCATTACCATTCTTGATCACCATGTATTGTCCTTGAAAAGGCTGCTTCTGTGCTGGAGTTCATAGTGGAGGACATGCAAAGATGCGAGGTGCCAGCAGTTCCGGAAGGACAATCCTGCAACTGCTAAGTGTGAGGAGTTTTTAACACGAACTGCAAAGTGACTGGTTCCTTCTATAAAGTAGCTCATGGCTTTTGTTTATACTGATATTTGAAATGTGTTTTGAAAGGGTTAAATAATTTATTTATTTTAAATGGTAGCGTTGAAGGGTTTGGACTGTGAAGATAAAAACTGCCAAGTCTTAGCAAAGGGAGATTGAAACATGAGAACTGTGGATTTTGAGGTTGAGACTTGAGAAGTTGCACTTGTGAGAGAAAGGTGGTTGTTACAGTTTGAAAAACGGTTGAGAAGATATGCTAAAATTTGTTGTCTGAAATCAAGGTCAAAGAGATCCCTCAAGAGGCTATTGTTTTAATTTTGTCTAGTTATTGATTATAACTTTAAGTGCTTGTTGAAAAATGGCTCTTAATGAAAATAGAGGATGACGGTTAGATGCAGCTCTTGAGGTATTTAAGAGAAGCCATTTGAAGGCAAATGAAAGCTATTAACAAAGTGAAGAAGATCACTGGTGAAAGAGAAGCCACTCCAAACAGTATGGGATTGCAACTGAAGAAAAAGGAAAGAAGAGGTTGCAGTTCATGCTACCATTGTCAAAGAAGGATCTCAGGTTAATAAAGATTGCAAGTGTTTGGATAGGAGATTGTGAAGATTATGAAAATTCGCAGAGGTTGGTTTGGTACTGTATGTGAAGTCAAAAAGATATGCATGATACAGAGATGTAAATGGGTATTGGTTATGTACTTTTATTGGACAAATGTTTGAGTGCGAGTCACCTTTGTTAAAAGGTAAAATCAAAGTATGTAATTGTACCTAATTACTGTAGGGGGTGCATGATCAGTTGAACCTGACACCACAGAGTATTTTTGGTCCAAAGATGTAGAGCTTTTCCATAGGCAAATTTGATTTCCCCAAGCATTTATTAAGCCCTGTTGAGTTAGGCCTACATGGATTACGGTGATAATCATGTAGCACGTATCCTCTTGTGCATAGAGAAGATGAGCCATCAAGTTGTGGAATCATCTAAGCTTGATGGTGAATCAGAGAAGTTGAATCTTTGATCAAAGGGGGAATGTGAGATGATGTAGTCTCAAAGTGTGAAGGACCAAGTTAATGATTATAGGAGAGTTTAACATGTTTATGAACCAGGTAGGTGAAAAGGATTCCTATAGAGCTAGCAAGTACAATGGTTGGTTACCGATGTATCTCGGTAGATGGATCGCTTTTTATGTGGGCTTGATAATAAACTTTAATAAAAGCCCAGAGTGATGATCACAAGTGTGGGCATCAATTTCCCTGTCATGGAGGTTCGTGGTAATCCAAAACCATGTTTGTGAGGATAGTGGTCAGTAGTAACCACTTGTACGTGAGGTTCGTGGTCAACCGAAACCACTTGTATAAGAGGTTTGTGGTTTTTTGAAACCACTCGAGTGCAGGGTTTATGGTCAGCTAGCTAGAAACAATTTGTGTGAAGAGTTTGTGGTCAGCTAGAAACTCACTTGAGAAGTGTACAGGTTAGGGATAAGCCGCAAAATCCCAAAATATTATAATGAGGGAAAGTCAGAAATATGAAGCAGCACACTAAAGCCCAATTAAGCTGTGTTCCATGGGGACGCGTCCCCTGGCCTGGAGCCCCGTTCCTGTCCCCGTTTCGTACTGGGGACGCGGGGACGGAATTTCAATGTCCCCTAACCGTTCTCTTTTCGGTCCCAAATTGGGGACGTTTCCTAAATGAAAAAATGAGAAGGTTCAGAAACTCGGGGACGGATTTGGGTACCGGGGACGGTTGGGCCGTCCCCCAACCGTCCCCTATACCCAAATCCGTCCCCTATTTCCCAGCTAGAAAAAAAATTCCGCCAGTCTTAAAAAGTGCATTTTTTTAAAAAAATTGGTTATGGGCGGGCCCCATGTGGACTCTAATATCAAATAAAAAATACTAGATCCTATTTTGGATGCTAAAAAGCCTAACTCTCTTTCATTTCTTCATTTGATTTATTCTTGGCGAGAAGAAGAAAGAGGAGCGGCAACAAAGCTTCCATTTTTGAGTTGCAAGTTGGACTTCTCTTTATGTCATTTTGATCTCATGCATGAAACTTGGAGCCTTTGGGCAATTTTGCTATATGTATGCCATATTTTTACAATGAAAGTATTTGAATCTTTCTAATTTGCTATGTATTCATTGTATTGAGTTTCTATGGTGAATGGTTTATCATTGATCAAGTTATGATATGCATATTTGAATTCTCTCTCTATATTATTATATAAAAAAAATTTCCCTATTTATTTAATAGCCGTCCCCTGTCGTCCCCTAAAATTTGGCTTCGAGCCGTACCCGTACTGGAAACACGTCCCCATTCCCGAAACTCTGTGGAGCATAGCAATTAAGCAGAACTTGATAAGTGTTTTGAATGGGTACCTATTACGGCTTTGAGCTAGGACCCACCCTTTCTAGATTATGGGCGCATATCTGAAAAGTGAAAACAATTAATCAGCATTATTAATTTATGGGGGATGTTGGAATGGTAAATTAATTATTGTCTAACTGTTAGCACTGACCAGTTGGACACCTGTGACATCTTGACCATGCCCAGCAACTCAGTCTTATCTTCTTGATCATGCCAGCCTTATCTGTAGTCACATACCCATGACAAATGTTGTAGCTAAACCGTATGACATAATTTATTATGTATTTGGCTGTAAATTGAATGTATTGAACTTCACAAAGTTCATATTTGAGTTTCTCCCCTGATCCATGCTATCTACATGTGGAATGTTGGCATTGGAACATTGGCTGCAAGAGGAATCAGGCATTTAAGAATAGCTAGTACAGCAGAGCAGTAATCCTAACATTTTAGGCTTCTAGTACATATCCGAGTAAATGTGAATGGCTTGGAGCATAGGTTATATTACACATACATCGGGTTTCCTGCAATTACAAATCAGTTGTGGCATTTTAGGATGCCTGTGCCAAAATTCATACAGGATGGATTTATGTTGTATCCTAAAGTGGCAATATAGCTCAAATATCTCCTACATTAATAACAAGTTCCAAGGTAACGGCCAATGTAGCTCAAACAAAGAGGCAGGGGGGAAAGAATAATGGTTGATGGCATTGGACTTCACACATTTAACACTGATGGAGTATAAAGGCAAGTTGCCAGATAAAAATGTCATAGAATTTGAGTGAGTTTCAAATTTGAGTTTATTGCTTCTCAAACTTCCTAACTACTGCATACTGAAATCTCATTGCAATGTTTAAGTTCCATCCCATGCTTAAGGCCATAGTTAACACACAGCCCTATCCTCAAGTAAATGAGATCACTATTGGGTTATTCGTTAAAGGAGATTGTGTTCAAGAGAGTGGAATGTTGGCATCCGAAAATTGGCTGCAAGAGTAATCAGGCATTTAAGAATAGCTAGTACAGCAGTGCAGTAATCCTAATATTTTAGGCTTCTAGTACATATCACAGTATTCTAAAAATAATAAATATAAATGTGAGTGGCTTGGAGTATAGATGAAATTATGACATACACCAAGTTTCCTGCTATCACAAATCAGTTGTAGCATTTTAGGATGCCTGTGCAAAAAATCATACAGGATGGGTTTATGTTGTATCCTGAGTGGCAATGTAGCTCAAATATCTCCCACATTACTAACAAGTTCCAGGGTAACACTGAAGTGCAGTGCATGAAGATTAACTAACTGGAAAGCTCTTCCATGCATAGTATTAACATACATATTCATTTTTCTTAATTTAAAAAAAGGAACCATAGCGCTCAACTCCACTTATTGCTTGAAAATTCTGGAGGGAATAAATTTGTGCATACCCTCTAAATACTAGATTTTCCAGCATAGACTCTATCAAATAATTGCTCATAAATTGGCAAAGAAATTGGTACAAGAAAGGAGAAACTGTGACTGCCAGAAAGTAATTAAAAACTAACCAAGAAAAATATTGATAATTTGATAGCACAGACCCTGATGCTCAACATGTTGCATGAAAATGAAAGCCTTGTAAAATATTTATGAATTAGTATATATCATTTAAATGCTCCATGTATATGGGTCATAAGCTCATTCATTTACATCATGATGGAATACATTTGTAAATCTCTGAAACAAGTAGTTGATCAAAGGAGAAGCCACTAGTACATGAACGAGATTACTGCAACCAGTGTATTCATTTTAATTATTACGTAAAAGCACTTAGTAGACTATAGAACAAAGAAGAGAAGTTATCAAAGTATATAACATGGTTACCGGCCAAAAACCTTGCTATTTCTAAAACTTGGTGCATAAAATAATACATTCATTTGTATTTCAGGCTCTCCATGTTGTTTGATGTGCAAACCATTAACAAATAGAGAATTCTGATAAATAAACAAGTTTAATAGGCCTACTAAAAACAATTAGTTGTGGTACCATGAAATGCAGGTATGGAAGTAGAAAACTATCTTATTTGTTACTATAAGTATAGACGTGTATCAATGATGCACTTCACAGAGAGTCTTTACATGTGAAGGCTAATTATATAAAGCATTCCAGGAGATTTTATTTTATATATGTAAAAACTAATACCCCACATACTGTTCATAGCTCAATTAACTGATAGGGTAGTAGTTGAGACAAAACCCAGTAGGCCAAAAAGAAGTGCCTGGAAAGAAAAAGGAATTCTGCATGTTGTTTTGCAAAGGTTTTTGAGGAGCTTAATATAAGCATGTTAAAAAATCAAGATCATTAAATCATAAATGCAAAAATGCCACAAATCTTTCAATGTATGTAAGAGTATTCAACAGTCGCCTTCTGCATCTTTCATCACTTCCCTTGTGTAATTAATATTTTTGCGTTTGCAGAACATCTTTGCAAACGCAACAGTTTATGAACAAAGATGAGATCAAGGCTACTTTCTGTTATGTGGGATGGTGGAGAGAGTGTCACTGTTTCTAACAAGGGACAATTTTCTAAAATGTAACTAAGCAAATTCAATTCCATCTCACCAAATTCTGATGTGATCACCTGAACTCTCCTCAGTTTTCCTTCTAGAAGTGCCGAATCTTGTTTCCTCTCACAAATCTCCCGTTGAAAAGATCTTTGATAATCCTGTACAACAAAAGTAGTGCATACATGGTATGAAACAATTACGAAATAGATTGAAAACAAAGACAATGTAAGTATTTGCACCTGGAAACTCCTTTCTAATTGAAAAAATCTAATACAATAAATTCAACAATTCTCCAATACAATATTAAATATCTTACTTCAATTTCAAAAAGCAGTTTTACACATTGCATGATTCATGCAAAAGATAAACATGGCTGCTTCAAAACATGGACAAATATAAAAACGTCCAAAATAACTCTACATTAATCATGCAGAAAAATAAAATAAATGCTTAAAATAGCACTTTTTTTCCTTATGCCTAACAATTGGCCCATCCTTACGGCCTGCCATACATAATTGTGGACTCAATTATACCTAATATAAGATGAAGATGCCCATAAAAAAAATTCCCCGTCACGCATAAAGATGGAATCAACTGTACATAATATATAAAAAGAAGATTCCCACAAAGAAAAACAATGGTGCTAACAGATTACTTACCTGAAAGCACTGGGCATCCATGGAGAGGTCTTGCAAATGGGGCAAGCCATCGAGAACGTCTTTTACACAAATTACGTTTGTAGACAGGCCCCTACAAGCAGGCAAACTAATCTCCACGACCATCTTCTTCAACAACGTCAACTTGTCCTCCCAGGAGGGAATTCTTTCCAGTTTGAGGTTGAGCAACTGTGGGCAATTCAGTTTCACAATGTTTGGCACATAATCTTGATCATTTAAACGGCATAATGCGTTCTCTTTCCAACCTATTTCAATGCTGAGATCATTGAGAAAAGGGCAGCAAACTGTTAAATTAATAAGCCCAACACAACCACACATCGTCAAACTCTCAAGATGCGGACTTCCAGCTAACAGGTGTTCAAGACTGGCATCACATAGGTCAATACTTCTAAAGGAGCAGATTTTCAGACATGGAAAGCCACCAAAATGGGCGGGATTGCAATTTTTTGTGTCGAGATTGTTGAGAATTAGAGATGTGAGACGTTGGCAGCTAAGAACAGAACTTGGCATAGAACGAACTCTCGAGTTTAAGGTGGTAAGAGTAAGTTGTTTAACATTTCGCAGAGCTGCATAGTTGATGCATGCAGACATTTTACGAAAGAAGACAGCAACCTTATTGTCAAACTGCGAGTTATTATAGTCATACTGCGAGTAATAAGCCCTAATTTCAGCTTGAGGGTAATGCTCAGTAATGTGAAGCTCAAAGCTTTCCAATTCTCCGTGATTAATGAGGGTGAGCTTTTTCATAATTGAATTTAACTTGGCTTTATTTCGGAGGGATATGCAAAATTCGCGAGAAAAGTTTAGGCGGGGCAAACGAGTCCAGAGCCACCTCCATCTGGAAGAGAACAGAGATGAGGCAACTGCTTCTTTCAGAGGAAGTTTGGCGAGAATGTGATGGCACAGAATTTCATCTGACAGTGCACTTAATCTGTCTATGTCCTCTGCCATTAGAGCCACTGCAAGAGCTCTGTACAAGAATTGGGGTTTCGGTCTTTCATACCCTGCCCTGTGGTCTCAATTGAGTTAAATGAAGATTTAAATAAAGAAAGTTAAGTTACTATTCTTCAATAATCTAAATATAAATTATGACGCTTCATTTTTTTCCAGTTTAATTGTATTATATTATTTAAATGGAATAAGGACTTATATTTTGACATACTTTGTATAGATTATTAAAGATATATATGTTGTAGAAATAGGATTAGGGTTAGATTAAGTAATAATAATTTTATTGATAGTTTAAAAAAATTATAATTAAAAAATGAGCGCAATGTTGTATCAAAAGCAGAGCAGGCAAATTCTGTCTGATGCACACTAGATATATCCAAGATCACAAAACCATGGCTATGTTAAAGGGGTAAATACCATACCACTTGGTAGAAGACATCATGTTGGGATCCCATCACAACTGCCACTCTAAGGGAGACAAGGGAATGGTTGGACATGGAAACAATTGGTGAACCATCTACAATCCCAGTCCGACTCAAGGAAAAACCAAACTAGGGCTTTGGGCCATCCATATTTTCATGCGAATAATAGGTGGAGCAATCAAAAAGACAACCAGATCTGGATCAAGAAGGACAAATTGCATGAAGTAAAGCCATTCACTCCCCCTAAAAGAAGTAGGGTAATGTTGATTCCCCAATCCTATATATGAAGTAGGGATGGGAGCATTTCTTCAATTATGACATGTTTGTCAAATGGATGGGCAAGGAGACGCCTAAGAAAAAGATCATCGATTGGTTTGCAGAATCCTTTGAAGGGCAGGTAAGTACCATTTAAGCCTTGTCTAATAACTTTTTTCTTTAGATTGCATCGATTAAAGCACCAAGAAGAAAATATTATTAGGAGAGCCAATAATTTTTGAAGGATTTTATTTTTATTATTATGACTGGGAGCCGAATTTTAATCCGCATCTCAATAAGCCCAGAAATTCCTGCACTAGATTAAATTGGACTATCTAGCATTGGAATATTGGAGTACGGAAATTTTAGAGAGGATTGGGGAAACCCTAGGTACTTTTATAGGATTTGAATCAAAGAAATTCTTTGGAAGATTAGAGACAATTGAAATTTTAGTCAACTTGGACACAAATCATAGATATCTAGATAATCTGGGTATCCTAACAAAGAAAGGGAATTGGTTCCAACAAATTGAAGTGTACACTAGTGGAGGTAGATGCATATTGAACAAAAGTTATATTGCAAGTTGCTCAAAAGTAGCTGGCAAGGTAGTATATCTAGCCATGGCAAGTTCGGATCGACCTAATCTTTACAAAAATGTAACAAAAGAATCAAACAGGGAAGGATGTCAAGAAAGGGCACATGATAGAATTAGGGACTGCCCATATGTCTCAGAAGTTCTGGAGGAGGGTGAGATCATAGGAAATGAATGTTACTCTTTCACAAACCAAGATAATTTAGAGAAACTGGATGAGAAAGACATTGTCATATCGGCAAATGTTATAGGAAATTTGGGAAAGTATGAAGTCATAACACAAATTGTAGGGAAAAAAGAATCCCTATGTAAGGAGATAAATGTGTAGATTAGTAATGTAGTCTTACGAGAGGGTGATTAGAGGAGGCAAGAACCTAAAATAGAACAAGGAAAGATGAGTCCCCTAAGATCTTGGGATGACATCTTCATTTCACTACTCCAAGAATAGGGAGAAGCAAAGTTAGATGTTTTGGAAGGGGCAACTAGGGAAGAATTTTTTTAGGAAAACATATCTAATGAGGAAATAGAAGTTGTAAATGAGCTAATGGGAATTACAAGGCCTTCACCCCAAGAAGATGAGGAATCTCAAAGAGAGAAAATAGATTTGATTCAAAAGATTATGGAACCAGATGCCTTGGAAAGACAAAATAGTGAGCTATCTAAGGGGGGGATGAGGAAGATCGAGTTCTAAAAATTGAAAAACTTGCCATACAAAAATTCCTTTCCAATAAGGTAAAGACAAATTGTGGTAAGGATCCCAATAAGAAAGGCATTGGAAGGAAATCAATAGAAAAACTAAGATCCAAAGATGGTAAAGTTGTAGGACAAATCAAAATAAATACCCTACTAGACAATGAAAAGAGAAGAACCCTTCCCTAGGAGCCATGATGCTCCTATCATGGAATGTTAAGGGATTGAATGCCCCTAACAAAAAACATCTAGTCAAGAAAAGGATCGGCTTGACTAGAGTAGAAATGGTTCTGATCCAAGAAACAAAATAATCACAAGAAGAAGTGGAGGTAGTCTTCAGAAGCTTTAAATATTGGAAAGTTGCAGTTGTTCCAACAGATGAGGCCTCTAGAGGATTAGCCATTTTATAGAATACAACCAAAGTTTGTTTTGATTCTCTAGCCAATGGTCAGTTATGGATGGGCGGTAAGGTAAGGAGTTTGGAGAGTGACCTATAATTTACAGTTATCAATGTTTATGGGATAGTGTCATCTAATTGATATGCAACCTCCAATCCCTTGCACTATGCCCAAAATTGTTGCTCTTGTAGCATGTAACTCTAGAAGATAAAACATTGTTTGCTCCAATTGGTTTTATAGCATAGGATCTAGGGTTAGGTCTTGCATTTACCCTCTAATTTGTTATGGATCTACATTCTTGTGAATTTTTCCCATATCTTCCACAAATGAAACAATAACCAGAGAAGGATTTAGGAACAAAATTTCCTAAGCAATCTTCCTTCATGTGTCCCACCTTGTTGCATCTAAAGCATCTACCTTTGAAAGTTGTGTTCTGCTTCTTAGGATCTTCATTTTGGTTAGGTGTTTGATCAGTGTTTGGTACTGTCCTTTCTTTTGTTGTTTTGGAACTTTCAACACCATTGTATCCAAGACCACTCATATCAGCTATAGGCTTCTGTAGTTGCAATTGTTCAGCAATCATATCACTGCTTGAATGAATATTCTCAATATATTTCTTAGCCTTGTCAAGTTCATCTTTAATGATGTTTTTATACCTTTAAATTTCCTAATAGTTAGATTTAGCATCTTCAAATTCCATCTTTGTCTTACCAAACTGAGTATTCATGTCATGACATTCATTGGATTTGATTTTCAAGGTTTCTTCAAGGTTCTTTCTTTCTTCTTTCCCTTGTTCAATCTCTTTGGCCATCTAAAGAGTAGTAATCTCATATTCATGTTGCAATGATTCATTTTCCTTCTTAAGTTTCTGAATCAAATCTAATGATGGTTCAATCTTAGGTTCATTATTTATCTTTTCAACAAGTTCCTAACTCTTGTTCCTTGAGATGTCAAGTTGTTCCTTGAGTCTTTTGATGTAGTCTTCAGCATTCCTAGGCTTACTTTTCAATCTCACATTATCTGCATTTTCCTTATCCAAGTTCTCAAGTGTTGCTTCAAAATTTTCTTGTAGATTGCTTGAATCCATTAGGATCCTCCTCAAGTTGTAATACTTCTTCCGAGGAACTAGGCTCTAATACCATTTGTTAGGATTAAGCAACACTGAGAGGGGGGGTGAATCAGTGTTGCAACACTTTTAAATAATTCAAAATTCTTATAACATAACCATGCAATAATTGAAATGATAAAGAAAGCAAAACCATAAAAACACAAGAGAACTCATAACACCATCATTTGTTCTCGAAGAAACCCTAGCCAAGGAAGAATCTCGGTGGGGATGATACCAACAAGATAATGCACTATTTGGATATTGTCCATGTTAGGAGACCTAACTCTATTAGGATCTAATACATTACATCTAGTAGAAGTCCTTGTTAGAGGACAGACCCTGTTAAAGGTCTTCAACCCTTTTAGGAGTTGGTGATTACAATGAAGAGTGCACTTCTCAAGTAAGAAGGTTAAATCTACCTTCAAGGATGCATTGTCCAGTATAGATAAGTTTTGCAAAATGAGTATGTGAACTATACTTATCATCATTTATGGTCGAGTATTTCTAGTATAGGCTCTCATCTACTCTGCTCTTACATCCAACAATATAGCTCACAATCACAATAGCATCATAGTACTCACTTACATCATCGCAACTAATAATACATTTATATATACCAGCTAATCTTTATTTCCTAGTTGGCTCACAATATGAAACATGTCCATACACTTAACCAATCACAAAATATCAACACGATATCCAAGAATAAACAAAATGGATGTGGCCCCATCAATATTCAATAATTGAATTTCCAAGTCAATTCAATCATTGATGTCAATCATCGCATCCACTGAATAGCTTTGTCTTTGTTGAATTACTAAATTCGAATGATTTCATCATATTATAGCTCATGGAATACTTAACTTCAATACATGAGATCATAAGCATAGACTATAAACTTCACAAACAACATATACCTAAAGATACATAACCCGTCTAATCAATATTTTGTGCTCGCGACTCAAAATTGTACGATTGTACACTGCGAAGTCATCATGTACTTAGATATTTTCACTTGACTGCCCAACTAAAATATCTCCATTGACTTTGCGCCCATACCAGAAATGTATGTTTCCATCAATGACAACACAAGTATGGTTGCAAGGCACTCACTTGCCAACACTAACACCTAAGAGTTGATTTTCCAACTCATGACTTCTCAGTTCATCAATTGTCCTAAATAGCTTGTTTAGAGCTTCCCAAACTTGGTTGGGTATTTTCAAGTTTTCAACATGAAATACTAATTCAAGAGATAGATTTAAATATAAGAAACCAAATGCTTGGTCACATTTACTAAAAAAAATTTCCTTAGTTGCATTAGGGTCTCTTTTTGTTCCCATTTTTACCCTAAATAAGTTTTTATTCTTGACTACATGAGTGACTTTCAACTTCCAATCATGATAATTAAAAGGGGTTGGAGTTTATATAGTCACATTAAAATCCATGTTGGTAGACTTAGATTGTTACTTTTTAGAATGTGGAAATGAATAGGACTTCTTGAAGAAGTGTGAAAAATATAATAGGCGCAACACCCCCTTGATTATCTTTTTGTTCACCCTTTTTTTGACACTTTATAGTGTTGGATAACTGAGATGGGGGAGTGAATCATTTATCTTAGGTCCCTTAACAATTTTCAACCTTAAAATCTCCTCAGTAGATTGTCTTACTTATCATATTTAACATTCAACCAAACGCAACAATATGCATAAGCAAATCAATAAATAACATGCAAAACAACCAATCACACATTAACACCAATTTTTAACATGGAAAACCAATTTGGGTAAAAACCATTGCGAGAATAGTCACCCATAAAATAATTCACTCTTCTACAGTGAGCTCGGTTAAAAGACAATCATGTTAAAGATTACAAATGCATTTTTTAGATGTGACCCTATTAGGGGATTTTTACCAAAGATTGACTAGATCTGTCACTCTATAATGAGTGGTCTTATTAGAGGACTTTAGAACATTCTTTAGAATACCACCTTACAAAGAATTTAGAAATAAGACTATTACGTCCACTCGGTTAAGATATTTTCTGCTACAATGATTAGAAATTAATAGTGAAATAATCTATTAAAATATGCAACTACCTTTTCTATTCAAATCTCCTTTCTGCTCATTTGACTTCTTCAAACTCTTATCTTCTAGTTGATGAACATACAAACTTCATCTCATCACTTTCCTTCACTTCATTCACACTTTCCTTTAACTCTGTTCTGCTCAGTTTACCCTTCTTTCTAGGTTGACTTTATACTATGAACATCAACACTTCATCATCACCAACAACAAAAGTATCAACAATATGATCATCGTGATCATCCTTTATAAAGATATTTTTTGCTCCTTAATCTTGACATTGCTTAATCTCATCCATTCGATCAAATTTGTAGCTCGGTAAAAACATTTATGATTCTTTCCAATTGTAACTTCACCTTGGAACTTGAAATATTTTTGGATCTCAAACCAACCATTAAATCGTCACCATTTATCTTTACCTAATGATTTTGATTTGTTGATTCCTTTTAACTAACTTTTTTCCTTCATTAAAATCTTCTATATCTATCCATATCCTCACACGATGTTGTCTTTATTTGATTCTTTGATTTATTGACCAAGTTCATTTACTCAATTAAGTCTTTCAACTCGGTTTTCCTTTTCTTGGTTAACATTTACTCGGTTAACTTCAACTAACCAATATCTTCATTTACTAACCAGTGTTCCTAGCTCGGTAGAATACATTATTTCCTTGACTTTTCACTTTACAAATTCAATCCTTTATTACCAATCAACATAACTAATTTTTGCATCATTCTAACATTTCATTAAATCATGTAAATCAATCAAATCAATATTACCTTGTCATAAAATGATTCAACAATTGCCCATTTAAGCTTACATACTTATCATCACTTATTTATTTCATCTTTTGTCTTTACCAACCATTTCATCACATATTTTAGATTGATATGGCAACTTGAAATCAGTAATTGAATAGGCTTGACATCAATGACAACATTACAACTGATCCAATCCTTCTACATACATGCCATTGCTCAGTCGACCTTGTTCATTCTCAACATATCAGTTGGGGTAACAATCTCATCAATCTCAGTTGTGGTAACAATCTCCCCCTTTGGCATTGATGGAAACAATTTATATCTTATCTCACATTTAAAATATATCATTGAATACCAGTAGTCTTCGATCATTACAATCTCTTACAATCTCCCCCTTTGTCATATCTCGCTCTTAATCATTATCTTCCTCTATATCAGTTTCTCTCTTAATCATTCTCTCCCCCTTTATATCATCTTATTTTGTTTCAGTTTCTTTCCAGTCATCTTCTTATCCATTCTCTCCCCCTTTGACAACAATGCCAAAGGTACTTGCAAAACCTTAATACTTGTAGTTGTACCTTGTACCTTGTTTGTACCAATTACTTTTGTTTCTTCACATCTTTCTCACAATCTTTAGGTTGTTCCTAAAGAGTGTACATCTGCATCAACTCACAAATAGATATTATGATAAAGCATGAATTGATGCAACCTACATCTTTTTCTAATGAACATTAGAGAGGGGAATGACCCCTAGTTTACCTCTTAGGTACTCAAAAGTATCCTTAGGAAATGGCTTTTTGAATATGTCTGCAAGTTGTTCCTTGGATTTCACATATTCAAGATTCACTTGTTTCTCATGTACTTGTTCTCTCAAATAGTGATACTTGATTGATGTGTTCTTTTTCTTTGAGTGCATCATCAGATTCTTTGAAATATTTATAGCACTAGTATTATCACAATAGATTTTCATAGGACCATCTATCTTCTCTTATATTCCTTCAAGTAGTTGTTTTATCCTTACAATGTTTGAACAATTGATTGCAACAACAAAATATGCTTCCTTAGCAGTAGATTGTGAAATACAAAATTTTTTTTTTCTTATCCATTTCACTAATCTTTCTCCTAAGAAGAAATCTCCTCCACTTGTACTTTTCATGTCATCCACATTACCTACTCAATCAGCATCAGTATACACTTTCAATTCAAAATCTCCATAACTTTTGTACCATAACTCATAGTCCTCCATTCCTTTCAGATATCTAAATATTCTATTCACAATAGTCATATGTGTTTCTTTAGGATTTGAAGAAAATCTATCCACAATCCCAATAGCATGAGCAATATTTTCCCTACTATGAACAACATATTGTATCTTACTGATCATGGATCTATATAGAGTTTCATTCACCTCGGTAGAGTCATCTTCCTTTGATAATTTTCATCCAGTAATCATCAGTGTACCAACCGATTTTGACTCTTCCATCCCAAACATTTTTAGGATCTCTTTGATGTATTTTGACTATGTTATGTATATACCATCCTTGATCTGTTGAATTTTCAATCCAATGAAAAATTTGATCTCCCAAATCATTGACATTTCAAATTCTTTTCTCATTACATCAACAAATGATCTACACATTGACTTATTTCCTCCAAATATGAGATCATCAACAAATATCTTGGCAATTAGTACCTTATTTTTAGATTTACAAATTACTGTTATCACTGGTTCTAATGAAACCTATTCTCATTAAATATGAGTGGAGTCTTTTATACCATGCTCGGGGTGCTTGTTTCAAACCATAAAATGCCTTGTGTAGTTTACATACCATGTATTTATTGCTTTTGTCAAAAACTCCTTCTGGTTGCTCAATGTATACTTCCTCTTCTAGTATTCCATTTAGAAATGTAGACTTTACATCCATTTGATAAACTTTGAAACCTTTGTGAGAAGCATATGCAAGTAGAATTCTCACACCTTCTAATCTAACATGGTCTCACCATAGTCAATACCTTCTTCTTGTGCGTAACCTTTTCATACTAGTCTGGCTTTATTTTTTATCACATATCCATTTTCATTTAGTTTATTCCTGAAAATCCACTTTGTGCCAATCACATTTTTATCCTCAGGTCTCGGCCCTAGTGACCAAGTATTGTTATTTTCAATCTGATTAATCTCTTCTTTCATTGCATTAATACAGTCTCCATTTTCAAGTGCATCCTTGACTAATCTAGGATCAAATTCAAAAATCATACATGTGTTATCTCTCAACTTAATTCTTTTCATGAATCCTGCATTCTTATCTCCAATAATTTGAGTCGGTGAGTGATTCCTTCAAAAATATTTTTCTAACACTAGCTCATTTCTTCGTTCTTCAACATTTTCTTCTCTCGGTGGGGGATCAACTGGTTCCTTGGTTTCTTCTTGTAGCTTGGGTAAAGTACTAGAAATTACTTCTTATACATAAACAAATCTTTTATAATCTTCTGGTTCCTATTTTCTATCTTGTTCATTTCTTTCTGCAAACTCATCAATCCTTACATTTTCACTTTCCACAATTCTGTTAGTAGTCTTATTTAGCCATGTATATGCTTTTCTCTTTGTGGCATATCTTAGGAATATAACTTCATCTCCTTTAGAATCAAACTTTCCTTTCTTAGAATCTCTTAGAATATAACACCTACTTCCAAATATTTTGAAGTAGCTAACATTAGGTGTATGCCCATACCAGAGTTCTAAGGAGTTTTGTTTGTACCTTTCTTCAATTTTACTTGGTTGAGGGTGCAGACAATAGTACTAATGGCTTCTCTCCAGAATTTTTGTGCAACCTTCTTCTCAATCAGAAATGTTCTTGCACAATCAACTATTGATCTGTTCCTTCTTTCTGCTATGCCATTTTGTTTCGAAGTTCTTGATGCATAGACTTGTCTTTTGATTCCATTCTCATTGCAAAAGATAGTAAATCATTCAAAGATGAATTCACCTCCTCTATCTGATCTTAAACATTTTAGTTGCTTGCATGTTTCCTTCTCAACTCTTGTCTTATACCACTTGAACATTTGGAATGCATCATACTTATCTTTTAGAAACATTACTGACATCATCCTTGAGTAGTCATCAATAAATAAAATGAAATACTGATCACCATAATAACTTTGTACTCTCATAGGACCACAAAGATCAGTAATAACTAATTCTAGTATACCATTAGATGAGGAATACTTTCTTGAAAAACTATATTTTGTCATCTTACTGATCTGACATTCCTTACACATAACTTTATTAGGCTTTCTCAATCTCAATAGACCTCTAACTCTATTCTTCTTACTTACTTTGATCATGTTATCAAAATTTACATGACAACGTCTTTTGTGTCATAACCAAGCATCCTGACTTCTTTCAAATAGACACACATTTCCATTTGAATTCAAATAAAATAGGTTACCTCTAAATTGTTCACTGGTTCCAATCAGATCTCCAGCAGTATCATAGATCTTCACTTTTCAGTTTTGAAATTCTAGTAGATGACCAAACACTACTACATTTGACCTCACTTTTCTACCGAAATTTTTGACCATCAATTAAAAAGGTTTAGGTTGGTCGGATTATAGAAGGAAAACTTCCTTCTTTTTTTTAATCCATGCCCGTGTTAGTCAAAATTTTGACCAATACCATGTAGGTCAAAATTTTGACCAACACGGGCATAACTTTAAAAAGAAAAAAGATTTTGTATCTCATTTCATTGTTTGGTTTTAACTTGGAGCGCATGAAGGAGATGGAGCCTACGATTGTTTGAACTATTATTTGGTAAGATTAAAAGGAGGACTGCCTGCCTGCGAGGGTTGCCACTGTGATTTGGTGTAAAAGGAGGACCGCCTGTAAGGATTTCCTTACTTTGCATTTGTCTGGCATTTTTTTATCGGTTACCTACTTAGGGCCCGTGCGCAATGTGTTAGGGCATCATGTATTTGGTATTTGCTACCACATTTTTTATAATTGTTTATATACATTTGATTTAGAGATGAACTTGCAAAACCCTAAATTTTTGAATCATCGCATCATGTTACACTGTAAATGTACTAGTGTTAGGTTTATGATGGAAGAGGAAATATTACAAACAAGATTGAGAAAACTATGTTTTTAACATTTTTTTTTACTGATAGTTGTTTTCTGCCAACTTCGTGTGGATTGGAATGTCAAATCTAACTCCATAGGAAGTCTACCTGGAGTCATAGCTTTCAAGTGCGACTGGTCTGAGATCATTTGGTGGAGAAATCTGAAAGAAATCATGTGACAGTCATCTATAGACCATTTTTGACATAAAACTAGGGCAGTCGGCTTTCTATGGACTCTTTTAGACCAGGTGTGACTGTCTACACACTATGGCTTTAGAAGTGCTTAAAAAGACCCCAAATAACAAAGAAACCATAGACTCCTTGCACTCCCAAGACTTCAAACCTTCATCAGTCTTTAATAATGTCTAAAAATGAACAAACCTCAAAGGAATAGGGCTCAGTCCACCGAGAACCCCAAAATCCCTAAATTTAGAACTTTTAAACCCTTAATCCAAGGGTTTCTTAAATCTCCCATCTCCGATCACTTCTAGGTCCAATAGGTAGTTGTTTCACCATTAGATGATCATTATAAGATGATCCAAATCATAATCTATGTTCCTCCTTCAGACCAAATGGCTACTGTTGTAGCATACCAAGAAAATTCATTAAGTTTCCTCTATAAATTATGGTGGTCACCCAAACATTCTTCCTTCTCATTATATTAATGGATTAGGGAACTATAGTACATGTTAATATTCGGTCATTCCATGTGTTACAGTGGTCAAAGGTCATGAAATGACCATATTCAATTGGAAACTCACAAAACTGTCGAAGGAATGGCTGAAACTACTATGCCAGTCAGAATTAATTGAGTAAAAATACAAATACAGACCTCACAAATAAATAGATGTGGTCTATGATCAATATATAATTATTCCAAATGCATTGAAATGTAATAAAATGACAAAATGAATCCAAAATCACTCTAAGAACTCAAGGAAATTGCATTTGAAAGAAGTTTATTTATCAAAAACTCAATATAGTCTATACACCAGGCCTCTTCTGCCATACAATGAAACTTTGGCATATTTGATGGACTCCTAGAAACTACCCCAACCAATCCAAATTGGTTGGATGGATTAGTTTGCACTAAAACATAACAAAATCCAATTCCCTCCATTTTCTAATAACTGTTGCATTTCAAATTTTTTAATTTGCAACATTACAAATTTGGAGTTTTTGAAACTTTTAAAGATAATGAAGCCTTAAGACTTTGAAATGTGACCCAAATGAACTTATTAAGCATTATCAAAATCAAATCTAAACTATTATAAACTTGTAACACCAAATACCATCCTAGGATCTTATTTTGGTCCTAAGCCCTATTAGGCCTTTTAAGACTTATTCCATATTTGCCATTTGCATTGCATGGAATGACCTTATAGGCCATTATAGGTGCCAATACATTCCAATTGATGTCTTTAGATGTCATTAGGTGCATGGTTGTCATTATGGACTCCTGGTAGTCTTTGGATGTTTTAGGTGCCCCTACACCATGTTCACCACCTTTGAAAGGATTCTTGTCCCAAGAATCAGTCCTGGCATTGGATGTTTGAATCTGAACCAAAAATTTCAAAAAAACATTAGCCAACTCGAGATATGAAAACATGCCTAAATTCATTAAAAAAATTCATATTACATCTCATTAAATAATGTTGAAGTCAGATTGGGCAATAAAAGTGAAAATATTACGCCTTCCAAATGTGCACAAAACTATTCAAAACTCCAATGAAATGTAACACCATATCCTAGCAATAATTTGAATCCATATCAACCATAAAAATAAACGTTTGTCAACAATATAGTCAGGTTGTACCCTCACAGACAGATTTCAAATGAATTTACATTTTCATTCCTTGAACATAGTTTACATTCACTGTTATGATTTGGAATCGATCATTAACTTGGTCCATTCCCAATATCATTAACTTAGTTTACATTCATTGTTATGATCTCTATAATCTGGAACAATGGAGTTTTTAATTTCTAGTTTCTAGAGTGTATTTATTTTGATGTTATGTAAATTTAATTTAAAAATCAATAATATCAATACAAGTATAAGCATTGTTAAGTGGATTTGTATTCTCAATTCAATTCGTGCAAGAATATGATGTACTTTATGTACTATTAAATTTTTGACAAACTTTCACATATTAATTTTTGAAGTAGAACTAAAGGCAATGCATTGTTGTTAACTTGTTATTAATAAAAAATTTATTGGCAAATCAGAAATCAGTTATTGTTCATGTTGTAAAACTAAACTATTTTAACTAAAGTATACATGCGGTTTTTACGGGAAGAGGTTGAACAAACTATAATCTTGAACAAACTAAGTGGAATATGTAAACATTTGCTACACTGTCTCTTTTCTCTATGATTGATTATAAATATCATGGTGTTTTATGGCACTTTCATTAATTGTATCATGGTTGTGCTCTACTATTGTACTTAACCTTTAACATATCTCCAATGATTACAATGACTTGCACATGCTTGTACCTTGTGGTTGTTCCATCTTCTTATTATTATTGTTTCCAATTTAAGGCATGATATGTCAATGTCTTCTTATTGTATTTATTCTATTAGGACTTCAAACTGAGTGACATTTCCTTTTCACACGAACATAGAATTCAAAATTACCTCTATAGAAGAAATTGTTCATTAATAGTAGATAGATGTGTTTTGCCCTATGATCTCATGATAATGGCCATATTCAATAACTCTATAACATGATGGTTGTTCCTTTTAAGAGAGATGGTTGTTCCATTGTTCTAAAAACTAAACGTTGTTGTCCTTTTGACATGATAGCATTCTATGTCAGAAACTTTGAGGTTCTCTTACCTTTTGTATGTCATGGCTTCACCTCTATGTAGCTAAATCTCACTCTGAAAATGATCTTCTTTTAGGAAAAAATGAAAATCCTCTATGGGTTCATACTTATTGTGACTTCCCATGGTGCACTATCATTGCTTGTATACTGTATTTTTCCAACTCTTTTAAATTGTCATTGTCTTTGAAAATTAATGCCATATGTTGCTTACATTTGATTCAATTTCCATATTAATTGCTCTCTTCAGTTGTATTAGGAACTTTTGCCTTGAGCATGTGTGATGAAAACCTAGATATAGATGGGCATTAATGCATTAATGCTCAATTGAATGCCTTAATGCAGCTCCTAGAGAAAGGCCATCTGGAAGCTTTAGAGGAAATAATTTGTACTAGGTATGGAATCACCTCCACTACAATGCCAAATTCTGATGTGTTATTATCTTCAATTGAAAGTTTCTTTTGCAAAAATATATTGTATATCTTTATCGACTAGACAATGTGACTGTACAACTCCAAAATATATTCTCTATAATCTCTAACTACAAACTGAAGTGTAAATTGAAGTAATGTCTTCCTTGGATAAAATTCCAACCCTTGTCTACTAATTACAATACTTACCTTTATAGTTCACGTGACTTCCCTAGCGATCTGTTAGAACTAAAATAAATTTGTTATATGCTAGTTGGCCAACTATGCCTAGTCAGCCAACTAGGAGACATGTCTTTTGGGAGGTAAAGACTCATATAAATGAAAGATGAAACTCTTCATCCAATGAAAAAAAAAAAATTCAACACAAACATCTGTGAATTATATCCAGACAATAGCGGACTATATATAGGCAGCAATGAATTAGATGTAATTGCTTCAACTTCACATTCTTGATTTACTTCACCATCAAGAATAATATCCACAGATTCAGTAGTCTAGTGAGGAGATTTGTGTAACTCCCAAAATAATAATAACTCCCAAAATACTTATCCTTTTGAATATTTCGTGGTCTAGTGAGCATGATTTGTGTGTGTATTTGTAAATCTTGTATAATCTTATAATATTTTTATTATTATTATATACAAGATACTACTAATGTTTGTATGTTTACATTTTGTATATTTATAGCCTATGAAGAAAGTCCACACCTGGCAATATGAACCCAGAACAAAATAACGAGACAATTGCTAGATTGTGGTCTCAGTTCCAAAGAAAAGATGTTGAAAAATGTAATTGTCCTTGCAAAAAGTGTAAGGGCTTAAAGAATCAAAGAATTCTAATCAAAACAGCCTAGAGTCATTGTAGGCAATATGGTCACATTGAACGGGGTGCACAATTTTCATCGATTGGTGAATGCGGATTTCCAATTGGAGGAACATGGAGTTGTGCATATCCAAGCCGATGATAATGCTCCCATGGAAGAAGATGATCACATGGCAGAGAACACAATTGAAGATGATGGTATTGGCGTAGCTGATAATGTGCCAGAGGACATGATTGAAGAAGATGGTATTGGCGTAGCTGATCAAGATGATCATGATGATGGTACTAGTGCATTTGATAATGATGATGAAGATGGTCTTGATATAACTATAATTGAGAAGGCATACGAGCCCCTATACCAAGGCTCCCAAAAAACTCTTCTCTCCGCTATAGTGTTGTTGGTGAACTTCAAGGTTATGAATGGTTTATCCAATGTAGTAATGTCACGTATGCTAAGGTATGCCATTTTTGTCATCTTCAATGTTAGCATACCATTATGATTCATTATATTAACAATTCTTATTTGTTGTTGTGGGTTGATAGGTGAGTTTTTCTTACCACCATCAAACATTTTGCCTCATTCATACCAAGAATTATCTACCATTATGAATCAAATTGGAATGAAGTATCAGACAATACATGCATGTCCCAATGATCACATTCTATATCATAAACAACATGAATTTGCAACAGAATGCCCTATTTGTCATACTAGTAGATATCGGTCAAATCAAATAATAAAAAAGGTGCCTCATAAGAGTCTTCGGTACATTCTCTTTATTCCACGTCTTCAATGATTATCTAGGTGCACTAGCTTGGCACAATTTATGGATTACCATGCACACAATAGAAGTCAAGATGACATTATGCGAATGCCTATGGATGGTTCTGCATTTAAAGACATATAAACAACATGGCCACACTTTAAAGAAGAACCTCGTAATCTCAAGATTTCAGTGGCAGTGGATAGTGTCAATCCATTTGGAGATATGAGATCTACTTACTTAGTATGGCCTATTTTTGTTATTAACAATAACATTCCTCCTTGGATGTCCATAAACAGGGAGCACATAATGTTGTCAATGACTGTACCAGGTATTTTTTCATTTAATAGTTATGTAAATTAATTTATAAACACCGCATCAAGATGGTCATAATAATTATGTAATATTTTTGTTCATTCAACTAGGTAAGTACCAAGTTAAAGATATGAACGTGTATATTGAGCCCCTTATTGACGAGTTGTTGATTTTATCGAATGGGATCACTATGTATGACATCTCTAGACCAATAGGACAAAAAAAATTTCAATTCCATGCAATGCTTGTATGGACAATATATGATGCCCCTGGGCTAACTCATTTTTGCGATATGTTATATCTTCATGTTAAGGTCATGTATTTTTGGTATGTTATAGTGCTTACACATTATTGTTGTATGTTTAAGTTGCGCATGATAAATGTACATGATCCAATTGTACGATATATTTTAGGTCTTTAGACAAAGGATAAATTTGCATGTCCAATTTGTGGTCCGAAGATGAAATCTCATCATTCAAGAAGTTTAGGAAAGTAGGTGTTCGATGAGTTTAGGCACTTTCTCCAAAATAATCATAAGTATCGAACTATCAAAAAACATCTTTTTAATGGGAAAGAAGAGACGACATCAAGGCCATGAAGAATGACACCTCATCTATGGAAGTTGGAATACAATAGACTAAATTGCCGAGGTAGTGTCATTCCATCTGATGATTTTTGTTTGAAATTTAGATTTTGATATTTTCTTTTATTTACTAATGATGTTATTGATGCTCGTGAAGGTCGTTAAGGCATCAATGATCAACTTCCTAGAGGAATAAAAAGTTATTTTAGTCAATTTAGTAGGTTATTGTACTACAAGGATCTCCCAATCGTGCATTTGCTTGATGCTATGCATATTGGAAAGAATGTAACAGAGACACTATGGAAAATATTGGATGGAAGGCATGACAAAGAAAAAATGGCCAAAATTTGTAATGACATTCATGAATCCAATCATGCACTGAAAACTTTCATTGAATCAAATAGCAATGGAGACCGCATAAATACGAGTGCCCTTCCTTGGTTATTAACTGAGCAGCAAAGTGATGCATTAAAAGAAGTCATGAAAAAAAAAATTTCCAACAGGATTTGCTGCAAATATAAGCAATCTTGTATCAAAGAAAGGTGATTTTGGGCCAAGGGTGAAAACACATGATTGGCATACCTTCGTCAAGGTAAGTCATGTTCTCTATTTACAATATATTTGTAAAATTGGTTGTACTTTTTATTGTATTATTTTACAATATATTGAAAAGATCATTTTTTAATAATTGCAGCATTTTTTAATAATTGCAGTATGTCCTACCTCTATCCCTCTCAGACCAGTTTGACAACAGTGTTAAACAAGTTATATACTATCTTGGAGAATTCATGAGGTTAGAAGTGTTATTATATTTATAACTTGGTTTACTTTTTATGTAATTTATTGTATATTTTATCTAAAATCTTTTTTATATGTTCTTGTGAGTTGAATCTCTTTTAGGTGGTTATCATCTAAAGAAATTGATAAAAAAAGATATAAAATACTGGAAGAGAAAAATTTCCCAGCTTATGTGTGAAATGCAAAAGTGTCTACCTCCAACTTTTTCAATGCTCAAGAACACTACCTCATACATCTAGTTGAGGAGATTGAATTGTGTGGACCTATACAAACTAGGTCAATGTGGATGGTTGAGATGCACTTGAAATTTATGAAGGGCTTGGTTCAAAAAAGAGCACACCCTGAGGGTTCTATGGTGGAGGGATATATGGTATACCAGACCATGGTGTATATTAATGAATATATTCCCAAGTTTGCAGCAAATATCCATGTAGATCGCATTTGGGATCCCAACTCTATTAACAAATTTGAAGGGGAGTACTTGATTGAGAAAGGTAGATTGAGGAAAGTGAGAGGTAATTATATGATGTTATTGTAGTTTATTAATTCTTATAGATCTTCAATATAAGTTGTTTCTAAGCGGTCTATTTGTTTTCTTTATAGTTGGTCGTGAGTTGGATGCACTAGATTTGTATATTGCAAACAATCTTGATTGGATGATGGTATGGATTCAACAATCTCAAGAAAATGGTCGCTCATTAACATGAGATGTTGTTGCATCATTGGTTAAAGAAGCTCATTGTAATGGAGATCTCAATGTTACGCCAATGGTACTTGATGTAGCATATGGTTTAAGAGGTAGAAAGGTACGTATAAGTTTACTAACCATGACCCATAAGTTTAATATCAATTCATGGATTGATGCAAATAATCTTGACATGTTTGAATAATTGCATATCAAACACCACAAAGCTATGTACTACCATGGCTGTAAATTTCGCATAAAAAAGTTAGACGACACGAAGAAAACTTATGATTCTGGGATAAGTGCAGTCTTCGAGGTCACTAATATTTCATCTAGAAAAGACATACATGTTCAATAATCTGAAAATCGATACTATGGCATTTTGGATGATATACTTGAGTGCAACTTTAATTCATTCAAATTAGTTCTATTTGTCGTCAAATGGTACAGGCTACGGCTGAATCAAAATGATCCTGATAGGACTGTTATTGAACATGATAGTGGATTACAATGATTAATACAAAGTCATTTGAGCCAGTTGGAGATGAGCCCTATGTTCTTCCAAGCCAATGTGACCAAGTGTTTTATTTTGTCATTCCACATAAACCGGGTTGGTCATTTGTTATTAGACATGATCCAAGAGGAAGGTCGGTACAGTATAATGTGATGGAAGAAGAAGATACTGAAGAATCAGAAGATGAAGTAAATGATGATCATAGATGACTATTACACAATGAAGAAGAAGAAAAAGAAGAAGAAAATGATGATGATTCCAGTGATGCTGATGATATTGATGGTGATGATGGTGATGATCATGATCATGGTGATGAAGATGGTGTTGATCAAGGCAATGATGGTCATGATGATGATGGTCATGATGATGATAATCATGATGATGGTGATGATGATGATGATGGTGATGGTGATGATGATGATGATGACATGGATGAGGAGGATGATCAATAACATGATCAATGAAATGTATGTCAAGGTATGATCAATGTCACGTATGAGGTATTGATTTATTCATAGAAATTTGAATTAAGTTATTATGTGTTGAACTCTATAGTCATGGAGTATATTTTTCATCATGTAAATTTTTTCTTCTATTTAATTTGTAGCTTACATATCATGTAATTTTTGGCTAACTTAAGATAAATGATTTACATATGCAAGAAATTTAATGCCTTTAACATGGATCGACAGGTATAATTTATTATTTGGTTTCCTTCTCTTTAGTCAACAAAATATATAGATCCTACTATGTCTCTCATTTGATGGATTGCAGGTATCACCAAATAGGTATTTGTCTGATTTGTCTTCCTCAAGTGAGGAAAATGCAGGAATAGAAGACAAAAGTGAGACATCTAGTAGGTCTAAAATAGGTAGATTAACTAGAGGTCAAAAGATTAGAAGAAAATTTGATAAATGAATGCAATTTTTCCTTACTGAGGGGGGGTCATGTTCTTATGATAATGAGACCAAAGGTGACATGAAGGTTCCCTTAAGGTACACACATCTTCAAAAAGAATGGGTACCCAAGGAACTATCTTTAGTTAATACTGATTTTTCTGTTAATGAAAGGATATATCGTATATCTCCATCTTCATTACATGGCTTGGGCTTATTTTCAATGGATGGCATAAAGGTGAGTTATAATCAAGTTGTTGAATTGATGGAGTATGTAGGACCTTGTTGCAATTACAAGAATTGGATGCGGATTGTGAAATATAAATAAAGTATGCATAGGTATGCATTGTCAACAAATTATATACAATGCAAAGAAAATGATCAAACTAAAAGGCTCGCTATGTATATTGATGGAAGGCCAAAAGCAACAGGGAATATTGTAGGTTTTATAAATAGTTCTCGACCCGTGTCAACTAATAAGCGGCTGAATTATATATTCGAGGCACACAAGGAAAATCATGTATTTGTATGTGCGATAAAATCAATAAGTGTAGGGGAATAGATTACAATTTGAATCGTGTAGATACAAAAAAATTCCCTATCATGGGACTGGTAAGTATAACATTTAAACCAATTGCCTCCAATTAATATTGACTCCAATCACTTCTGATTGCTAAGAATTACTAATCTTTGTCACAGCTCGACATGGATATTCCACCTCAAGATACATGCGAGGATGTTCCTCATAGTACACCTTCTTCATCAAAGGTAAACCTTAATTAGTGTAATTCTACAAATTATATAGAAACAAATATCATATTATTATGTTATTTTCTTTAGGGCTTTGGAGTTATTTTGATAGAATTTTACTGATATTGATGTCACAACTTGATACTTATTGATAGATAAAAGCAAAAAAGACAGCAGATCAATTGCGATCTGAAGTTGAGGCGACATTTATAGATGACATAGAATCTAACTCTAACCATGTATTCATGGCTACTCAAATAAAAACTAAATATGGTAAAGAAATTCTTAACCTTATAATGGAAGCAAATGAAACTAAGGAGTCAAAGGAACTCGAAGAAGAATCGACACATAGAGTCAATTCTATTAATGTAAGCAGTAATTAATCTTAAGCAATAATTAAAGTTCAATAGATGTTTATATTCTATACTATCTTATGGATCATGATCTAAAATATGATGTGTTCTTCTTACAGGGTTTTTTGACATGTGTGAAATGTCATCAATATGGTGAGGGTTGTAGCACCGCACCACCTTCATGTAAATAATCCTTAAACCTTTAACCATTGATTTAACCTTTGTATGCATTATTGACTCAACTTATGTTTGGGATGCTTCTAGTACCCCATTTAATCTTTATTCATTACAAATGTCTTTGCTAACAATGTATTCTTTAGCTCATGATGAAGTGCAGATGCCTCCTTCGATTAACATTCGGCATTCGATGGCTGCATTGTACACAACAAGGTGCTTGCAAAGATCTTCCTCTATACCATCTACAATTGGTAAAACCTTATTTTTCTATATTTTGTTATGTGCTAATCATGCATTGATTATTTTTCTTGTGTGAATTTTATACACTGCATGGACCTATTTTGTGCACTAATAGATACACCTACACTTGGTACAAGAACAGATCAGACCAGTACTAGTGAAGATCAACCATTTCCTGGATCAACCCATGTTACTAGTACTGGTTCATTTGTGGGGACATTGTTGTTGAACAAGAACAATATGGCTCTGTTAAAACTACCAAAGCTTCCAGGTGCTTTAAAATTGTTATTATTTACAATGTAATTGTAGTTTACTTATACATAACTCAATTTGGATTGATAATCCCATGATATTTTTGTAGGAAATGATGTTTTTTATGATCATCTTTTTGAAATGACATTGAAGTTGTTTGGGCCCACCATACGTAAAAGGTGTGTAGCTTCATAATATTGGTACAATATTTTTCTTATCTTCCATTTATTGTACTATATTAAAGTTGTGATATCTAACAATTTTGTTTTTGCAAAAAAGGTGGAAGGATGAGGATGTTGACTTAAAAAATCAGCTCATTAAATCTTTAGAGGACCTCTTTGGAAATAAAACTTTTGACAGAGTCATGATTCTTAAAAGAGCATCCAAACATATAAAGACTGTGAGGGACCAATATAGAAGGGCTCTAAAGGATAACCCAAAGTACGAGCGTCCTCCTATGATTCCACCAATGGAGTGGAATGAAATAATGGAAGATGCAAAAGAGAAAAGGCTAAAGGGTAGTGGAATTCAACCAAAAGACAACAAAAGAAGGTATGTCGTGATAGTATTAAGTAGAATGTAATCATGCACTAATTAGTGATCTTTGTAAATATATAATCTAACATGTTTCAAACTTTTCATAGACTGCAAGACACATCAAAAGCCAGACAAGCGAGATTAACAAAGGTTGGCCAACACAAGCTTGGCTCTGGTGGCTATATGAAACTTCACTCTCGACTTGTAAGTAAAAGCATTGGAATTTCATATCAAATTTTTATATATAAGGTTGCAAATAATTTTGTTTAATCAAATCATACATGTAAAAGTGATGATATTAAACAAAAAATATAGGGCACAGAATTCAATGTATAGCCCACGGATGAAGACAAGAGAATAGCCTTGAAGGAAGGCTATGCAGTTGTGGTTGCACGCCTATGCCAAGAATCCCAAATCCATAATGAAGAATCTGTTGCACCAGATGAGACATAGGTAAATTGGTCAAATAAAAAGTAAATCAAATTGAATAGTTGATTTCAAACATAAATTGACTATTTCATTATAACAATGTGCATGACATTTCACTACAGCCTTCAAATCCTACCACGGAACCTGGGCGTGATGAAGGCCATGATGTGCATCATAGTTTTGGAGGTATTAATTTGCTATTGGAAATAAACTACGTAATTATTAATAGAATTTAACATCTTTAATTGCAATTGGTCGTGTAACCTTTTTTTGAATATTTTAGAGCATGTTGAGCCTGTTGAGGTGGCGAAAGATCAAAATGTTATTGTACATGATGATGTTGTTGGACTACAATTGATTTGGAATTTGATTGAAGGATCTGTGATTACAAGATCACTGAGAAGTTGTTGATTAGATATGTAATATGATTAAATCAATATTATGTTGTCATTGATGTCAACTAGTTTGACAACACTTATCTTGTAAGTTACTACATCGAGACATCTGAAGAAAAGTGGAAAAGAGATGAAGAACAGAGAAATATACATGAGGAAAGATGTACATGATAGATGAGGATAAGGAACACATTGAGTAACTTGTTGATGAGTTTATGACTTGATGGTATTGACTTCATTATGTTGCATTCATCTATAATGAAGTATAGAGCTGAAAGACACAAAGCAGTGTTGTCGGTAAATGAAGCATTTCTAGTATACACCGATGGAGTGTAGTGTATACTGACCACAGTATTAATCAAGCAATATTCATCTATGCATTTCTTTGTTAACTAAGCGGAACAGAATGAATTAAATGATTAGTTTAGCTGATAAGATTGATGAGCTGGCAAGAGTATAACATCGAGGTAATAGATAATGTTTGTTACACAGATCAACGACTGACAAAATTCAAAGAAGATCTAATGAAGTAGATTGAAACATGTTATTGACACAAGTACCGAGAAATTTTAAGCAGCAAAATCTATGAATGTGATTAAGCGGCAAAATCTGATGGTGGAGAAGAAAATGATTTACTCGTCTATATAAGAGAACATAATTTCTTTATGAAAATGTCGGAAGAAAGAAGAAGCTGTAGGATTATCACGTGAATAAGGTTTCATGCATTCTGATCATACTGGTTAGTAAGAACCGAGCTGCAGAGCAATTAACGAGCTACAAAGAGCAGTTACTGATGGATAGTAAGTTGATACAGTATTGAGTCTGAAGTGAATTATTGATCAGAAGGATTTGAATGGACTAAATATTGATCTGTAATTTGCAATTGAAGTTGTATTAAGGCAGGTCATTTTACTGTTACATATTTAACCATTGTATACAGTCTAAATCTCTTAACCGAGTGGACTCTGAAAGTCTTATGATGTATCATTAATAGAATGAACATTGTTATCCTGTCAACCCCATAGTGAATGCGGGTTGGATGATAACTTCTAGTCTAAAATCCTCTAACAAGGTCACACCTGACAGTGTGTTTGTAACCTTTAACAGGGTTGGGTCTTAACCGACCTCACTTCAAAAGAGTGAACAATTTGGGTTGCCGGTCCTAGGTGGTTTTTCCCTTTACAGGGTTTCCACGTTAAATCTCTTGTGTTATGTGTTGATTGTGATATTTGTTTGTTATCATACTTTTCATGTTACATATTAGATTTGATTGGTAAACAGTTATAAGTATTAGACTGGTAATCGGTAAAAGGACAGACATTAAGAGTTATTATTGCTTACCGATGAGCAGAAATTGTAGAAATTGTTTTGAATTATACATTTTGTTTTGGGACACTGGATAACTGATTCCCACCCCCCCTCTTAGTTATTCTAACAAATGTGGCATTGTCAGGTAAAGAAAAATGCATGTTATGTTCTACTGGTTAATGAAATACATGTAATAGTAAAAAAAAGTATGCGAATTTAACCCATTTACTTGTTATTGCAATAGACCCCCCTTTAGTGCATCAGCGTCGTCCTCCTCGAGACATGAGGAAGCATCATAATTTGAGATCACAACCACAAGAGGAGGAAGATAATATTGATGCTCCTGTCAACCTTTACCTAAATAAGAAATCTAAGAAAAACCCAAAAAAGAAATGATTTCTTAAAAATGCTCTTTGATAAAACTTGTTTGATTAACTTTGTTGGATAATGAAAGAACATTGTTTTAAGTAATTATCTATGAATGTTGTGTATTAATATTGAATTATATGTCATGTTAATGAATATTGTTTTTTTTTTAAAGACAAAAGTGGACAAGCCACCAATAATATATTTATAATAACTGATTCAAGGACTCGTCCATGGAAGAACCAGGAAGAAACCCCAAAGATTATCGAATACAAAAGTAATACTGAGATTGGATTTTACAATTTTCAGACAAAAGTCCTCTTTCAGGGGAGATACAAGGATAAGATTCAGAAACCTGAATCCACCAAACCTAAATCTCTGAAGCATTACATTATAATCTCCTTAGTTCCAATTCGAGAGAAGGAACCAAAATTTCCTTACATGATGAAGAGTTAACTAACAACTATACATCAGTATAATATTACACTATCAACACCATAATTGCAATCAAGTCGACCAGAATTACCAAAATATCCCGACTGGATCAAAAATTTACCATCAACTAGTCATCATTCAACCATGTCACAAACTTCAAATAATCCATATTGATGATGAACCTGTGAGAAACACCAAGATTTTTCCCAACCTTTGGGTGGAGCAGTTGGCACATGTGAAATCTATCCATCCTCATTCTCACACCAGAAGAGATAATCGAGGTCCACGGATGGAGAGCTTGCAGGCAATGTGGGCAAATTGAGATCAGGAACAAGGGACACCCGCGGGGGATATAAAGAGGTTGAAGCAGGAATCATTTTCAACAAAGTAGAACGCAAAGGATTATTGGGGGTATCCAACAAATCAAACAATGCATTAACTGATCTTTTAATGTTAGTCTCAAACTCTCTGTCTATAGCATGAGAAACCACCTGCAAAGTTGATTTTAGCATCCTAAAATTATGACGTTCCACCGCCTGCTTAATGCATTCATAAACCATCAAGTATTCATGATTCTTCAATAGTAAACGACAGGGAAACAAACCCCCTACAAGATCATTCCCATGCCATAAATCATATTTATGGATATCAAGCATTAGTTTTTTGTCTACGATAAATTCAGGCTGAACCACCTTATTTGCTATTAAAAAGAGGAGCTCCACTGATTGTAGCAAATCAAGGATATTTGACAGAAAAATGGAGAGAATTTGTGAAGAGAATAAGATTTGTTTCAACCTAGGTAAGAGAACATGCTCACCAATCATTCTCCGACTAGCCCTACAAATCACTGTCGAGTGGAAAATGAAAACTCTATCAAAGGAAGCATCATCGACATGGGCTAGCAATGAGTGCTCTGTCTCCCCAGGGAGTAAATGAATTTTGAAATTGTGTGGCATCAAATCCTCATGAAAGGCCTTGCAGGAATCACATCGTGGGCAAAGGGAAAGAGAGGGATCCATACTGGAGTCTTCACACATTGCAATAGGTTTGAAGATGGTAGAAGAGTTTAAAACTGGCGAAGCAGAGGAATACCCAAATGTGCAGAAATCTTTAATTCATCTCATATATAATGAATGGCTTCCTGGCGGATGTATACAATGCACTCAAATTTCACATGGCAAGCGTACTTTGCACATTTTTTGGCAAACTACTTAATATGCCCGTGAGTGAGAAAGGAATTGGTAGCCGCCAAAAGGGAGAACGTATACAAGTCATTACTCCAGACATCATGTAATGAACTATTGTTTAACGACATGTGACAACCTCAGCAAGCCGCAAATTATATATCAAATCAACCTGCATATTTATAAGCTTTTTTATCTAAATTGATAACTTTATGAAATTCATCATCAATGATACTATTGCCAATTGGTATAATTTTTCTTGGTGAATACCATCACAACCTTGATTAGCTAAAAAATCTGCTAGAGTATTTCCTTCACGAAGTGTATGCGAGATAAGGACATCATCAAATGAATCTAATAGGATCCATATTTGTTGAAGAATATAGCCCATTTTCCAATTATATGAAACTCTTTTTATGCAGGTAGTAATTATAACCATAGAATCACCTTCTATCAAAATGTTGTGAAAGCCAACTTGCTTTGCCAAAATCAGCCCGAGAAATAATGCTTGTGCCTCAGCCATATTGTTCGAACCATGTGGAAGGGAGATGATTTGAAGGCTAATACATTTCCCTGATGATCTCGAATAAAATTGCCAACACTAGATTGGCCAGGATTGCCTCAGGATGCTCCATCAAAGTTCAATTTGATTTGTCTAGTTGAAGGTGGAACCTAATGAATTTTATGTCTGTCTAGAAAGGGGACTGCATTTGATTGCTGACACCAACCAATAGGTATGTGAATACCTTTCCACTCACATATAATACCAATATCCGAAGAAGACAATATTGGATTGCATATGACTTTTGAATGACTATTGTTTACCACTTCTGAAATGGACTTTTCAAGAGAGCTAAGAACATTCTCAATTGGAGAGATTTGCTAACGAAAGATTCTCTTGTTCCTTTCCCACCATAAGGCCCAAACCACTAGAGTTGGGATACAGGTCCACAACTAGGAAAAGAGGGAGTTGGTATAGAGTTCAGGCCAAGATTGAAAGAGATCCCATAGCTTATTTGGAAGGGGCATATGGAACTGGAGTTTGGCAAGAACATGTAACCAGCATTGTTGAGCAAATGAGAAATTGAGGAAGAGGTGATCCCCAATTTCAATCTCTTGATTACATAGGAGACAATTGAAAGGCTACAAAATATTGAATTTAGACAGCCTATCACTCATGAGAGCTCTTTTTTCAATGCAATCCATGCAAAGCATCCTTCCTTAGGGAGAGTGACATTGTTCCAATAGAAAGAGAAGGCCCGATTAGGAGCATTACAAGTTACTTGTTGTTGAATAATTTTGTAACCTTCTCTGATAGTATATTTCCCATCTTTCCCTAGGGCCCAAATAATTTGTTCACCCCTTCCTAAGAGGTAAACTTCCTTACTTGCTAATAATTTCAATAATCTTTCTTGCTCTTGCAATGCAATAGGGAGATCCCCTAGATCCTTCCAAATTACTTTCCTAGAAAACAAACAGATTGCTGAAACAAAGTCAATTAGATAGCAGCCCCAATCTGATTCAGTTGTGTCAATCACACCCTCCATTTGGTCCAAATTGATTAAAGGGGGTGATCCATTCCATGAATCTCTCCAAAATTTAACTTGATCCCCATTATTCACTTCCTAGGAGATGTAATTAGTTATTGTGTCTCTTGAAGACATCATAAAATCCCATAGAGTTGAGCCCCTTGGAGGATCAAGAATTGAGAGCACTCTAGAGGGGCTGTTGTTGTCTAGGTACTTATACTGCATGATTTGGCACCATTTATTATGTGGGTTGGAGTGCATTTTCCATACTAGCTTTGCGCCAAAGGCCTTGTTTCTATTTGCTAGATCATGTATTCCTACCCCACCATGCATCTTAACTTGTGTCATATCTTTCAATGAAATAAGGGGAATTTTCTTTTCTCCATCTATGTTTGCAGACCATAGAAATTCTCTTAACAACTTATGAATAGTCTAAATAATTGAAGGAGGAGCTTTTAGTGCTGAAAGATAATAATTCGGAATCGCTGCCAGCACTATTTTAATGAGTAGGATCTTGCCAGCAAGAGAGAGCCATCTAGCTTTCCAAGCTGCCACTCTTGCTTTAATTCTATCAATGATTGGCAGCCAGTAGTTTGTTTTGTTAGGGCCCATGAAGAAGGGGATGCCAAGGTACACAAATGGCAGAAGATTAGTTGTAAATCCAAGAATGCTAACAATTTTGTTAGCAATAATCTGATTGGTATTGAAGATGTAAATCTTTGATTTGGTCACATTAATTTTTTGCCCAAAAGTAGCAGTATAGAGGTCTAGAAAAAATGTAATTTTCCTGGCCTCATGGTAATTTGATGATCTAAAGAGTAGAATGTGTGACTGAAATAGGAGAGTCCCCAATCTTTATTCCTTGCCAAAGACCAAGAGCATGGTTATGGTGGATGATTCTGCTAAAAGCTTATGCCATAAGTATAAACAAAACTGGAGACAAAGGGTCTCCCTGCCTTACCCCTTGAGAAGATGGAAAAAACCCTACTGGCACCCCATTGATGATGATAGAAAACCAAGCTCTAAAAACACAAGCTCTGATCCAACTGCACCAAGATTTTGAGAATCCAAAATTTTGTAATACTTTGAACAAGAAATCCCAGCAGACTCTGTCATAGGCCTTCATCATATCCAGTTTAACAATAAATGTGGAGGACTTGGAAGAGTTAATTGAATGAAGAACTTCATGAGCTACTAATGCCCCTTCCATGGTTTCTCTCCTAGGGACAAAGCCACCTTGCTCTTGAGACACAAATTTTGGTATCAAATGTTACATTCTCAAATAAATAGCTTTTGTAACAATTTTGTAGATTATATTACACAGTGAGATAGGCTTGGATTTTGAGAAAGATTTGGGGGATTTCACCTTAGGAATGATGGCTATATTTGTGGTGTTAAAATATTTTAGCATAGATTTACTTTTTCTAGATTCTTCAATTACCCCAAGCAAATCCAAGCTAATTAAATCCCAGCAACTTTGAAAGAAGAGGGTTGTATAACCATCTGGCCCTGGAGCTTTATCCGGAGCCAAAGAAAAAACCACCTTTCTAAGTTCATACATGGTGAATGGAGCCATCAATGCAATATTATCTGAATCTAAGACCAAAGAATGGATTTCTTCAAGGAGAATATGTGAATCATCCTGTGTGGGAGGTGGCTTATGGGGGGGATGAAGAAGATTTTTAAAAAACTTTATCCCTTCTTCTTGGATACCTTGAGCATCATAAATAGTATTTCCATTATCTGCATTGTTGATAGTAAATATGCGAGTAGAAGCTCTTTTCTGCTTGGCAGAAGCATGAAAGAACTTTGTGTTTTTATCCCCCTCTCTTAACCATAATTCACAAGATTTCTAACGCCAGTAAATCTCTTCCCTATTGCAGAGTTCTTCCCATTCCACTTGCAAATCCTTTTGTTTGACAAATTGATCAGAAGTCATGCCTTGTTTAATAGTGCTATCAAGAATCTCTGATAATTTATTTTTGAATGCCTCTTTTTCTTTAAAAACATTTTTGAAAACTAACTCATTCCATTTTTTAATATGCTTCTTAACACACTTCAACTTTTCACCAAATTGATGCATTTTTGAGCCAGCATAATATGGAACGATGGTCCACCATTGTTTTAACAGGGGTAGAAAGTGTGGGTGCCTTAGCCACATCCTTTCAAATTTAAAAGATGGATGATGATTGAAGCCTTGATTACCTCGTGGTATTTCTAGTTGTAAAGTAATTGGAAAATGATTAGATCCTAGGCAGGGTAGAATTTTGGACTAGAAGGTAAAATTTGATAATTTCCACTCTTGTGAGACAAGAAATTTGTCCAATCTAATTGCAATTTGGGAGAAGTTTTCTCTCTTATTGGTCCATGTAAAAGAACCATTGGCAGGTTCAATATCATCTAGGTTATTATCCACTAAAAGATTAGAAAAATCTTGGACCGTTTTAGGTGGAGGGCTTATTCCACCATGTTTTTCTGAAGACTTGAGAACATCATTAAAGTCTCTACCCAGAATTAATAGTTGATCAGTTTAAGACTGAATGCAATTAGTAACCTCTTTCCACAATTTAAGTTTATCAAAAGTCATTGTACGGCCATAAATATTAAATAGAATAAAATTTAGACCAAACCGGACAACTTTCACTAGTTGCCAATTATCCTATTGAATTAATGGTTGAACTTGTACTACTTTAGGATCCCATAGGACTGCAAGCCCCCCTGAAGCACCATTGCTCTGCTTATGAGTTGAACTCCATTGAGACCATTTGCCTATTGTCTTAAGAATGTTTCTTGTGATAGCTTGTTTTCTTGTAAAAGAATTATGTCTGCCCTCATAGAATCAAGTTCTGACTTGATCCTAATGCGCTTATCAGAGGCATTTAAGCCTCTGACATTCCAAGAGGCTATCTTCATTGTTGACAAGGAGAACACTTGGTTCTCCTTGTCAATCTTTTAGTAGGTGTAAATTTTCCGTCTAGAGTAGATTGAATGCCCGCTGCTATTTCTGCCTTGATTTTGTTACCCTTAGGTTTTCTCCCTCTCTTTTTGGGAGTCATGGTATATTGTACTGTTTGAATAGGATATTATTCAATAGATAGTATTACAGTGTGGTCAAATCCACCCAGAGGTGCAATTTGAAGATCTTCATTTGTGTTTATCTCCAACAGGGTGTTCTCACATTCTCTATCCGTGACTAACTTGTTCTTCATATTATTCTGATTAGAAAATTGTGGAGGTATACAGTGGTCTGAAATAAAGTAATCCTCATTGGAATCATATGGAAATGCCTCCAAATCTTGGGGGATAAATATATCCTGGTTTTCAATGAAGGAATCTTTGATTAGTAAGGGTTCCTTTTGAGTGTCATGATCATCAAACATGCACAATTGTCATTCCAGATTGATTTCCTCAATAGGATATGTATCAAATGAAGACTGAGAAGGGACAATATCTTTACATATCACATCAAGAGTTGGAGAATGAGAGTTAGTAGAAGCCATGAGCTTTCCTCTGTTACAGTCTCATGGATAATTGTGTGAGCAAGCTCTGTTATCCTGATATCATTGAACTCTCAAGCTCTAAGCTCAACAACAACACTATTATGGAATATTGAAGTCAGATCCATGGAATTTGTTGAAGGTGCCTAGAACATTAGGAGATGCTCAAAGGTATTATGATCTATACTGGCCTACTCAAATTGATCCTCTTGAGATTCAATGATACTTGGAAGACAGTACTTCTGTTGAATGAGAAAAAGTTGTTTGATCAAAAGAAAGCATCTGATTGAATAGAAAAGAAAGCGAACAGCTTGTAAAAGTGTTCAATGATCTCAGGAATGAAGAGAGATTCATTGGAAACAGAAAGTGAAAGATCTTTAATTGTTGAATCTTGCCATAACTGATTGAGACCCATGTTAGTACAATTTTCTAGGTCAGAACAGTGATCTGTACAAAGAGACATCCCAGATTGATCATGTGCTTTGCATTGGGCAGTCAAATGCCCCAATTTGTGCTGATGGTTTCTAACTATGTCTTCACTTTGGAGGTCAATATGCTGATTCCAAACTCCCCACTTTGAGTTAATTTTAATTTGGTCTGGCAATACTTTCAAGGAATCTAAGAGAACACAAACTCTGGTATCATACTGAGGATACTCGAAAGGAATCAGATCATGCTTTATAAAGATGTCAATTTTATTAGCAATGATCTCCATAATATCAATATCCCTATACTCCAAAGGCAATAAGGGAAGGGCCACCCAATAGGGAAAGAAAAGGTAGGCCTTAGAATCAGGCTTAAAATTAGGGGTCCAAACCCTGGTGTAAAGACCCAATCCTTGGCAAAACCATCCTTTGTTTTTATGAATAGTATCCCTATATTTGGAGGATTCAAAAAGAGCAACAAAGAAACCCGAGACTGAATCTAAACAAAAAATATCCTTCAACCCTCCCCAATATTGAAAAGCCCAAGCCTGAATATCAGAAAATAAGAGTGAAGTCTTGCAAAACTTACCAATAAGTGATGTTTGTCGTAGCAAATCAATCTGATCTTGCAACATATGCTCTAGCAGGGTAATATTGACTGAATTTGGGGAGGGAGCTGGTGTCAGTTTTTTTTCTTGCCAAATCTGTTTAGGGTGATTTGGATCGAAGTGTGCTCTACCATTTTTGCGTTGAATGACATCTTCAGGAATCACTTTAGCAAACCGATGAGAGTCTTTTTTGGGAGCCAGAGAATCCATATGGTCACCCAATGGAGGACCAATAATCACTGGAGATCCTAGGGGCGTGCCCTCGTAAATGTCAAAAAATGGTTTTTTCTGATGAGTGCGCGCACTTCCTAGCTGCTTCTTGCTTTGGTGACCTGATTTGAAAAATGGGGTTGGGTAGAATTTGAAATTTTTTCCCGCCCATTAGGTTTTTTGAAAAAACTGTCAACAATCGAGGGAGGATCCTATTTAGAGGAATCCTTAGGAAACATTGCAGCTTGCCTAGTCGATTCGCCCACCTCATAGGAAGAGATGTCATTTTAACAAGGAGGATTGACAATAACGAAAGAAGAACCTCCCAGTGGAATAAAGGAAGAGGCTCCCTGAGGAAGAAATTTTCCTTGAACTACATTTTGGAAGGTCGTCTGACCCTGAAGGGTGCCTTGGTTTTTATGAGTATGAGGCTTAACATGAAACCTGAGATTAACAAAGAAGGGCTTTGTAGGTTGAACTGTTATTTTGCCTTTGAAAATATTCATAACATCATTCATACCTTGATGCGACAAGGAATTGGGTTTCTGTAAATTTTTCTGGACAAAAGGAAAAGCCTGAAAGCCCTTGCCACTAGGTTTATAAGTGTTGGGTAGCTTGTGCAGAAGTTGTAGATCCTTGTCCCAACAATACTGAGCAAACATCTGACTATGAGATTGCAAAGGTCACTTTCTTCTGAAGATTGAACTCCTTTCCTGATAGAACTGGTCAAACTTTTGGGTCTACGACTGCAACCTGTGTCTTTGGCTGAACGTTTGCCATTCCTACTTGCCAGAGCTGCTCTAGTTGACCATCAATGACAATGTTAATGAATATTGTTATGTGTTTTAGTGTTGTGTATTAATGAATGTTATGTGATTGTATTGATTGAATGTTATAATTCATAAATGGATGAATGAAGTGTGTAATTAGATGTTAATGGGGAATTTAGATTGATGTTAGGGGGAGGGGGGTGAGGCCAGATGAGCTTCCACCTTCACGTGGTTGGCCTTGTTAAGTAGAGAATATTAAAGTATTCTCAAAACCAAGTGAAGCTCAAACTAACATACCTTCATCATTTAATAAATTTCATTCATTCTAGGTCTTTGCTCATAAGTGCATTTTGAATGTGTCATTGTCAGGCAACTATCAAATAAAAAAATAGAAGGGCCAATAGTCAACTTCTCATTGTCATTGTCTAGCATGATTCAGCTTCATTTTGTGTAAGTATTCTCGTATTGAATGCATCAACCTCTCTTGGCCTAATGTGGATTATTTAATTGGTTTGTGATTTTTAGTAGGTGAAGTGTTAAATTAGATATCAATTGGATCTATAAGTAGCATAGATATTCTATAGCTAATAGCCTAATACACCCATGTGAATAAATTTACTTGTTGTCCCCTTAGGATTTACTTAAGCAAGCAGTCCTTATGTGCTCAAAAATTAGTTGTTTTAGTGTTGCAATTATAGATGATTGTATGCATGAATTCAATGAAAAGAATTGAACATTAAGAAATAGAGAAATAACACAAGATAATACTGCAGAGAAGCGTGATGTGGTGAAAACTCTTGCACAACAAGGTTGTACCTGTTGAAGATTGAAATACCTATCTATTTAGGTCTTTGCAAATGATGACTTGATACAGTTAAGTATCTGCAAGCACCTAGTGAAGGGTGGCTAATCCAAGAGGCCATGCATGCACAATGATGATCTCTTAAAAGCAGAATTACAACTCTGAATAACAACATTCCATTTCTTCATTGGTCAAATCTATTGCAATCTTTTTAATGATGGTTCTCTTTATGATGTTTGTAATTTTTTGGATTTTCATTTGACCATCCTCTGTAGTTATTAATTGACTTATCTTGTGCACATTGTTGCTCATCCAATGCCCTAGTGTGCCAAATGTTTAGTTGGATTCCACAAACATTGTATAAAATTTTTTTGTCATTGTTTCTCTAGTAAATCTATTTGTGTCCATTGAGTCCTATTATTCCCTTGAAGGTTTTATTGGGTAATATAAGTTGTGGAACTTTGTTGGTTGACTTTGTTTTTGAAATGGTGTGGGAACTATTTGAAACATGGGCATTGCTCTTGGAAGGGTTTACATTTCTTATAAGTTTTTTTGTAACTTTTATGCTCTATGATAATGCTTGTCATCCTTATATGGCAAGCAAATGAATCCAAGAAGGAAGCTTTCAGGAAATATTTGGACTCAAGTGGCGTGCTTGATACTCTCACAAAAGGTCTGTGGTAGTTCTTCTTATATGATGAAATGCTAAATCTAGAAAATTAATTTGTGAATTTTCATCTATTTGTGAGATAATATATTAATATTGGCATTTCCTCTTATATGATGAAATGCTGATTTTAGAAAATTAGTTTTTGAATTTGCATCCATTATTTTTGGATGCCTGAATGTTATGTTTTCCTTGTGAGGATTCAAATTAATTTGATTGATATGATCTTCTAAATGGTGTAGTAGTCTTTTAGATTAATGTGATTTGTATTATCATATAATATCTCTGCTCTTATAAACTACCTTGTTTCCATGTATGATTTATAGTTATTCATTCCAGTGTTCCAAAGATGAATCTGGATGATATCTTTGAGCAAAAGAATGAGGTTGCTAAAGTTGTTGAAGAACTTGAAAAGGTTGACATATTCATATCAATTTCATTTATTTATTGATGTGTATTGTCAATTGATTATTGTAAAATATCTCTTAAATATCAAACAAGATAAAATTTGAATGCAGTATGATTCAATTGTTCATTTCTATGCTTACAGGCTATGTCAAACTACGGATATGAGATAGTTCAAACACTTATTGTTGATATAGAGGCTGATGTGCATGTCAAGAAAGAAATGGATGAAATAAATGCAGGCAAGACTTTTACATCCAATACTAAATGTCCTTTTTACCATGATATTGTTGGAGATTGCTAGCATATACTTTTGCATTTTGTAAATGGGTTGATGGTATTCATTTATTTAAGAAAACCCAACTCATTATCCTCAACTTTGTTCATATTTTTGTTCTATATTTGTTTAGTTTATTTACCCAAAATTTCTCCCAATTTCACCATCATTCATTTTCTTGTTTTATATCAGCTGCAAGAATGAGGGTGGCAACACAAGGAAAAGCAGAGGCAGAGAAAATTTTACAAATCAAGAGAGTAGAAGGGGAAGCAAAATCAAAGTATTTGTCAGGAGTTGGCATTGCTAGGAAAAGGCAAACAATTATGGATGGGCTGAGAGAGAATGTGCTTGCTTTCTCAAGGAATGTGCCTGGCACAATTGCAAAGGATGTGATGGATATGGTGTTGGTGACACAGTATTTTGACACCATGAAAGAGATTGGAGCACATTCCAAATCTTCAATAGTGTTCATACCCCATGGACCTGGTGCAGTTCATGATGTTGCTCAGCAAATCAGAGATGGACTGCTTCAGGGATCACATGCTTCTCATCAGTAAATGCCATCACAACAAAATCGGCAACAACATTCAATTTAATGGACATGGTGATGATATTTTTTTAGGGTTTGAAGCTTTCCTTATTTTATTTGTCAGTATGCATCAACACTTCCTTTTATGTTATATATGTATATTTTATAGATTTTTATATTTATAATTTTAAAATTTGTATGTAATATACATTGGGAGATAATAAATTGATATTGTTAGTTCTTCTTATATGATGAAATGTTGAATCTAGAAAATTAATTTGTGAATTTGCATCTATTTGTGAGATAATATATTAATATTGGCAGTTCCTCTTATATGATGAAATGTTGATTTTAGAAAATTAGTTTGTGAATTTGCATCCATTATTTTTGGATGCATGAATGTTATGTTTGCCTTTTGAGGATTCAAATTAATTTGATTGATATGATCTTCAAAATGGTGTATTAGTCTTTTAGATTAATGTGATTTGTATTATCGTATAATATCTCTTCTCTTATAACCTTTCAGGAAATATTTGGAGTCAAGCGGCGTGCTCAATACCCTCAAAATAAAACATCTCTTCTCTTATAAACTTTGAATTTGCAAAATAAATTCTCCTTGAGACATACTTCTCTAACTTATTACATCTAATTTAAAACAAGTACCCTAAAAAAGTTCATAGGCCCATACAAGACACCCACCAAAATATAGACCAACAATTTATAGAACCCTTGCAAGATATCCCAAGGAACGACAGGTAGTGAAAACTAGATAGATAGAAAAAAGAACATAACCATATGCTACCTCACCTGTTTGAGGTAAGCCAAACTCGGTCCAATTCTCTTAACAATGGTACATATCTGTCCAAGTGTAGCAACCTTCAAAGATTTGCAGCGGTAAAGAGAATCCCTGTATTTTATCAGCCTAACATAGTCTTTGGCCACTTTGGCAATCATATTGTGAGCAATATTGATTTTCCAGCAGGATTTTTTTTTAAAAAGCAAGGTTTTCGTAGCATTATCTACCACTTGAGAAAAAGTTTCCATAGCTAAATTTCCTTGCCACAGTTAATATTTCTCTAAAGACTTACAAGTTAGTAAGTCCTCGACTAAAGGGTTGATAAACTAAATAAAGTTCCAAACATATGAACAGATAAAACTCATACAAGCAAAAGCCGAAGCCAAATTGAATAGCATTGGCTATTTGTCAGCGGAAGGTCCTTGCTAGAATAGACACATTTGTCACTTCATTAAGATGACAATTGTGTACTAAGTTTCCTAACTGTATAAGTCATCATCATATTTATTATCTTTTGTAGAAAATACATCTGAAGCACCAGCAGAAGCACCAGGAAATTGAAATTCAGAACCAAAGCCTCGAGATTGTTGTAGTGTTTGTGCAAAGGCTTGATACTTCTAAATATCGGCATCACTAACACTTCTTCGGGCATATTTCATTGTCTCCTCAAAATGAGCAGCCTTTATTTCAGCTACCTCATCACTATCATCCTCATCCATTGCCTCGGGGTTCTCACTTATTTTTCTTTCACATTCAATATTATCCTGTAAAAGTGCAAAGGAAAGAGAACATGGAAAATTGAAATAATAAGATACAAGTTGAGGAAAATTGAATCAAAAAATGTAAAATTCTAACAAACCAGTTCAAAAAAAATGATTAATAAATTCATAACCAAATCTAGTTTGCAAAAGCCGCCACAATTGAAACTCGCCTTCTCAATATTTTCTCTAATAGCATACTTGCAAGCCCGCTGAAAAATCCCTATAATATCTCATCAATAAATGTAATGGATGGGGCATTCTTCTCAACCTCCTCAAAAGCCTTTCGGAGATTTCTTTCACTTTCTCCAGCCAACTTTGACATGATCTTAGGTCCATTGATACATAAAAAGAAGGCACATGTTTCATTTGCCACTGCCCTGGCAATTAAAGTTTTCCCAAAACCAAGAGGCACATAGAGTAGAATACCCTTTGGGGGCTGCACACCTATAGATTTGAAGAGTTGTGGGCATCTAAGAGGAAGCTCTACCAATTCATAGATCACTAGTCAGAGCCTATCTCTCAAATAGTTCAAACAAAATGAAAAAACCCACAGTTTCACGCAGAGCAGAGCAGATGGATTGCTAGAGCCCAAAGCAGTATGGAACATAGAATGAGCAGGGACCCGCTGGCAACAAGCAGCAGAATGAGTGTGGACACCTGAAGATAAATATCTAGACTAATCACCGAACAAGATGCCGTTGGTGATTAGTCTGGATATTTATCTTCAATTTTTTTTTAAACACTCTGTATTTTGTCGAAAGTCTGGCCTAGTTTGGTCTAAAAATTGACCATTCTGTGTCAAAATATTATGTCATGGGTTTGGCGTCCTAGTCGGAGCCGCTAAATATTTTCGTCAAAAGTCTGGCCTAGTTTGGTCTAAAAATTGACCAATCTGTGTCGAAATGTGGCATCGTGGGTTTGGCATCCTAGTCTAACGTGTGATGAAATGGTCAAAATATGCCCGTCATGAGTTTGGCATCCTGGTCAGAGCGACCAAAGTTTTCGACCAATATTAATCTATATTGGTCGAAAGATCGACAAACCAACACTTGCTAATGTTATTTTCGGCCTAGATTGCCCTCATTTTTTACCAATATTGGCATCGATTATTCTATGGTTGCAGCACTGGGTCAATATTTTGATGCAGATAATAGTGAAGAACCAGTTGGTCAACTATTCAACCGAGTTGGGTAGAAACTTTGACCAATAGTGCATCGAAAAATGGTGCAAAATGTACTAGTGAGAGTTATTTAGTTGTGCAACACTCAACAAGTTGTACTTAAGTCCTTGAACCCAATAAGAATTTTCACATTTAATCTTTTCATTCAGAATAATGGATCCCTTTCCTTTTACAAAACATCGAGCATCATTTCCAAATCTAACAAATCCTCTATCATATTCTTCTAAGTTCTCAAACTTATTAATATCACCAGTCATGTGATGTGAACAACCATTGTCAATAATCCATTGGTTAGTTTTACTAACTTGAGAGACAAGGGTTTTTTCTTCTTCATACCTTTCTTCTTCTAAATCATCTTTCATAGAAACATAAACCACTTCCTCACTTTCTTTTTTTTCATCAGATTCATCATCAGTTATTCCTTCCTCGTCTAGGTAGCAAGATTTCTTTCCTTTGTCCTTTTAATCTCTAAACTTTCGGTATTGGTTCTCCTTCTTGTCTTTCTTATCATTCATGTCATTGTCAAGACACCTAGATGCAATATGACCATTCTTATTGTAGTTAAAACATTTTAGAGATAGTTTACTTGTATACTTTCCTTTGCCTCTCGGTAGTATCTTTTCCAGTAGTACTTCCAATTCTTCTTGTTCTTTTTCCTTTCTCAGTATACTATCATAGTCACTTCCACTTGACCTGCAGTGATTACCTCTTTCTCTTCTTGAACTTACAATGGTTAGAGATTAATTAAAAGTTGTTTCTATCTTCAGTAAACTATTGTGACTTAAAAGCATCAAGAGTAACATTATTACCAGGTATAGATCTCAGTTCCTGAATAGCAAAGACTTGAATAACATATTTAGTTAAGAGAGTTTTGAGAATTTTTCTTACCACATCTTCTCGATTCATTGTTCCACTATCACCTTTGATAGCACTAACCACTTCCTTGATTTTGAAACTATATTGTGCAATGTTTTCATCTTCTTTCATTCTCATATCATCAAATTTTCCTCTGAGGCTATCAACCTTAGCTTTTTGTACATGTAGATCACCTCCATAAATAAGTACAAGTTTGTCCCACATTTCTTTCATTGTATCACAGTCCTTTATATCATTAAACTCAGCATCAGTTAGGGAAGAAGCACTCTCAATCATTACCGAGTTGTGTTCCTTCTTTTCTCTCATCTAATCAAGTGTCGTAGGTCCAGGAGGTGGTCAAGTGTAGTCATTTTTCAAATAGTAGATTGTAGATTCTCCAATTCCTGATAGGTACTATAACTTCATCCTTCTTTTCCATGTAGGGAAAATCTCCTTGTTCAACTTTGGTACTTCTCTCCTATACATGTTAGGATCTTTAGCTTAAGTCTTTTAAAATTTTACCTCCAAGCACCAATAGCTCTAATACCAATTATTGGATAACTGAGAGGGGGGAGGGTGAATCAGTTATCTTAGGTCCCTTAAAAAATTTCATTCTTAAAATCTCCTTGGTAGATAATCTTACTTATCAAATTTAACATTCAACCGACCAGAACAATATACATCAGAAAATCAATAAATAATATGCAAAACAACCAATCACACATTAACACCAGTATTTAACATGGAAACCCGATTTGGGTAAAAACTGTTAGGATTAAGTAATACTGAGAGGGGGGGTGAATCAGTATTACAACACTTCAATTTAAACTTAAACCAATTGCAAATAAACCATATGAATGCTTAAATGAAAAGAAAATAAACACATAACACCATTTTATTTTTTTAGGAAACCTTGGCCAAAGGAAAACCCTGGTGGGGATGGTACCCACAACTATGCACTAAAGTATAATATCCTTGTTAGGAGATATAGCCCTGTTAGGAGCTGAGTATTACATAATATATTTCCTTGTTAGAGGAATGTCAACCCTGTTAAAGGTATACAAAAACCTTGTTAAAGGTATAGTGAGCTTACAACTCTTACAATCAATAATTCAATTACAAAAAGTAATCTTCAAGAGTGAAAAATGCAAGTATCTATTATACTTTGATAGTTCCAGTTATAGCTCTCAATAGTCTCTGTCAATCTCTGATCTTGCATCTGCCATCAACCATTACTGATATCCTAAACTCACATCCATATCTCATACATATCTTACACACATATCGCTTCCACAAAATACTCTTTATTTATATCTATTTAGTCATCTAGTCGGCTCTCAAATATAATACAAAACATAATAATTACTTATACAAATGATAAATATTGAGTCGACAATCTTATATTACCAAAGTGTCAGTAATATACAATCTTTATATGACTTAGAATGTTACCATTCCATCTAGCCTTCCCTTAATCATCGTGACTATTCATATGCCTTGTTTCATTGTTCCTATGTCTTCACATGCCTTCATATCACTGTAACTTGCTGATATCAATACCAAAACACATGCGACCTTAACTGAAGGTCATATATATCCCAAAATGTCTTCCTCTAAGTTCGCAAGCCATAACATAACATATACTATCTTCACTGATCAAACCAATACTGCAGTATACTGTAAATCTGATTTTGTACTTAGTCATTTTCATGACTATGTCTCCAACACTTATACTTACTCCATGCAATCACTATAACATATGTGTTGCCATAAATGACACTAATAAATTTTAGCTTATTTTTTTATGAGGATTAGTCTATTTTTAGATGACAATTGGTCGACCAAACGACCATAATTGTTGTCGAAGTTTTTTCGTCGATTATTCGACATATTATGTCGGCATCAAAATTGCGATGTCCATAGAGGTTGAATTATCAACGGACCCATCGTCGAAATAATCACTTCAACCTGGAAGAATTATCAATTATTCCTTTCATCTATGTCACCAATGTTGGTCGAAATTGCGAGGACGTATGGTCGGAATAGTTGTCAAGTGTATAGAATTCTCATCAAAATGACAAATCAATGGTGGTCGAAATTGCGATGAGTGGTGGTTGAAAAGTGACAAAAATTTTTATTTAAATTTATTTTTATTTTTATCAAATTAGGCATAGCAATAAAATTTTAATTCTTTACAAACAGTCACTTCTCTGCTCATGAAGACATAGTCTGGTGTTTATATTATTAAACTCTCTATTCAATGCAGCATTGATAGGAAAAGCATTCATTGATTGGTATTATAAGTTTTGATCATTCCATGTACTAATTATATTGTTTTGAAGTCTTAAAATCAAAGAATTTCAGTCCTTTTATTGACTATTCTTGTACAGTGCTTGGTGTGCAAACAATCTTTGTCTGCAAGTTTTGATCATTCCATGTACTAATTATATTGGTTGGATATCTTGTTATTAGTTGAAAGTGGGTATCATGCTTCTAAACATCAAGATTTATATGAGAAACATCAAGTTTCATGATTAATTTTCTTGATATGGTAGATTCAATTAATGGGTTTTTCACCAACTCATGGTGTTCATTATTCTAACATTGGACATCATTGTCCTTGGAATAATCTCACTATTTCAAAGATATGAGATCTTTTCATTGCTATCAAAAAATAGATCTAAACATATGTTTAAGAGGAGAGTAGTCATGGTGAAAAAAATAGAGATCAACAACATATAGAAGTAGGTGTTTTTTACCATTGAATCTATGTCATTGGTTTAGTTTGAGCTTCACTTGGTTTCAAGAATAGTTTAATATTCTCTACTTAACAAGGCCAACCATGTGAAGGTGGAAGCGCATTTGGCCCCTCCCCGCCTAACATCACTCTAAATTCCTCATTAACATCTAATAACATTCATTCATTCTGGCCTCCACTGCATATACATCTTCTCATAATCTAAAAACTCTCCATCATTAATTCTCATCCATGTACGAATAAAATTGTGATAGAAAATGCTTAATCTCTAATTAAATCTTTGATGAATATAATTGTGTGACAGAACACTTAAAGAATATGGAAAGCTCACAATATTTAGAGACACACTTGACTCCAAGTGCCATGTGCAACAAAAATAATTTATCCAATTTGGATAGTAAGTCTAGTTTAACTATTTTCAAATATATATATATATATATATATATATATATATTTGAAAATTGACACAATAAAAAGTGACATCGTAATGAAAATTGAAAATTACAACTTACTTTATTTAGCATAAGTTTCAGATGCAACTCCCAAAATTTTGCATACATAGATGTTGGCAAGCAATCCTTCTTAGTTGTTGTTGTTGGTATGTATTTTAATCTAAAATAGCAGTAGCTAAGAAGGATCACTTGCCAACATCTATTGAATACAAGGTACTCCAACCATTTCCATCATGATAACTCTCCATGATAAATCTAGTATGCTCTTGTGTAATCTAGTATGCTCTTATATGATCCCAAACCTGCAAGGAGCAAAAGGTATGATGTCAAATGTGTTATCAAGCACTAACCAAATGATCACTAGCACATTTCGTGCATGGATGAGAAACAATATCCAAAGTTTCTAAATTCTGAGAAGAGGTATTAGTGGAGGCCAAAGAAGGGATATTTGTGAAGGTTTTATAGAGCTTATCCTTCAATTATTGAGCTTGTCTTTGTTTTGAGAATAGTTTAACATTCTCTACTTAACAGGGCCAACCACGTGAAGGTGGAAGCTCATCTGGCCCCTCCTAGGAGCCTCTTATGACCCTTTACGACATTTAAAGACCTCTAAGATGTATTCTTAGGGGTCATAAAGGGTCATAAGAGGTCCCAAGAAACAACAGCTGAGAAACATAAATGTAGGCATCATGGTTACATTTTTTTGGAAACACAACATAATTGAGTGGTATACACAAACGATGCAACACAACCACTACTCCTCCAGTTCTAAGTGGACACTACAGGATCCAAAAACCATAGGTAAGGAATAAATTTAGACATTAAAGGAGGAGGGCCATAATGACCGAAATAATATAGGGACCCTATATTATTTTGGTCATCATGGCCCTCCTCCGCTCTCTAAATTTATTCTTTACCTATGGTTTTTGGATCCCCCAGTGTCCACTTAGAATTGGAGGAGTAGTGGTTGTGTTGCATCGTCTGGGTATACCATTAAATTATGTTGTGTCTCCAAAACATTGTGACCATGATGCCTACATTTATGTTTCTTAGCTGTTGTGATATCTACATTTATGTTTCTCAGTTTTCATGTTTATGTGCATGTTCTTTATGTGTTTGGCTTCTCTCACTTGCATCCAAAATAAGATTTTCCCACTCTGAATCGAGAATGCACATGCAACAGGTATGTATGTTTTATGAAAAACCTATCCACAACAGAATGTGAAGACATCTTTCTAGCCTAGCCCTGGATCCTTTGACAATTAGCTCGATAATAAGGTTAATTTTTAATTTTGTTTAATTTTATATTGAAAATCATAACGAAGTCATAAATAAAAAAGTTTATGAGTTTATCAAAATATGTTCAACGTATCTACTTGAAATTCTAAAAAAAATTCAGTATCTACAATAGCCCTATGTTAACCACATTTACGCATATGTTCCCAACAAAATAGTGCACAAACTACACAAAGAAGGCATCACAAAAATATGATTTCTGCTTTCGCCATTGAAGCAATCTTGGCAGCACTAGCTGCTAGTGCCGCCTCTCAAGCCTTGCACAAGTTGCACTCATTTCCTACATCAGGTATAGATGTAGATGGGGTAGATGTAAATGTGGTTTCATTGACCCACCGAAAGTATTGACATCCATTATTTCCCTGCAATACCAAATGTATATCAGTTCTTCATAAAATGATTAGTTGTCACATTATTTTTAAACACAAAATATAATTACGTATCCAGAACTTTTTCCTATTTGGGCAAACCCAAAATCGACGCCCAAGATTACTTGTTGTGCGTGATGTCTTCAACATACATGGGCCAACATTGCATTGACACATAGGCACATTGACCGAATTCATCGACGTTATTTCAACAAATATTGCATTATCACAAATATTGCATTGTCATTATTTTGTTCATTCATACTAATTATAATTACAATAAAAAGAAACATACTAATGTAGACTTGCACATTTTTTGGCTAAGTCAAAGTCTTTGGTTTAAATCACTAGACACTCAAAACAAAATGACAAACCAAAGACAACCATGCAATAAAAAGAAATTACTAAGGAACCAAGAAACTAATTATAATTTCAATAAAAAGTAACATACTAATGTAGACAAAATCTCAAATGGGAAGACATCTTTCTAGCTTGGGCCTAGATCCTTTGATAATTAGCTTCATAATAAATGAAGTAGATGAGAGATGAGCAATTAGATTCCCAAGAAAAATCTCATAAATCTCATAAAATCTTCTTGTGCCCTTTGTGCAGACCTAAATGATATATTTGAAACAAGGGTAAAGCTAAAAGAAGTTAATTTTGCATCATAGTCTATAGTTGTTGTAGCAGCAGAGCATCAGGCGCCACCTTTAGCATAATATGATCATCACTAGACAGGTCTGTATGTTTTATGAAGTATGGTCTTTTTACAAATTTGAAGTAGATGACTTACCACTAAAAGTACTAAGGAAACAAGAATGACAACTACAATGACCAAACTTCATAAAACATACAGACATGTCTATTAATCATATTGTGTTGAAGGTGGCACCTAATGCTCTAGTGTTGCTGCAACAACTACATACTATGATGCAAAATTAACTTCTTTAAGCCTTACCCTTGTTGTTTCAAATATATCATTTAGGTACGCATAGAGGGCACATGAATTGGGGTACACATAGTTCATTTATGAGATTTTTCTTGGGAAGCTAATTGCTCAGCTCTCATCTACTTCATTTATTATGAAGTAAATTGCCGAATGATCCAGGCCCAGGCTAGAAAGATAAAAAATTATAATACCAATCAATAAATGCTTTTCCTATCAATGTTGCATTGAATAGAGAGTTTAATAATATAAACACCAGACTGTGTCTTCACAAGCAAAGAAGTGATTGTTTGTAAAGAATTAAAAGTGTATTTCTTGGTAGTTCATTACATTGTCTTCTTCGACCATACACACCTCCCCACAACTTCTAAGACTCCTCTCCCATAGTGATAGAAGATAGACCCATTTTGTGCATAACCTGAAGTCATCATATTCCATGAGAGTGCATCTTTTGAGAAAAAAATTTTAACATTTCAATGGACCAGTAGTTCTACAATCAAATCATCATAACTTTCCCATTACTTAACCATCACACATGGCACAGACTATCTTCTTCAAACTGACAATATGTTGCATGTGTAGTACAAAACTATCATTAATTGGTAGATTAAATGTAGATAATTACTAATAGATTAAGCATATTATTAATAATAGATTAAGCATATTATTACTATGCTTAATGTTCCATTTAAATGCTAGTATATAAAGAAGAAAATGACGATTTGGCTGACCAATAGTCTACAAAATTAGACCTTTATTTGGCTAGGTCAAATCTTCCTTTGTGCTAGCAATATATCTGGTTGTAAAACCAGACTGTGTCTTCACGAATAGAAAAGTGACTATTTGTAAAGAATTAAAATTTTATTGCTTGGTAGTTCATTACATTGTCTTCTTCGACCATACACACCTCCACACAAGAAGGACTAAAACCAAACCATAGGATGGTCTAGGAATTTAGAAGACATCCTTTATTACAAAGAAAAACAAAATATAGAACTCAAGTCCCAAAGCAAAACTGAATGGCCTAGGTGCCCTGCACCAATACACCCCCCATAAAAGGACTGAAATTCTTTGATTTTAAGACTTCAAAACAATACAATCAATACATGGAATGATCAAAACTTATAATACTAATCAATGAATGCTTTTCCTATCAATATTGCATTGAATAGAGAGTTTAATAATATAAACACCAGACTATGTCTTCATGAGCATATCACATTGACCAATACACCCCCCCATCCCACCATCCACACCCATCCACTCATGTCAAGATCTTGTGAATCCAAGAAAATGTAAGTCAATAACACCAAATATATCACTTAAACTCACCAAGACTCTTAAACTCACCAAGACTCTTCACAAGACTTCTAAGTGATATATTTGGTGTTATTGACTTACATTTGCTTGGATTCAAGGACTTTAGAATATACTCCAAAAGTGATTATGTAACAAAGGAAGTGAGAGGGAAGGATCTTGATTTAGGTCAATGGATATTTCAACATGATTTTGGACAAGATCTTGACATGAGTGGATGGGTGTGGATGGTGGGATGGGGGGTGCATTGGTGAAGAGTCTTGGGGAGTTTAAGCCTTTCGAAGCACTTTAGAAATATTGAATACATCATTGCTTGCCAACTATTTGACAGAGCCTAGGAAATCATTGGTTCTTCAAGACAAAGATTGTTTGCACGCCAAGCACTGTACAGGAATAGTCAATAAAAGGACTAAAATTATTTGATTTTAAGACTTCAAAACAATATAATCAGTACATGGAATGGTCAAAACTTATAATACCAATCTTGACATGAGTGGATGGATGTGGATGGTGGGATGGGGGGTGTATTGGTGAAGAGTCTTGGTGAGTTTAAGCCTGTTGAAGCACTTTAGAAATATTGAATACATCATTTCTTGCCAACTATTTGACAGAGCCTAGGAAATTGTTGGTTCTTCAAGATAAAGATTGTTTGCATGCCAAGCACTGTATAGGAACAGTCAATAAAAGGATTGAAATTCTTTGATTTTAAGACTTCAAAATAATACAATCAGTACATGGAATGATCAAAACTTATAATACCAATCAATGAATGCTTTTCCTATCAATGTTGCATTGAATAGAGAGTTTAATAATATAAACACCAGACTGTGTCTTCATGAGCATATCACATTGACCAATACACCCTCCATCCCACCATCCACACCCATCCACTCATGTCAAGATCTTGTGAATCCAATAAAATGTAAGTCAATAACACCAAATATATCACTTAGAAGTCTTGTGAAGAGTCTTGGTGAGTTTAAGCCTTTTGAAGCACTTTAGAAATATTGAATACATCATTGCTTGCCAACTATTTGACAGAGCATAGGAAATCATTGGTTCTTCAAGACAAAGATTGTTTGCACGCCAAGCACTATACAGGAACAGTCAATAAAAGGACTAAAATTCTTTGATTGTAAGACTTCAAAACAATATAATCAATACATGGAATGATCAAAACTTATAATACCAATCAATGAATGTTTTTTCTATCAATGTTGCATTGAATAGAGAGTTTAATAATATAAACACTAGACTGTGTCTTCACGAGCATATCACATTGACCAATACACCCCCCATCCCACCATCCACACCCATCCACTCATGTCAAGATCTTGTGAATCCAAGAAAATGTAAGTCAATAACACCAAATATATCACTTAGAAGTCTTTTGAAGAGTATTGGTGAGTTTAAGCCTTTTGAGGCACTTTAGAAATATTGAATACATCATTACTTGCCAACTAGTTGATAGAGCCTAGGAAATCATTGGTTCTTAAAGAAAAATATTGTTTGCACGCTAAGCACTGTACAGGAACAATCAATAAAAGGACTAAAATTCTTTGATTTTAAGACTTCAAAACAATATAATCAGTACATGGAATGATCAAAACTTATAATACCAATCAACGAATTCTTTTCCTATCAATGTTGCATTGAATAGAGAGTTTAATAATATAAACACCAGACTGTGTCTTCACAAGCAGATCAGATTGACCAATACACCCCCAATCCCACCATCCACACCCATCCACTCATGTCAAGATATTGTCCAAAATCATGTTGAAATATGCATTGACCTAAATCAAGATCCTTCCCTCTCACTTCCTTCGTTACATAATCACTTTTGGAGTATATTCTAAAGTCCTTGAATCCAAGAAAATGTAAGTCAATAACACCAAGGACTTACATTTGCTTGGATTTAAGGACTTTAGAATATACTCCAAAAGTGATTATGTAATGAAGGAAGTGAGGGAAGGATCTTGATTTAGGTCAATGGATATTTCAACATGATTTTGGACAAGATCTTGACATGAGTGGATGGGTGTGGACCTAGTGCAACTTCCCACCTTATACCGCCTCCTTCAACACTCTTTTGCTCGCGGACTATGCCAAAATGAAATAAAATGAAATGTTCCAGTAGGCAGGATATATGTATAAAATTTGACTTGTAAATAACTGTAACCCGACTAGATCATTTAAATCCATATTAAATATTGTAAATTTGACTTGTAAATAATTGTAACAATAGAAATAAGACAAATAAAAAATTATGCCACAATTAACTGCAAGCAGAGATAGATTACACATATGTGAGAAGAAGAATTTAAGATTGACTTAGAATAAGTGGTTGAATATCACGAAAGTGTGGAAAATAAAAGCTATTAAAAACTCAATCGCAAGCCAACAAAACTTTGTTTAACTGTGAATTGTTAAAAATTTAGAATAAAACTTCTGTTAATTGTGTGCCCATAGTTGTAGACAAAAAATAATGATGTGCTCTCAATCCCTTACAGAAAATCGTGTCCTGAACATGGAAAAAAAAAACCCCCCAAAATGTTTTCAATGAATTCAAATTTACAAGGGGTACATTTTTTTTCAAATTGTTTTCATTTTTCATTGGTTTGAAACCATGATCTCTACACTTTTAATGGTGTTCACGCCACCATTAGAAGTGGCATGAACACCATTCGAAGTGGCCCGTGAATTTCCACTTCTTATGGTGTTCAATTTCCAGAGATATAGAGCAGTCAACTAAGGGTGGGTTCTTTGTTTCCTCATCAACTGAGTTCAAGGTAAAATTGATGCTACTTTTAGTTTCATTGTAAAAAAATGTTGAATAAGTGGTTGAATATCATAGAAGTGCGGAAAATAAAAGCTATTAAAAACTCAATCGCAAGCCAACGAAACTTTGTTTAACTATGAACTATTAAAAATTTAGAATAAAACCTTTGTTAATTGTGTGCCCTTTGTTTCATTTGTCACGGGTTTGAAACCCTAATCTCTGCACTTCTAATGGTGTCCATGCCACCATTAGAAGTGGCATGAACACCATTAGAAGTGGCTCGTGAATTTCCAATTCTAATGGTGTTCAATTTCCAGAGATACAAAGCAGTCAACTAAGGGTGGGTTCTTTGTTTCCTCATCAACTGAGTTCAAGGTAGAATTGATGCTACTTTTGGTCTCATTGTAAAAAAATTTGAATAAGTGGTTGAATATCACAGAAGTGCGGAAAATAAAAGCTATTAAAAACTCAATCACAAGCCAACGAAACTTTTAACTGTGAACTGTTAAAAATTTAGAATAAAACCTTTGTTAATTGTGTGCCCTTTGTTTCATTTGTCATGGGTTTGAAACCCTAATCTCTACACTTCTAATGGTGTCCATGCCACCATTAGAAGTGGCCCGTGAATGTCCACTTCTAATGGTGTTCAATTTCCAGAGATACAGAGCAGTCAACTAAGGGTGGGTTCTTTGTTTTCTCATTAATTGAGTTCAAGGTAAAATTGGTGCTACTTTTGGTTTCATTGTAAAAAAATGTTGAATAAGTGGTTGAATATCACATAAGTGCATAAAATAAAAGCTATTAAAAACTCAATCGCAAGCAAATGAAACTTTGTTTAACTGTGAACTGTTTAAAATTTAGAATAAAACCTTTGTTATTTGTGTGCCCTTTGTTTCATTTGTCACGGGTTTGAAACCCTAATCTCTGCACTTCTAATGGTGTTCACGCCACCATTAGAAGTGGCATGAACACCATTAGAAGTGGCCCGTGAATTTCTACTTCTAATGGTGTTCAATTTCCAGAGATACAGAGCAGTCAACTAAGGGTGGGTTCTTTGTTTCCTCATCAACTAAATTCAAGGTAAAATTGATGCTACCTTTGGTTTCATTGTAAAAAAAGTTGAATACGTGGTTGAATATCACGGAAGTGCAGAAAATAAAAGTAATTAAAAACTCAATCGCAAGCCAACAAAACTTTGTTTAACTGTGAACTGTTAAAAATTTAGAATAAAATCTCTGTTAATTGTGTACCTTAGTTGTAGACAGAAAATAATGACGTGCTCTCAGTCCTTGACAGAAAATCATGTCCTGAACATGGAAAAAAAAACCCGCCAAAATATTTGCAATGAATTCAAATTTACAAGGGGCACCATTAGAAGTGTAGAGATTAGGTTTTCAAACCCGTGACAAATGAAAACAATTTGAAAAAAAAATGTACCCTTCATTAAGCAAATGCCAAAAAAATTGAATCTCTTACCAAGGCTGCAATGAAATGGTTGAAATCGAATGCCTATTCCTCTTGATGTTTGCTTGAGTTTGAGAATAGTAATGTGGAAGAGAAGGAGATGCCAGAACTTACAGGCTAGATGCATATAGGAGGTGTCGACATACAACTTCCCTCCTTATACCGCCTCCTTCAGCACTCCTTTGCTCGCGGACTATGCCAAAATGAAATAAAATGAAATGTGTTGGTAGGCGGGATATATGTATAAAATTTGACATTTTTTTTAATTTCTATTCCCGTGTTGGTCGGAATTACGACCACTGTTTAGGGTCATAATTCCAACCAACACGAGAATAGAAGTAAAAAAAAATCAAATTTTTCTTCTATAAACCGACCATGGAAAATCATTTTATAACTTGGTCGGAAATGTTGGTCTAAAAAGTGGGTCAAATGTACTAGTGTGACAACCCGCAAGTGATTCTCAATGCACTCAAAATATCACTTGCCAACAAAAACCACTGCGGGAATTGTCACCCACAAAATAATTCACTCTTCTGAAGTGAGCTCGGTTAAAAGCCAATCATGTTAAAGATTACAAACACATTTGCTAAATGTGACCCTATTAGGGGATTTTCACCAAAGATCAACTAGATCTGTCACTCTATAATCAGTGGCCTTATTAGAGGACTTTAAGACATTCTTTAGAATGCCACCTTACAAAGGATTTAGAAATAAGACTGTTAAGTCCACTTGGTTAAAATATTTTCTGATACAATGATTAGAAAGTAACAGTGAAGTGATCTCTTAAAATATGCAACTACATTTTCCTGTTCAGATCTTTTTTCTACTCATTTGACTTCTTCAAACTCTTATCTTTTAGTTGATCAACATACAAACTTCGTCTCATTACTTTCCTTAACTTCATTCACACTTTCCTTCAACTTTGTTCTGCTCAATGTACCCTTCTTTCTAGCTTGGCTTTCTACTCTGAACATCAACACTTCATCATCACCAACAACAACAGTATCAACAATATGATCATTCTTTGTTCCTTCATTATAATCTCCTAGATCTATCTAGATCATCACACGATGTCGTCTTTTATTTCATTCTTTCATTTACCGACCAACTTCATTTACTCGGTTGTCCTTTGCTCGGTTAACTTCAATCAACAAATATCTTCATTTACCAACCATTGTTCCTAGCTCGATAGAATACACTGTTTCCTTGACTTTTCACTTTACAACTTCAATCCTTTATTACCGATCAACATAACTAATTTGTGCATCATTCTAACACTTCATTAAATTATGTAAAATAATCAAATCAATATTACCTTATAGTAGACTGATTCAAAAATTTCCCATTTAAGCTTACATGCTTATCATCACTTCTTTATTTTATCTTCTATCTTTACCAACCATTTCATCACATATTTCAGATTGCTATGGAAACTTGATATCAGACATATTTCAAATTTCTATGGAAACTTGATATCAGTAAGTCAATAGACTTGACATCAATGACAACATAACAACTGATCCAATCCTTCTACATACCTTTCATTGCTCGGTTGACCTTGTTCATTCTGAGCATATTGGTTGGGGTAACAATCACATCAATCTCAGTTGGGGTAACATATAGGAGTGCATTGTAACCAAACCCAACAAAACACTAAAAATGACACTTTATAATGAGAGTGTGTGAGAGTGCCCTTTGGATTCGTGATGTAAAAATATGCACTTTTTCCAAAAAATAGCACTCAATTTCGAATTGTTGAGCAAAGGAACAAAAGAACTTTTGCATTCTTAAAAAATTAAGACTCCTCCAAACAACTGCGAAATAAAATGGACCAAACTTAAGCCCCTTGAAAAGAACCAAGGGCTTAAATCCCATATGACTAAGGCCCCATAGTTTTTGAGGTCAACAAAATATGTACTTTTTTTTTTAACATAAATAGTAATACATGCTACTTTTTTAACATGAATAGTAACACTGGGTACTGTAAAATTGGCAGACATCAACCTTTTTTAACTTTAACAAGTTTTTTTTAAACCTTTTGTGCATGGGCTTGAACAATTTTGAACCCCCAAGATTCAAACCCCGAATATGGTTGCACGAGGTCCCACATAAAGGGACGACACACAAGGTTTATCTATTTTAAACCCTGACGTGCAATATAGATGGAGCCACGTTCAAGCCCAAAGGCCCATCGACCATAGGAGATCCATCGTCGTCGTCCAAGGAGAAGTGTCGTAGGGGGTCGACACACAAAGGAGTCGCACCTGACGTGTACATGAGTCTCTTGATGAGGGTGGGGATTAAGCGGTAAAACTCTTCAATTGACACAAAGAGGATGTATTCACTAAGGGCGAGGGCCAAGCCGATGACCCAACTACCACAGTGCCTATTGCAATGACTTCGACGACTAGACTGCAACAATAGAGCCTTCTGAGATCTGACAATTGCCAATTGTACTGACTGCCACAAACAAACCTTTCAAGATCCAAAATTGTATGATATAGGTTGCAAACTATCTCTAATTTTCTCTAATACCATGTAGTAGAACTCTAGATTATAACAGATAAAAATGAGCACAATAACAAAATGAGTGATTGGGTCAAATAAAAAATCAAATCCAATACTCAATGATTGATGGTGAGTTGTCTCCCATTAAACTAGTATGAGGTGTTGAAATAGAGGACCTAATAGGCTTAATTATTCTTAAGTGTAGATAAATAAAATAAATACATTAACAATTAATTTTTACTATTAAACATAGTTAAAAGTATAGTTGATAATAATTAGTTAAAGGAGTGTCAAAATATCCAAAGGTTTAGTAGTGTCTATTTATTTTAAGATTTTCCATATGAACTTAGAATTATAACCACTTTAAGTTTGTGACCATCAAATTTAAAATTGTTATTGTATAATCAAATTAAAAAATTAAATTATTTTATTGTTCTATTTATTATATATATATAATCTTCTATCATATATCCTCATTTTTATTTATACAAACTACCTAGTCAAAAATATTTTAGAAATTCATATTCACAAAGTCTAAAGTATCAAGTACAATGACCTAGAAGAAATTTGAATCTTGATAGCAACCTTACTCACAAAATTTGAATATGATTGTCATGTGTTGAATCCTATACCTTAATATCTACCCCATGTAGAGTGTGATGTATGGGTGATGCAAAATATCAACCTCCAATGGAATCCCTGAACTAGATGAAGATGATTCCTCATCACTATTGTCACTATAGGAATTGGAAGAAGAATACTTTTCTCAAGAACTCTATTGTGAATCACCTAAATTATTAGTACTGTAATTAGGATATGGAGAGTCAAGACCAAGTTGAGAACCCATATGGTGTGTAGCACCATAATCTATAATCCAAGATGAAGATGAAGATGCTTTAGAAAATAAGGCCTTGCCTTTCAATTTCTCTTTGTCCTTAGTATTTTCCTAATTTGAAGAAGATATTTTAGCAGAATTAGTTACCCAAATATTATTCTTCTTTATTATAAAACAAAGGTGCTCAATTTGTTTTTTCATACACCGGTGTTCTTCATGACTAGTTTTCTTACAAAAGGAACATTTAACTCTCTCAATAGTTGATTTACTTTGTTGAGATGAACGATCCTTTTTCAAGTTATCAATTTTATCTTCTTTCTCTCCTTCCTTGTCCTTTTTAGTGTTCTTCTTCTTTCCTTTAGTATTTTGTTTCTTTTTATTTGTTGCAATTAGAGCTTGTGCCTTGGTAGACTTTAAAGTACCCATTTGAATTAACTTTTCTTACTCCCTTATAAGATTAGAAATGAAGTCATCTAGCGTGGGCATTTTCCATGAGCTACCAAGGGCTCTTTTAATAGAATAGAAAGTAGAGACAAATATAGAAAATTTAGAACCTAGTTTGGAAAGTACATAAAAGATTAATTATTCCCCTTTCTTGTCAATTATACAATATTTTAGATGCAACTTCAAAGATTTAAATCTAGTGAATAAATCCTCTAAATTTGAAAAACTTGAAGGACTAAGTGTTAGAATCAAGAAACATTGAGAGGGGGGTGAATCAATGTTGCAATAATTTTAAATAATTCAAACTTCTTATAACATAAACATGCAATAACTGAAATGATAAAGAAAACAAAACCATAAAATACAAGAGAACTCATAACACCATCATTTTCTCTCAAGGAAACCCTAGCCAAGGGAAAACCCCGATAGGGATGATACCCACAAGTTAATGCACTAGTCTAATTATGTCCCCGTTAGGAGACCTAGATCTTTTAGGAGCTGATATATTACATCTAGTACAAGTCCTTGTTAGAGGACATACCCTATTAAAGGTCTTAAACCCTATTAGGAGTTGGTTATTACAACGAAGAGTGCACTGCTCAAGTAAGAAGGTTAAATCCACCTTTAAGGACACACTATTTAGTACATATAAGTATTAAAAAATGAATATGTAAACTATACTTAGAATCATCTATGCTCAAGTAGTTCCAGTGTAGGCTCGCATCGTATTTTCTCTAACATCCAACAATACACCTCGCAATCACAATAATATCATAGTACTCGCTTACATCATATCAACCAAAAATACATTTATATATACCTGCTAATATTTATTTCCCAATCATATCACAATAGGAAATGTGTCCATACACTTAACCAATCACAAAATATAAACACACAATCCAATAATAAACAAAATATATGTGGCCCCATCAATAATCAACAATTTAATTACCAAGTTAATTCAATCATCGATTCCAATCATCACATCCACTAAATAGCTTTGTCTTCACTGAATTATTGAACTAGATTGACTTCATCATACTATAGCTCATGGAATACTTAACTCCAATACAAGAAATCACAAGAATAGATTGTAAACTTCACAAACAACATATACCTGAAGCTACATAACCATGTGATCAATATTATATGCGTGTAACCCAGAATTGTATGATTATATACTATGAAGTCATCCCGTACTTAGATATTTTCACTTGACTACCCAACTAAGATATCTCCACTGACTTAGCACCCATACTATAGATGTATGTTTTAATCAATGACAACACAAGTATGGTCGCAAGGCACTCACTTTCCAACAATCTCCCCCTTTTTCATTGATGGCAACACTTAGTGAAAAATGACTAAGTGTCCAATGCCAAGAACAAAAACTGATATGTAACTTAACTTCTCCTTACTATACCACGTCACCCCCTTATAATGTAGTCTATGTACATCATTTTTCACTGCTATCTCTCCCCCTTTGACATCAATGGAAAATTTAAATACAAAAATATATCTATATACATAGCAAAAAATACTCCAACAAAAATATACTATACTAGGTGAAGTACATCTGAGAAATTTGATTTTAAGGCTTGGAAGTCCATATCCCATGACTTCTTCAAAGATTATGCAGCATGTATTTCTCCACATAAGGCATAAGCTACAATTTTTGTTGCCTCCAAGTTTGTTGGACCAAAAACTGCATATGATCTTTTTGCTAGCTCCAACACTTCAAGATCTTTTTGCATGACTTCAATTTTAGGAATAAGGATACTCCTCAACTCAACAAATCTCTTCTCAACTCTTCCTTTTTCAGTCTGAAGTGTACTGACTTTGTTCATTAGCCAAGACACTTCCTTGTCAAAATCTGATATTGCTTGGCTGGATGACACATAATCATTTGCTAGCTTGTTTAGGCTCTCCTCACTCTCTTTGATTATCTTCTCCAAGTATGCCACATGCTTAGCTAAATGCACATACTGAAAGTATTTTTTCTTCCCTTAATCTATGCATTCCTTTGTATTCTTTATGTGTTCATCGAATAGCTTGGTATCTTCAACAATAGGCTTACATAATTAGATAAATCTCTTCACCTTATAATCTTTTTTTCCTTTTCTTATGCCGCTTTCTCAACAAATCTGAAATGAGCATCAAAATCATTAAGAACTTTATCAAGATTATCTACTATATCTCCACCTTGGAACACATAAGGAATGTGTAGCAGTTTATTCAAGGTATCCAAGTTCCTTCACAAAATCCTTTCTTTCTTCTCAGTTTTATTCTCAAATCTTTCTTTAGCCTTGGAAAAGGCCATTAATGATAGCTTCATCAACTAGTCTTCATCATAGGATTCTAACTCTCCAATATCTACCAGCTCTTTTATCATCTTGCTTGCCAACAATGGGTCTATTGGTGCATGCTTTCCATCAGGAGGGGTGGGAGTTTGAATAAGGCTTTCAATTTTTTCTTCTACCTTACTTGTTTCTACATACTAATCTGTCTTTATCTTATATTCTTCTATTGTAGCTTTATCTTCCTCCATTATCTCCCTTATCTCCACTTCACTGATGATATCATTTTTACTAATTTTCTCTTTCTTTGCACTCTACTCTACTTCCTTATCTAGACTTGGTTCATTTACTTCTTCCCTTTTTCTCTCCTCAATTATTTGTCTAATTTCTTTTGTTGTCATGATATCTAAATCCTTTTCCTTGTCCTTCTATTTGACTATTTCATCTGAAACTTCCAATGCTATCTCCTAAACCTCATCAATAGATATAAAGTTTCCTCTAAAAGGATCGAGTTCATCTTGAGATGCATCAAGGTTAATTGGGACTCCTACAAAAAAGAAGTCTGGTTATTGCACTATACTATATAATTTTTTTATGGCATCATTCTCCTTGGATTGTTCTTCTTTTTGGGTCCAGGTCCTGCTGACATCATCTTGGGTCTGGTTGTCTATGTAGGTCTTTCTATAATAGGTTCATCTTTCTTCTCCTCTTTTACTGCAACAACTCATTATGATGTTCTCCTAGTGGCCTTTGGTGGTGCAGGAGTGTCTTTAGTAGTAGTGACCACTTCCACATGTGAATATGACACCTCTATTTGTTTAGGAGCTTCAGGCTGACCTCCCTCAATCATCACAAGGATAAAAACTTCCATCTCGATTGCTTTCTTCCTCAATTCTTGCATGACTCCTTTACTTATCCCTTCTCCTTCTATGATTGTGTTCATTGTTTTCTCTATTTTCCTCTTCCTAGAACTCCTAGAGAGTTCCTCTAAACTTCAAGGATTTATCCTCATAAGTACCCCATCTCTCTGCACTAGAGTCTCTTTCATATGCAAGGATTGAATCAACATGTTGTGTAAATATTAGTGGATAAACTGCATAGCCCATAGGGGTGATCCATTACACTCTAGGATCAGTTGCTTCCATGCATGTGAAATCAGCTTCTACCATGAAATACATGGTATCTACATACGTTTATACTATCTCTCTTGGGATTCTCATCCTTTTTTTCATCTCTTTTTTAAAACCTTTAAATAAACCAAACAAATCACTATCAATTGTCTTCTTGTCTTGCATCCTATAATACCTACTAATTTTCATAGTTGTAGGCTCATCCTCCTTCCATGCATGAGGATGCATTCCCAAAAACTTGTGAATGATGTGAAAGAACATGTTTAGTATCAAAGAGCCAAATCTGAATGCCTACGATTTGTCATTTTTTATTCTCCTAATATTCTCCAATAATTATTGTCTTATGATTTCACATATATCATACTGTTCATGTTTAACCATCTTGTAGGCCATATGTATAATACCACTTGACATTGAATTAATTATGCTATTGTAGTGCATCTTGTAGCCTAAAATCATTGCTATTAACCTCACATCTTTTTGCCTAATGTATACTATGGTCATTGCCCTTTTGTCCCACTTAGATCCTGTTAGGGTTTCAACTTCCTTCTTAATGTTCTTCGTCATAGTGGGGATAACACTAACATTTTCTAAACCACTCACAAGGTGAATCAATTCCTTTCTAATCTTAACTGGTTGATCTCCCAACTAGAAGAATTGATCATGTATTATACTTAGAACAATTCTTATCCATTCAATTTTATCAAACTCGTAAAACTCCAAGAAGTGGGTCAAATTTAGGTTATCAATATGAGAAAAAACTAGTTTGAGGGTGGAATCATTGTTCATCATTTCTGACAACTCCCTATGAATCTTTGTGTCTCCTAGAGACTCAAATTTACAATGAATATACACCCTTATATCTTTCACATGCAGAACTGCTGGTGGGGTTTGGGAAGACGCACTCGTAAGATCATCTTCCATAGACTTATAGGGATGTTTCTTAAATTTGTATCTATTCCTTTCTTTAATATCATATGTATGAGGAATTTCCCTCTTCAAAAAACTAAAATTCAACTGATAATCAAGCTCGCAAGAAGAATTTTAAATACCTTTCTCTATGGCTTAGGGTTTTGCTTGACAACCTTGCTAAATCTTCACAACCCCTTCAAATCTTTATCTTCACAAGCTTCCCACTCTTTTGGATGCAAATGGTGAAGAATGTAACTAAAAATCACAAGTTATACTCAATATTGTCGATCTAGAATTGCAGTCAATGCACTAGGTTCATGGAATAAGAAGCTATTAAAGAACCAGTGAACCAAAAACTGTAAGGAAACTCAGGTGCAGAAACAGCTTCCTACGCTAATCTCTAAAGGAGAGTATTGTGCAAATTCTTATAAATCCTTACAATTTCAGATTCGTTAACTACTTTAACAAAGATATTGCAACCACATACCATGCATACAGAAAAAATAGAGAATGACACAATGATATACCCTGGGGAAAACCTTTCGGTAAAAAACCCCAGCACTCCAAAACCTGCACAATGTATTATCTTCAACACAAAGATTACAATACACTTGCAATGCAAGTTCTTTCAGGAAATGAGAGACAAAGCCAACAAGACTTAAATTTTGTTATATCTCTCCCATAGGATCAGCATCAAATATATAGACTCCTCTGGACCCAAAAATAGGCACAACCACCAAGACCCATGTACAAAGCCACATGTACACAGTTGTTACATGCAATCCCAAGAATAGGCGTCCATCCCTAGAATAGACTATGACAGCTTGTCATAGAATCCGTCAAAAATAACAGTCACAAGAGAAGTGTAAGAGAATCTGTCATACCAACCTATTTTTGGCATATTCTCTTACACACACCAACCACTTCTTCTTGGGTGCCCAAATAGGTCCAAGTCATAAGATGCTCTTACACCTCTCATAGCACATTCCTTAAATAGTTCTTACACGTCATAGGAATCCGTCATGACCATTTCAGTCATGATCTCCTTACGCACAAGATGCCGACACATCAAGTGGAGTGACACATCAACATGCCAACTAGACATGTACACTCACACTTAATTACATTATTTGCAAAAAATACATTTACAAAACAAATAATAAGAATAGGAATTATCCAAGGTTGAGACACCTTATTCCTAACATTCTCCCACTTGTCGAACACCTTGTAAGAGCAACAGGAACATAATAGGAACTTTAACCACTATAGGCCAAAAGGCCCATAGACTCCGAACACCATCTAAACTTCTTAGTGCCCACTGGTTTCGTTAATGCATCTGCAACATTCTTCACAGTATCTACCTTCTCCAAATTTACCTTTCCATCTTCCACCATATCTCTGACAAAGTGAAACTGCACATCAATGTGCTTCGTTCTGGCATGGAAAGTTGGATTCTTTGCAAGGCAAATAGCGCTCTGACTGTCACACCAAATAGTAATTTGTTCTGCATCAACACCAACATCA